>CM041778.1:308489680-308659680 GCA_023374045.1 Limonium bicolor
CGTCTTATACTTCCATCTCAACGCTTTCGTTTCAACTGCCGTTGACTATGCCACCCGTTGATGTCAATCATATTTGGGTGTTATGAGTTAAACAAACAGTGTTAACTGTCATTCATCAGTTGTTTGGCTCGGCTATACCCCCGCTTTGTGTGGGTAGTCCGCTGAGCTTCCCTCTGTCGGGATTATACATTTTTAATCCTTAGTAGGTCATAGCTTATGTTCATTCTTTTACCCTTATTTTCTGGGTTTTCCAACATCTTCATTGAAGAATGTTGTTATTGGTATCCTTAATGGTCACTCTAGGAGTCTTATCCCGTTTTCATTGTAAGTCGATGCTTCAACAGTCTCAATAGTATCTTATAATACATCCCTTGTATATCATTGCTTATATAGTGTTTTTGGTCGCATTACCGAGCGATCTCTTAGGTTTTCCCCTTGGAGTTTGAGATTGGTGTTCTTACCATACTGTCGGTTGTTGTTGTAGTGGGTTATACCATTGCTAGTATTATATGGTTTAGTATTTCATCTAAGCTCAGCTCCCTGCTGGCTGATGTGTCGGTTGATCTCATCATAATCAGGCCATCGGGCCTTTCCAAGGTCTTATTTTCCTGTTCTTATGGATTTACAATCCGGTATTAATATATGCTACAACTGTAGCGTTCTCCTATTTCGCCTTGATGGCTTTTCGTGTGGCTTAGCCGTGGTAGCACTTGCTATGGGCAAGTGCGCCATGCAGGATGGGTTATTGGTACAAGGTACATTGTGGTGATATTCCTTCTAATTTCCATGTAATTGGTAGTCCTCGGGACCTCCTTCGATAATCTCTTATTTTGGATAACCGTCCATCCGGCAGTTTCCTTGTCGTTTGACAGTACTGTCATCTACCAGGGCGTTCCTCTTTCTGAGGGAATCCCTTAATATTTTCTTATGTCTTAATCCTCCCTCGCTCCAGTCTCCACTCATTTTGTTGTGGTTACTAAGTAATGATTTTCCTTTAGGCACTACATCGTAGTCCTATTTTGGTACATAATTTATATGTGTTTCCACCGTCGTTCGCGTTGTGTCGGCCAGGTTTGTAACCTTTTTCATTGTATGGGGTTTGGAGTTCCCGTTTCTTAACTGGACCTTCCAGTGATCTCAATCCTCATGCTTTGTATTTTCCCGCTGTTATGCTCACTCGGACCGCTGTCCGGTACTCATGTCGCTTATCATTTCCTTATTCATTGCACGCGTAGTGCTTTCCTTATCATTGGTATTGCGGGTTATTTCGACTGCGTAGCACGTCGACCCATGTTGCCGGTAATTACCGGTTCCCTTATTGATAGAATTCCATAGGTAGCGCATGTTTCTCTGTTGCGCTCCATTAAAAACCTCCAAGTTCTCCATAACTGTTGTACAACAAATTGTTTCTCGTACTGCTTATTGTTAGCTAACTGCCAGATCGGGTTTCCCGAGTAAGAGAAGGCTTTCTTCTCTCTGGCGTTTGTTCCACATACTTAGGGTTAGGGATGTGGAGGGCGGGCCTAGGTACTATGGATATCCGGTAAACCCCGGGGAGTCCTGGCTAACGCACCTCACACCTCTATCTCCCCCTTAACCCATAACTCAACCCTCACCTCATCATTCTCCTAAGTTCGGTATTTCTTGTCTTCAGAGCGTAACTACGCTCTGATAACTTTTGTAACACCCCAACTCAATCCAATTGTGGTCTCGCAACTTAACAGCATATATATACAGTCACAGTCACAGCGGTAATTCTTTACAATCCAGGACCTTGCCACGGTCTGACTACAGAATATACCGAACATTAGTCTAACAACCTTAACCATTTACATAACCTTCTTACAATCCGCTCACAACCTATACATCTTACTAACTCAACTGCCATATGTACAGGCACACGTAGGTCATACTTAATCCTTAACACTTGTACTCCTTCTTACTCTCGCGACGGCCGCCTCCTGATGTTCACCTGTGTAGTAAAAAGAAGCCCCCGGGGGTCAGCACGAATGCTGGTACAATCCTCTCATGGCCCCCAAGCTAACGTGGCTACGACGACTAATTGTCGATAGCATGGAGGTTGATTAGATGCACAACATAATAGAAAGTGCAGTAAACAACAACTCAGATATGAACAATCAAAGTTCACACACAATGAACGACTTAAATGCGTTCCCTTAATTAGAGAGTTAGTTATTTAACTCTTTAAGTAATGTTCCCTCTTAAACTTAGTCCATCCTTATCTCACCTCAATCTTAGTCTTATCTTAATCTTAGAAACAACCATCCTTTAATGAGGAGTGGATGTAGCTTATCTTAATCTTAATATTACAAACCATCCTTTAATGAGGAATGGTTGCAACTTACCTTAATCTTAATCTTAACTTAATCTTAATATACAAACCGTTCCTGGAAGGGATTGGTTGTAACTTAACTCAGTCTTAGAATACAAACCATTCTTTAAGTAGAAATGGTTGTAACTCATCTCAAACCTTATCTCAATCTTATCTCAGTTCTTATCTCAATTAAGTCAACCGTTCTTTAATTAGAATGGTTGTACCTTAATCCATTGTTTTCTGTCGGGTCACGTAACCCTAGCCAATGAGTTATCAGCTCCATTGGTTTACATAAACAATATTTATTAGAATTAGTTGGGCATTTAGGTAGATCCACACCCTACACCATCTCAGTATGCCCTCCTCCTAAAACAAGAAGTCCGAGGAGGTCGAGTCTATTTGTCGACTCTAGGCGACGAGTCCAAGGACAAGTCATCTTTGGAAGACGGTATTTGATAAGGATACCGACTTCCCCCAATACACATGTGCCGGTACCATTCCGGATTCCTCACTCAAGTTCAGTTAGTAATAGTCTCAAGACCATGTTTGTTGGTTAACCTCTTTCGGTTCATATCGTCCCTCATTAGGGGGCGTTCCTTATTCTCACTCAATATCTTACTAAGCATTGGTTAGTAAGTTCTCACGGTAAGTTGTGTTAGTTTTCAAACATCACAACAACACAATATATATATATAATATGTTCCGGTTGCATGCTTTATCTTGTTTAGTGAGCACACAAAGCAAATAGCACACAAGCCGAGGGACACCTCGTTAGCAAGCAGGTCACAAGAAGAAACAACTGTAACCGTTCACCGTTGGCCGTTCAGTTGCTTAATCTCTTCCGGAGTCCCATTCCAAGTCCTAAAACATTCATTCAGTTTTAGGTTGTTAATCACTTAACTCAATTCAACTTACTTATCTTACTTAACTTACTTAACCCTTAATGACTCCAACCTAACACCTCTTAAGTCTTACAACTTAATCTTACAAACTTAATCTTAAACTTTTAAGTTTATACTTAACTTAACTTAATCCCTTAAGTTCTTAGGGTCCTAATCATTACCACCCTACCAAAGGTATTCCTCATTACCCATTACCATTCTTAGAATTCAAAATTTCTTTTTTTTTTTAAGTGTTAAGGGTCGACCGACCCCCGACCGACCCAACCCCTGGGTCGGTCCATTACAGAAACTCTTTCCGTCTCTTGAAACCCATCCGACCGACCCAGAGCTAGACCGACCGACCCAACCCTCTGGGTCGGTCCCTTACAGAACCCATTTTCCTACTTAAACCTTGCCGACCGACCCAAGGCTAAGCCGACCGACCCAAACCCTCTGGGTCGGTCCAGTCCAGAGGCATTCCGGCTGGCTTAACTTGGCCCGACCGACCCAACACTGGGTCGGACCCTGGGTCGGTCCTCTACAGACCATCCTCTTAAATTGCCTCTTTCAATTCCAAACTTTTCCACAAGTGTCCTAATAGGTCCAACACCATCTTGGCACCTTAAATCCACCTTAGAACCTCCACCAAACTCATTAAACCATTCACCAAAATCCACCTTAGTCATTATGCATTTTCCTTGTAATAATGCTACACTTGTAATGTTTTCCTCTAGGTTTCTAGGTGGTGGTTCATACTTAATGTAACCACTATGCCAAATGTTTCCCTCATCACTATAACATCATCTCCCAAGCATCTTTCACCATCTAAAACTCTTTTATGCATTTACTTAAAGTTCCTTCATAAGCTTAAGCTTCCACCCCAACTCCTTATTTCCTTCCTAGTTGTTTACCAACATTTACCTAAGTCCTAATTACTCAATTACATTCTCTTGATTCCTAAATCCTTAAAAGTAATGCCTAAGTCATTATAACTCGTTATAACACTTTATCTCACCCCTTTTTCATCAAGACACCACTAAGACTTCCTAGTACTTCCTTAGTCATTAATTTCCCTTAGAACATATCTAAATCACCTTAAGCATTACACCTTCTCCTTACACTTATGCACAAGTCTTACATTCCTCATCTCATGATTTTGGTGTTCAAAACACTCACCATTCCTCCAATTCCTCCTAGACATCTCTAGGTCATTCTAAACCTCAAGAACTCCTTAGTTAACTAATCTCCACTCAAATTCCTCATAATGACTCCTAGTAAATCCTAGGTCATATTAATTCACCACCATCGCCTAAACACTTATTTTCTACTCAAATTTTGCCATAGCACCTCTAGCATCATAGCATGCCCAAACGTATTATTTTTTCCTCATTTAACCATCTCACACACACTCAAGTTCTTTCTCATCATATCTATCACCAAACCAACTCATTCACAACAAACTCAATATATTGCAATAATCTTAAATTGCATAGCACTAAGGCTCTTAAATGACATGGCTCTTAGGCCCTTAAATGACTTAAACTTAAACACTGAATTTCCCCACATATATAAGCTTTCAACCTGCAAATACACTCATCAATCTCATAGTAGTTATAATGTTCTTAAAACTCATCTTAAACTTATATTACTAACTCATTCCCATTGGCTCCTTAGTCACAAGTTCACAAGCTTATTTAAGTTCTTTTTCTTAGGTTATATAACCCAATACACAATGTAAGCTCTAAGCCACATTGGTATCCACTTAAACTCATCCCTTAAAACTTAAACCACCATTAGGTAAGCATTTTACCTTGTTTTCTCAAGCTTATCTTAATCTCCTCCTTAGGCCTTCTTCTTGCATAGATCTCGGCCACCACTTAAATCCCTTTTGCCAATGTTCTAATCAATATTTAAGGACTCATATGAGTACTAAACAATGCACTAACCTCAAGGAATAAAAACCTAGGTTAGAAATGTGTTCTAAGGCATAAAAGTGGATGATTACCTTTGAAGTCTCAAGGTAGACTTTGGCATTGAATGAAATAGGACCTCCACTAGTCCTTGGTGAATAAATCAAGCTAGAACAAGGCATAAAAACATAGCCCCATGAGAAAGAATTTTTCGGCCATGTATAAGGAATGATGGAAACATGGTTTTTCTTACATTTTCTTTACCTTAAGAGAATGGAGAAGCTAATGAGCTCTTCAAACTTGATTTTCCTCCATCAATGGAGTTTTCTCATGGCACCAAAATGGAGCTTTGAAAGATTTGAAAAGATAGAAAGATAGGTCTTGACCTAACTAAGACAAATATGCAATTTGTTTTGGATTTGGAGCTTGGAGTTGTATTTGGCAAGTGATTGAAGATGGAGAACCCATGAATGAAGCTCTCTCGGTTTGGAGCAAAAGAAGAGAAGAAGAAATCGTGTGGAGAAGAGGAATGAAGAGAGAGAAGAAGAAAAGGTAGGCTAAGGTAAGATATTTGCTTTAATAAAGCAAATAGTAACTTCTTTACTTATCTCTTCTTTTCCTTTCTCATTTAATGACTCATGTGGTGACTCCCCACATAAAAACCGGCCACCCTCTTAATATAAGGCTAACATGGTCTTTGTTGACCAATTAATTGACTTATATTGATTAAAACTTAAGCTAGTCACTAAATAGTTACTATTCACTAATCAAGGCACATAATCGGGAAATTTTTGATTTCCCATTGATTTAGACCTCCTAATGTGATACTAATTAGTACACATATTGATTAAAGAGTAATGATGGACATTTAGCCACTCAAAACTCAATTCTAAGACAATTTCTCAAAAATGTGCTTTAAGACTTCTTAAAGCACATTTTGTGTTTTAACTTGTTTTCAAGTTTGGTTTTCTTTGCTAATTGATTTAAAATGACCATTAGGATATTACTAAGGTCTTATCATGATATTTGGGTACTCACCCAAGTCTCTCCAAGCTTAGAGCACGTTTTTGCCCTGATTGCCTTTAAGGCACTTTCTTGTGTTTTCCTTGGTTTAAATTGTCTACCAATCTTTCTAAGGCATATTTTAGCCCTACTACATCATGATTTGATGTTTACTTAACATACTTAGGTTTGGGGTATTTCAAAAATCCATCAAACACATTTTATACTCAAGACTTCACCAAATTTACACTACATCACAATATAGTGCACAATTTAAATTGCTTGGCACTTAGGCCCTTAAATAACATGGCTCTTAGGCCCTTAAATTGCATAAACCATAAACACTGAATTTCCCACATAAATAATGCCTTTGACCTGCAATTAACCCAACAATACATATGCCCTTAATAAACTCCTTGAGAGCATTTCACTAGGTCATTCACCTTTGGCTCCTTAGATCATTTTAATAAGCAATATAAGCTCATTTCTCCTAAGGCATTAAACAACATCAGGTTAGTATGTTTACCTCTTTTCCAAACAACTTCTTTCTTGTTTCCTTACAAAACCGGTAAAGTATTTGATTCTTTTTCAACTACTACACAATATACAAACATTGAAATGAGTATACAAGCTTCAAGCTTAAACTCATTGTAAACCCTAGGTTTACCTTGTTTCAAAAACATTAATGTAGTTGTTTTACCTTGATCTTTGAAGAGAGTTTGAATATCTATGAAGAGAGGACTCCACCAAGTCCTTGAAAGATTCAAATGGAGCTAGAACAAAGCAACACAATGAGCACCATTAATGGTGATTTTTGGACATCACACCAACATGAAGGAAATGTCATTTTTCTTTGAGTTTCCTTACCTTGGAGCAAAGGAGAACAATAATATGTGAAAAGGTGAGCTCAAGCTCCTCCCATGGAGATTCCTCTTGGCACCGAAATGGAGCTCTTGGAATTTTGAAAGGATAGAATTGAAGAGCTTGATGAGACAAAGAGAATGGTGGTGTTTGTTTTTTGATTTGGTTAAGTGAGCTAGGAAATATTGGCAATGGAAGATGGCATTTGGTGCTGTTGTTGTAGCATCACCGTGAGAACAGAAAGAAGAGAGGTAGAAGAGAGCTTAGAGGCGTGTGAAATGAAGGAGGAAGGGAGAAATGAAGATAAGTTCTACTTTTAGAAGATATTAAGTAGTAAAGTAGAATAGTACTTTACTTTATAAGCTTTACATTACTTATTTGATTTCTTTTACATATTGGTGACTCACACCTTGAAAAACCGGCCCCCATATAGTTAGAAGGGTATTAGTCTTTGTTGACCAATTTAATTACTTATAACAATATATGTTACAAACTAGCTTATAAAAGTTACTATTCATGAAAACAAGGCACATTGTTGTGAAATTTTTGATTTCCCATTGATATAGACTTCCAAATGTGATACTATATAGTACACATGTTAATTAAAGAGTAATGATGGACATTTAGCCATTCAAAACTCATTTACAAGACAATTTTTCAAAAACGTGCTTTAAGACTCCTTAAAGCACTTTTTGTGTTTTAACTTGTTTTCAAGCTTGGTTTTCTTTGGTAATTGATTTAATATGTTCATTAACATATTTATAAGGTATAGGTATGACCATTAGGTCTTTTACAAATTTATCCCAAGCTTAGAGCACATTTTAGCCCATATTAACTTTAAGGTATTTATTTATGTTTTGTTTGGTTTTATTGTCTACCAAGGTTTCCTGAGGACTTGATTAGCCTTATAAAATCATAATTAAATATTATTAAGTCTTGGTAGGCTCTTTGGGTCCTAACCAAGTTCACTCCTAGCTTAGAGCATGTTTTTGCTCGAACTGCATCTTAGTGCTTTATTGCATTTTACTACGGTTTAAATTGTTCACTGATGTTTCTAAGGCACTTTTTAGCCTTTACATACCATAGTTTAATATTTAAACCACATATCAAGGTTTGGGGTATTTCAGAAACGACAATACCCAAAACTGCAATGCAAACTGATACCGAGAAGTAAATCGAACCTGAATTCCCGCAGAGAAACACCGAAACAGCAGCAGTAGAAGAAGAAACGACCAAGTGCGGCAGAATTCACACCCAAAATCAGAATCAACAATGGAGAGGGGAGAAAAGCAAAGCGCTCAAAACTATCGAAGGAAGGAGCATCGTAATAAGGAAAACTGATCGGGAAAAATCAAAGACCCCTCAAATATTAGTTACCACTTACCAATTATAAAAGAGGGAAAATGTCCACCTTGTCCCTCTCTTATAAATAAATGCCTCAGCTGTCCCCAAATACTAGAAGGCAAAAATAAGAGACAAAATAAAACTGAAATGTTAGGAAATCTGAAACAAAATACGGGTTATCACAATAACATATAAAATAAAATACTTCAGATTACTTACGGAATATTTCCGTAGGTTATACTTTACCTATGGATTACCTACATAATTTTTAATAAAATGGTTGGTATAAAATTCCGAAGGTAATCCGTAGGTAAAATTTTACCCACAAAAATATTTCGTAGGTAATACTTTACTGACGGATTGTCGATGACAATGTGAATTTGTGGGTAAAGCTGATGTGGCGTCGGATTGCCGACGGATTTTCTGTAGGTAATTTACCTTCGGACTATTCCGTAGGTAATCCGTCGATAAGGAGCGCTGAGACTTCCGTAGGTAAATTACCGACGAAATCAACTTTTCGTCGGTAATATCATTACTGACCAATTAAATACCGATGGAAATTTTGAGGGATATTTTATTGGTAATCCGTCTGTAAATATGATTACCTACGGAATATCGATTGAATTTGCCGTAGGTAAATCCTTTTTTCCTAGTGGTGATGGGGAGCGGCGATGCTGGCTTACCTCTATCGTTAGCTCGGGACCTTGCTGCCTGTCTGACATTATTACATGTTAGAACTTTTAAACAAGTGACAAACTACTTTGAATTAATTATTTTAGGGCTATGGCATAATGGTTAAATATCATTATTGTAGAGCTAGATATACGAGTACTTCCCCATGATAGAGGATTAGGATGACACCAGCCTCGCAGCAACGAAGTGACCACGTCTATCATGGAATGTGATGAACGATGAGTGGTTGTGCTACATCAAAGGCCGGCTGGACATGATGTCCTCAACAAAGGTACAACTTAATCATTGGTGGAGTCCGACAAAGTTATGTTGTGTTGTTTGGCCAAACAAATGTTTAAATGGTTTTTTGTTTTTTGAATTCTGGACTAACATAGGTTGACTAGGTGCCATTTGGCGTTAGCGGTACTACGGTGTGCAAGGGCGATCACATTGGTACAGCACCTTGACCCCTACATATCTACCAAGTAACGCTGAAGAAAGGAGTAATGAATCACCACAATCAGCAAACAAATATCTTAAAAGTAAGGTGATTTTTCATTATTAAAATTTTATAATTTCCATTCTTTTTTTTTTGAGGAAAGCTTGCTTCATTCCATATATAGATATATACTCAAAAGGGGGATAAACTTTCTAGCCTATTACAGTAGTTTGTAGGATAAGTGTCTAGCATCTCAGCTTCTAGCTGACATGCTTGGATAATGGAAACAGAGGCATTTGAGTTATCCCATATTTTCCAATCAAAATACATATTCGGACATCGACTTACTAACTCAGCAATGAAGTTTGTTTGTGGAGCATTACATAGCTGTAAAGAGATAGTCAAATTACAAAAAGCATCAGTAAAGTTGCTAGCTAGGTGGAGGTGTTCTTCTTCAGGACCAAGGTTGTTTTGTTGCGTTCTCTGCAGCAAGTTGTGGTTGTTAGCAATCACAATAATCTTCATCTTCCTACCCGTGTTATTCAAATGCTGAAGACCAAAGTTGATAGTCTCCACTTCCGCTACATTCTCCATTATAACACTTCTGCATTTCCTGTTGAAAGCTATCTCCAGGTTACTAGAATGATGCATAATAATACCATTCAAAGACATATTCGAACCCAGTCTTCTTTTACAACAGGTTGTCATCAAGAACTTATCATTGTGCGTAAAATTAGAGAAAGGAATAATATGAGAGATATTGTTCTTAGACATCTTAATCTGATAGGCCTCAGTAAAGGCCAGATTCGAGTGAATGCATTCCAAGATAGCCATTTCAGGGTTGTGTCTAACTTTGTTTCTAGCATCATAGATAGCTCACATCTGATTAATCACTCTCACCACAGACTGTTTATTCCAATGGCTCGATTTTGAGATAATCCAATCTTGAATGGAGTTGTCAGTGTAGGTTGGAATGTCATTGATATTCACCAGGGCCTCCCAACAATCTCTCGAAGACCAACATTTGAAAATACTATGGACGTCTGTATCTCTTTTACCACACAAGAAACAATCGTCAGGTCCTCTCATTCTTTTAGAGATGTTTGCAAGACAAGGGGTGATTTTACTGAAGAATTTCCAAGCAAACAATTGAGCTCTAGGGGGGACAGGGTGTTAAGGATTTTCTTTTTAAGTTCAGAGAAATGAGTCGAGGGAGAATATGAACCTTCCTTCCCGTGGTTATCAGTAAGTTTTGAGTAGCTAGACCTAACAGAGTAGTTCCCAGTGTTGTTTCCTTTCCAAATCCAAGCATCATTTTTTAACAGATCAAAATTTTTGTTCAGGATATCAATCTTATCAGAACAGTCAAAGTTAGAGTTTATGAGATCAAGGTTCCAGGATAAATTGTCTTCATCTATCAACTGATTCACAAGTTTAATATTCTGGTTTTGTTATGGGAGACCTTTAGGAATTTTGGGTCTAAGTTTGAGATCCAGGGGTGATCCCAAATCTTAGTATCTTTACCATTTCCTATCTCCCAGTGAGCTCCCAACTTGATGACTTCAACAGCAGGAAGGAGGGAAGTCCAAATAGGGCTATCTCTGTTACCTTTTGTAGCTTGAATGATATTTGTGTTTGGGAAGTATAGAGCTTTTAGGGATTGGCTAACCAAAGTGTCATCATTGGTGAGAATTCTCCAAACTTGTTTTGCCAGGAGAGCAATGTTAAAGTCTGCAATAGCTCTAAAGCCAACTCCACCAAAATCATGGTCAGAACTTATCTGATTCCACTTTTTCCAGTGGATAGTTTTCTTGTTTTGGTTTCCTGCCCACCAGAATTGGGAGAAGATCGAGTTAATTTTGTCAATGATTCCTTTTGGGAGTCTGAAGAGCGACATAGTGAAGGTGGGGATAGATTGCACAACACTCTTAGTAAGAGCAGATCTGGCAGCTTGGATGTAGGTCTATTCCACCCTTGCACTTTTTTCTGGAGAGCTTCTAACAGGTAGTTGAAGGTTTGCTTCTTGTTTCTACCAACTTTCAGGGGGAGGCCAAGGTATTTAGAGAACTGAGGAACTTGTTTGATATTGAGAAGTCCGGCCAGATTGTTTTTGGAAGATTGAGGGATTTTGTTGCTAAACACTATTTCTGATTTGTGGAGATTTATTTGGTGGCCTAATGCTTGGAGAAAGCAAGAAAGGGTTGCAGAGAGGCTTTGGATATTTTGACTGTTGGCTTTGCCATAAAAGATGATATCGTCTGCAAAGGCCAGATGGGATATAGCAGAAGCTTTGTTGGTAAGGCTAATCCCTTCATAGTTTCTCAGATCCATAGACTTGTTAAGCATTCTGGATAGGGATTCTTGAGCAAGAATGAACAGGAAGGGAGATATAGGGTCGCCCTATCTAACTCCTCTGTTGGGCAAAGGTTCTAGTGGAAGAGCCATTGATAATGATAGCTCCTTTCACAGAGGTAACACAGTTCATTACTGGGATTCTCCAGTGGTCAAGGAATCCCATAGCCTTAATTACCTTGTCAAGAAAGGTCCAGCTGAGCCTATCATAGGCTTTACTCAGGTCAATTTTACAGGAGAAAAAGCCATTTTTCTTTGCCTTTGAGTTTAAGATTTTGTGGTGAAGTTCTCCCGCAAGGATGGCATTATCAGTAATGAGTCAACCTTTTACAAAGCTAGATTGGTTTTGTGAAATGATGAAGGGTAAGGTATCTTGTACACGGTTGGCTAAGACTTTTGTAGCTATTTTATACACAAAGTTGCACAGAGCTATGGGTCTGAACTTGGTTAAACATAGCTATTTTTTCTTTTGGGATTATGGCAATAAAGTAGTTGTTGAGGTCAGATGGTAGGGGGTCACCATGGAGGATGTTAAGGACAGTAGAGATAACCTGGTTAGCCACATGATTCTAATAGGTTTTAAAGAAATTTCCATTAAAACCATCAGGGCAAGGGGATTTGTTGGATCCCAGTTGTTTAGTAGCAGTCATAATTTCATCAGCAGAATAAGGTTTGGAAAGATTTGCAAGGCACTCATAGGGGATAATGTTCTGCACAGCCTCAAAGGGAGTAGTCATATCCGAATCAGGAGAAGCTTTGAACAGATCCTCAAAATAGTTTACACTGATATTTTCCAGATCACACCATCCAAATTTGCCAATACCACTCTCATTTTCTAGGCTAAAAATCTCATTTCTCCTTCTATTTTGGGTAGCTTTATTGTGAAAGTAAGAAGTATTTTTGTCTCCATCCTTAATCCAAGAGTCTTTGGATCGTTGTTTCCATTTGGTTTCATCTTTAAAATGGAGAAGTTCTATTTCAAGGAGCAGTCTTTTCCGATTAGCTGAAGCCCAAGGGTTCTGGGGGCCAGTAGAAATAGATTCTAACTCATCTTTTTTTTTTGAGCTTGTATCTGATTTTTGGAAAGACCAATCATTCCACGCCAGGAACTTGTTTTTGCACTTTTGAATATTATCCATTAGCAGAGTCAATAGCCCCAAATACTTTGGACAATATCACGACATCTATCCTCTAATAACCACACATTCTCAAACCTAAATATCTTATTTTTCTTTGCATTTTTGTGACTACCCAGAAGGTTTACAAGAATGAGGCAGTGGTCTGAACATTCCCTAGGAAGGCGATGAACAGAAATAGAGGGGAAATAGGATATAAGGTCCTCACAGGCTAAAGCTCTATCAAGTCTGCTCCAAGAGGTAAAAGAGGGATCTTGGCAATTTGTATAGGTGAAAGGAAATCCCACAAAGCCCAAGTCTACTAATTTATTCCCAGCAATAGACTCTCTAAAATCATCCAACAATCTTTCATCTCTAAACTTCCCTTCTTGTTTTTCACTATTATACATAATCTGATTGAAATCCCCTCCCACTAACCAGTGGAGATTAATCTGAGCTCTAAGGGACTCTAATAACTTCCAAGACAAGTGCTTTTGGTGCCAATTGGACCAACCATAGAAGCCAGTAAAGATAAAGGGATTCATACCTGGTAGTTTGACTGATGCTGAAATGTGATGATTTGAAGCACTGATAATAGAGGAATTGCTGTCCTTTGACCAAAGAAGAAGAAGTCCTCCACTCCTACCAACACTACTGACGGCCAGCCCATCAAAATCCTTCCACTTCTTGATAAGACTATCCATGTCAGTGTTAGTCTTATGGGTCTCCATCAAAAACACATGTTTGGGTACTGCACAGGGGCAACCCAACCCCAGGCAGTTAAGCAGGAGGCAACTCATTTCTGCAAGCAGCCTTGATCTTGCTCAGGGTCTGCCCTATCTAGGATAGCCTCATAATAGTACGACTCCTCCACCTCCCTTGTGGGATTAGAGGGGGTGATCATTAGAGGTCCAATGTTGTAGACTTTCCTTTTCTTGTTTTCGAAAGATTCAGTATGCCTTAGATTCAGACAGGTCTCAGGGAAGAGTTTCCCTTTTTCCTTTAGCAATATTCTGAGCAGTCTGAAGATCTTGGGGATCCACCAATAGAGACTGGTCAAAGGAGATCTCAGGCAAGGAGGAAACCAATGAAGGATTGTTGTCAGCAATGTGGGCCAGCAGAGGGAAATTACTAGGGCCGGAGAGGGGAGTAGAAGAGGTAACAGGAAGAGATTTGTTGAAGTCTGTGGTAAAAGTTGAAACAGCAGCTGCCCAAGCTAGGAGGTGAGCATCTGAGGAGCTAGGTTGGGGGTTTGTAGAGGTAATGTGGGCAGGGTTATCATTCTGAAGAGGGGTCAAGTTGGAATTATGAGGAGTATACTGGATTTGCAAGGGGAGACTGAGGACTAGAGGGGAATCAGGGCTAGAGATGGCATGGTCTTGATCCAGAATACGAGAGTTCAAGTTTTGGGTCTCCAAGAGAGACAACCTTTGAGGGATTGCAGCAGAAGGGACTGTAACATAAGGCAAAGTAGCTAGAGAGAGGTTAACATTGACATCCTCAGGGGTAGAATTCGGGAGGAGATCAGCTTGAGTGGCCACAACAGTAAGACTGTCGAGTACCCCTTCTTCTTTCCATTAGTTAAGCAACTTACAATCGTTTGCTATGTCCATTGCTCTGGCGAATTTTGATCTAATCCAAGGGTCGTATCTCTCACCAGATCTTGAAGCTTCACTATTATAAATACATTCTGGCATGATATGGTTAATCCTACCACATCTGTAACAGAAGCTAGGTAAATTCTTATAAGAAACCCTACAAACTTTGTTTCCTTGAGAAGTCTGTAACACTATCATCCTACCGAGAGGTTCAGCAATTTTGATCTCAATCTTGATTCTAAGTATTTTTGCAGATAAGGGGTTCAATCTTTCAGGACATTCAACAAATCTCCCTAGTCGATTAGCTATGCAAACAGAAGACTCCCTATTAAGAAGGCAATGGGAATTTTGTGAATGCCTACCCAAATGATGACGGAAGTAGTTTCATGTTCTTCAATATTGATGTAAGGGTTTATGTCCGAGAGCGCCAGGAACCGGTTTTGGAAATGCCAAGGGCCATTCATGAGGAAGTTTCTTTTTTCTGCCTCAATAGCAAACTGGAGGGAGAATCGATTAGTAGCCACTTCCGCAACCTTGAATCCAGGCCTTGGCTTCCACATTTGGTATAGCACACTTTGAAGGAGTTTAGCCGTGACATGATTGGGGCTCCAAATTCTAGCAAAGAGAGCTTTTTGAATGTCGGAAAGGGAGTGGGAGTTTGAGAGACTCGATTCGTCAAAGAAATTCATCTCGGCGGGATGGAGTTACATTTTCTTACAGTTTGAGGTGATCGAATCCATAGGTGGCGTAAAGTAAATCAAAGGAGAAGGGCGGTCAATGAAGAAGCTCAACAGATTAGGTTTAGGTTTTCTACTGCTAAGTTCTAGTTTCGGCGCTTTCAGAGCTACACTTAAGAGTCTAAACGATTCTAAAATAACATCTGGGGGAACAAGAAGGATTTTTGCAATCTCAGTCAGTTTACAGTGAAGTACCTTTTCAGTCTGATGCGGGGGATTTGCAGTCAGCATGCACTCAGATCTCGTTCTCGGCGTGTGAGGCGGAGAGGAGGAATCGCCAGCCATAGTATCATCGGGACTCAACTGCATTGAATGTCGATGAGAAGTTCTGATCAGAGGAACAAGAGATTGTGTGAGGAAGGAGCTATTACAACGCTCCTGATTAGATCTAATTATGGGGCCAGAGCTCACTGCGAAGCTAGTGATTATCATCACGGGATCTAGGAGCACTCCATCGACATGGATAGGTGGTGAGAAAAGGGGGAAAGAAGAGGGGCGTGTGAGGCGCATTCTCTTATTCCTACTTTTAACCATTGCACACAGTTGGCAATCCTATAACGAAATCCATAGATATTGAATCCCATTTCCAACTAGGCACTTCCAAGGGTTGCAACACTCCTCCAGCTCTTTTACGCTCGAATTTGACTTTCTAACAAGTTAAACACTTAGACATGTGATCTGCCACCTCCCACTTCATGTTAGGCCACCAAAAACACTTCTTCATGTCTTTATCACCACCAGGGTGCATGAAAAACTCAGAATTGTGAGCTTCCTTCATCAGCCTCTCCTTAATTTCCATACAACCACTTGGCACACACCACCTTCCACGAAATCTTAAACTTCCATCCTCATAAATTTTAAAATCGGCTGCCTCACTTTTCCTCACCTTCTCTTTTATCCCCTTTATTCTGTCATCTTGCTGCTGCTGCTCCAAAATTTCTTTATAAATATCTGGAGATGCAGTCAAACTCCTCAGGATAAATGCTCTATCAACCTCACCAGATCTCACCACCTCAAGATTTAACCTGTGAAAATCCTTGACCAACTCATCCTGCAATATCCAACTAACTTGCTCTTCATGGATCCTCTTTTGACTGAAGGCATCAGCCACCACATTAGCTTTGCCTTCATGGTACCCAATCTCTAAATCATAATCCTTAATAAGTTCCAACCAACGCCTTTGCCTCATATTCAACACTTTTTGTGTGAAAATATACTTCAAACTTTTATGGTCAGTGTAAATCTTACAAGATGTCCCAAACAAATAATGTCTCCAAATTTTCAAAGCAAAAACTATAGCAGCTAACTCCAAGTCATGAGCAGGATACCTTGTTTTGTAGTCCTTCAACTGCATAGATGCGTAGGCGATCACCTTTCCTTGTTGCATCAACACACACCCCAAGCCGAAATTAGATGCATCACTATAAACTTCGTACCCCTCATTCCCACATGGTAATACAAGAACAGGTGCTGAGGTTAACTTCTCCTTTAAGACTTGGAATGCTTCTTCACAGTTCTCATCCCATTTAAAACTAACTACCTTTTTCATCAAGTTCATGAGTGGCTTGGCTATTTTTGCAAAATCTTTTACAAACCTACGGTAGTAACCCGCCAGACCTAAGAAACTTCAAACTTCTCTAACATTAGTCGGTCTTGGCCAGCTCTTAACTGCTTGAATATTTGTAGGGTCGACCGAAATTCCTTCCTTGGTAACCACATGCCCAAGGAATGCTACTTCCTCCAGCCAAAATTCACACTTCGACAGCTTTGCATAGAACTTTTTTTTCTCTCAGGATTTGCAGTACTTGACACAAGTGATCTTCATGCTCCTCCTTACTCTTTGAGTATACTAGTATATCACCAATAAACACTACCACAAACTTATCCAAAAATGGACTAAAAATTCTGTTCATCAAATCCATAAACACTGCTGGTGCATTAGTCAGCCCAAATGGCATGACAGTGAACTCATAATTCCCATATCTAGTACTAAAAGCAGTCTTGGGTATATCTTTCTCTGTCACTTTCAACTGATGATAGCCTGATCTTAGGTTTATCTTAGAAAATACTTGTGCACCTTGTGGTTGATCAAATAATCATCGATTATAGGCAACGAGTACTTATTCTTAATAGTGACCTCATTCAATTATCTATAATCAATACAAAGACGCATGCTCCCATCTTTCTTTCTAACAAATAACACAGGAGCTCCCCATGGTGATGCACTAGGTCGAATGTAATCTTTGATCAACAATTCTCCTAATTGTTCATTCAACTCTTTCATCTCACTCGGTGCTAACCTATAAGGATGTTCAGAAATCGGTGCAGTGGCAGGTACCAAATCAATGGTAAATTCTATTTCGCGATCTGGAGGCATACCCGGAATCTCTTCTGGAAACACATCTGGGAATTCCCTCACGACTGGTATATCCCCTAGGTTTGGTTTCACCTTCTCCTCGATCGTTGTGCTACCATCATCCTCATGCACATAACACAGAAATGTTGGGTATCCCTTCTTGATATCTTTCCACATGCTTATGCAGATACCACTCTTACCTCATTATTCTTTCTCGCTACTTGCATAAGATACTCTTTTCCCTCTTTTCCCACCAAACCAACCACCTTTCATTTTCACAATCGATACGCCCTTTATTCTTACTCAACCATCATTCCCAGTATTAATCAAAATCTTTCAACTCAACCCACTCCACTGCCTCTACCCCAAACTCATTACCTCTCCGTACTTATTTTCACTCCCTAAATCTGTTTACTACACTTAACTTTCTTTCCCGTTGGTGTAGCCATAGTAATATCAACTACAGTCACAGGTGTAACTCCTATTTTCCTTAGAAATGCAGAGGAAATAAACAAGCACGACACACCAGAATCAATAAACTTTAAGCCTCGAATTAAGACGGGATGATACCTGTTGAACATTTCCCTCTTTCTCAGCTTCACTCTTAATGATGACATTAATGCGCCCTTGATTTTTGTAATTCCCACCTTGACTTTCTCCACCACTCTTCTGTTGTGGCCTACCTTGGTTACTTCCTTTATCATTGAAATTTGATCTATGAACTGCCCCTTGATTATTGATGTAAGCTCTGTTGAGTAACCTTGTTATTACTTTGTGGCTGAAACTGGTTTCGGTTGCCACTCATATTCCACCACCGCCCCCACCATATTTCTTCTTGCTACACTCAAAGGATCTATGCCCCAACTCTCCACAGATAAAACACTTCACTGGTTTTCCTGAACATTCTGTTCCCGGGTGATCTTTGTTACACAATTTGCAATAAAAATGCCTAACTTTCTGACCTTGATTAACTTTGTAAGAATTCTGCCCAGGGTAGCTTGATCGATTCCATGACATTTTACCTCCTTGCTGCCCCCCTTCAAACTTAGGTTTCTTATCTTTATTTCCTTCACCAGCTCCAGATTCAAACCTCCTTTTCTGCTTAGTCTGCACCTCTCTCCTTCTTTGTTGCACCCGATATAAGTTAGCAGCTTTACTATAAGCCTCCTGTAAGGTAGTCACTGGTATCACACTTAGTGCCTCCTGTAGACTCCAATTCAGTCCCCCGATGAAGCGTTGGACCTTAGCATCTTCGCCAGGCACCATATTAGCTGCAAACCTTGCTAACTCCGCAAATTTAGAATGGTAAGTCTTCACATCATCAGACAGTTGCTTCAGCACTGAGAATTCATGATATTTCTGCAGTTTAACATGCTCTGGATAAAATCGTTTCCTCATAGCACTCTTAAGAGCTTCCCATCCGAAATTGGGTTCCACTTGCAGTCTTTCTTTTTTCTGAAGTCCACCAGAGATCTGCTTCACTCCTAAGATAATAAACAGCTCCACTAACTCTTCTATCTCTAGGGCAATCCACTATATCAAACACTTTGTCAAACTCCCTCAGCCAATCCTCTAGGATTACTGGATCTTCCTCACCAGAATAAGTGCTAGGCTTCAGTCCAGCATTCTAACCGATATAAGGAAATAGAATCTTTTGAAACATCCGCCCTTTCTTCCTGCTTTTCTAAGATTCTGCCCATACTAAGGGTCAACTCCCTCAAAGTTTCAATTTTCCCTCTGTCTCCAGCTCTCTCAGAGGGATCTCCATTTTATAAATATATCAATCACATATATCAAACAAACAATTATTCAAAGAATCATCCAAACAAGCAAGCATTCATACAACTATATACACATGAGTCCCCTTCCTCACCCGACTTGTCAAATTTAAGCTTAGAATTTTTATGTTGTCCATTCTTAATTTACCTTACCTCTCTTCGCTTTGCTGTCCTCCCTTACCCTGCTGTGTTCTACCCTTTCTCCCTTCTCCATTTTGAAATCTGGAATCTCCCATGGCAATTCATAAGCCTAATTAACCATACAAACTCCATAAGTGCTCATTTTGCCTTAAAAGACATTTTTCCTTCATCTTTCTCCAAGGAGACCCCTTCCTCACCAAAATTTGGTTCTAATCTGTCAAGAGCAACCACTTTGAAGGGAAAAACCATGGAAGTTAAGGGCGTACACATACCCATCTCTTAAGTAAGGCTTAAGGTAAGAAAATGCTTTAAAACACCATTTCTCACTTCCTTTATGTGTTGTCCGAATTTGGAAACTTACTGTTGGAAAAATTACTAACATAAGTAATTAAACCTAGTTAAACGGGCAAGTGCACCCAGTTCGTTGCAATATAACAAGTGTCAAATCCACAAGGAAATTGGTTTCTAAATCCCAAGCTTCGGTACTTTAGTAAAATGCAAATAAAAACAGTAAACGGGGGTTTAGTCGGAGCCAAGCTTAGTTGTTTGTAAATGGAAAAGCAATAAAACAGTAAATTATTTATTTGATGGAATGGGTGGAAAAGTACCCTAGGATAGTGGGGAATCACCTTAATCACACAAAGAATCTCATAACCATAACTCATTATCTCATTGTCTACTAGAGTTTAATTCATGAATCCCCAAATCATGGGAAACCCACTTCTTACCTAATTAATCAAACCCCTTCATTAAGGGAGGTTTAAATCACTAAGTAGCATTAAGAGAAAACTCTTAAATAATAGCCCTAAGATTTTATCCCCAAAATCAAGAGAGCAAAAGTTAGGGTTTACCCCCTTTTAGTCAAACTCCAAACTCAAACTCAAATGTTGAATGGAACCACCATAATGCAATAAGAGATCAATTTAAATCATTAATTGATATTGAAGGGAATAAAAAAAGAGCATTCAATGAGTTAGGTTTTTAGCATTCAATGATCAACATTAGGGTCAAACCCCATCCTATCATACAAATGAGACTACTCAACCATTAATAAAGGACAGAGAAGGGAAGAGGGAGAATTAGCCATCGGAGGAGCTCTAGAGCTTCAATGGAGGTAGATTTCTTCAATCTATTCTTCCTCCTCTTCTTTTCCTCTTTTCTCCTCTTCTTTTCTCCCTTCTTTTTGCCTCTCTCTCTCTCTCTCCTCTTTCCAGTTGGTGTCATGTGTGTTAAGTGATAAGAAAGAATGCCCAAAATCCAGCTTTTAAAAACACAAAACTGGGCAAAAATTTTCGTTCGACTGACCCACCCTAGGGTCGGTCTGTGGGTCGGTCGGCCCTCTGGTAAAGAGATTATGTGCGCGTTTTTTGACCCGACCGATCCCAGGGTCAGTCGATTCTAGTAGCTTTTGGCCCCTAAAATTTGTAATGCTGGCCTTCCGACCGACCCACCCTGGGTCGGTCCTAGGGTCGGTCGGGACCAGTAGTGATTTTCTTCAACTTGTGCAGGGCCTAAAATCTTCGTTGTGGCTTGGATATGCTTCCTGTTTTTGGCGTTGGAAAGCTTGAAAGATGGGGGATTTGTTGA
Organism: Limonium bicolor; assembly: GCA_023374045.1. Classification (NCBI taxonomy): domain Eukaryota; kingdom Viridiplantae; phylum Streptophyta; class Magnoliopsida; order Caryophyllales; family Plumbaginaceae; genus Limonium; species Limonium bicolor. The sequence continues at coordinate 308,510,789 of CM041778.1, forward strand.
TGTACTCCACTAGCTCTAAAAGAACCTAAAAGTATGCTCAAAATAAGCTTTTACCTATCAATGGATCAAACTATATAAGTTCACTATTAATCACAAAAACACTCTATTAAGGGGTGAAATAGGTTATGCACCAAGTAAAATGAAGATGAATAAAGACCTTAAAATAGCATTATTTCACTACTTATCAACTCCCCCACACTTATCTATTTGCTTGTCTCAAGAAAATTAGCTAGGAAACCACAACAGAAGGAACATTTTAAGGAAGCAAGTGTCTAGATTGAATTCTTGAATTCAACGTGAGCAAAATTTATGGAAAACCTTAAGAAGAGTACAACTAACCTTATCATGGTGATGTGGGTGTGCTTAGGGCAAATAAAAATATAGAGTTACGGGGTATGATCTAGAGTGCTTCCAAGTTCTTAAAGATTATGGAACTTGGAGAACTTTTTACCATGGCACAACTTCTTCAAGAATGGACATTGAGGAAAAAACAAAAGGAAAAATAGAGATTTGCATTTGATTAACTTTTGCAAGAGGAGATGAGAAGAGATATTATGGCATTTTTGCCTTGTAATGAACACTCAACTCTCATTGTTAGTTACCTATGGTGTCTCTCACGTTCCTTTTTAAATTTTTCACTAGGAAGCACCCCTTAGAAATCCCTAGATGAGAAGATAGAAAGATCCCCTAAGCAATAAAGTTCACTAAGATAGGGATTTACAGTTGCACCACAAATAAATGCTCCTCAAGAGAGAACTTTTGAAAACTTTGGTGGAAAATTCCAAGAATTCATGGAAAAACTTGCTTACCAAAAATTCCAAGAAATTGAGCAGTGTGCCAAAAAGAAAAGGTCGTCTCCCAAGTACTTGAATGGGACAATGTCCTCATTGTTCAATGTAAAACTCAAGGGAAAACAAACAGAAAACCTTTTCAAAGCATGAAGCATAGAGTAGACAAAAGTGTAATGCACTGTGTACATGTTAGAGAGTTAGAGAACTAGTACTCCCTTGATAAAGTTGAGTTGTTGGTGGAGTTCCCACACACTAACTAGTGTCCGGGGTCGTTGAAACGCTCACTCCAACGGGAAGAGTCTTAGACCGTTGGAAAAATTCATAAGAGTTCCTTTGGAATTCGTCCTAACTCATCCTTGAGGAGTTCTTGTGTTCGAAGTGTACAGATCTACACTGCATAGCCAAAAAGAGCGAGGCGCAAAAAGGATTCTGAAGAATACTCATAAGGCCATAATTAGATACCAAAAGGTAGACCTAGCAATTATTACCCAACCCGAAACCCAACCCGATCCTAACCCATACTTTTACGGGTTAGGGTCTTGTTTATTGACCCACCTAATTTTTGGGTTGGGTTAGGGTAATAAGCTAATTTTATGGGTTGGGTTAGGGTAGAGATCTAAACCCATGACCCAACCTGAAACCCGAAAATAAATTTGTTAATAAAAAATAAAAAAATATTAATTTACATATATATATGTAATTTTTGATCAAACTATACCTTAGCCTTAAGCCCAAGTGTAGTTGGACTATCCAACCTTTAATAATATCATAAAATTCTTAATTAAATAGACGGCCTACCAGAGCATGTCAAATAAAGGGTCCAACCAGACCTTAACATGTTGAAAACCCTAATGCTCCGTCTTTCCGAGTCACATCCATCTTTTTCCCTACAATGTGTTCATGTCTAGCTCACTCTTCATCTCTACCAAGGTTGTTTTCTTATTCTCACTACCATTATGTCTGAGAACATAGGTATGTTTAGATATCTAGAAGAGTGAACAAAAGTATGTGATTATATATTTTTTGTAAGTAGGATCTGATTTTATTGACTCTTAGTGAATTTGAAGCTAGTAATGCAGTAGCGTGCTGCATAAAAGTTCATCAATGTTGGTAACAATAGATGATTGTGATTGTACTTTTCGAAGGTATGAGCCCTCGGTTTAAATAGGTGTAATTATTTTAAGTCTGTCATAGTTTAAGGCTTTGAGTTATCAATTTATAAACTATTTCTAACTTTACAAGATTTATCTTTAGTATATTTCCTTAAAGCATAATGAAGATTTTTATTTTCAATCCCCTTTTTTTAAGGGTACTAGGATCATGTGCATATCTAGAAAGGATTCTTCCCCAACAGTGGTAGAGCTTTAGGCTTAGATTGATAAATATAAACTTATGGAAAAGGTACAAGTTATCCTATTCATGGGAAATTGGTGTAGTACTTTAGATTCTTCACATAACGTGGAATTCGTTTAAAGTTAGGTCGATCAAGCAAGATTACCTCTCTGCCTTTTGTTTCATCCTAATTAGTGTGCTAGCTACCACTGGATGTTTTTGGATTTTTTGTATTAATTTTCACTCCTAATCCATCTAAATTGTTGAATGCTTAAAAAATGGGTTGGGTGGGTTGGGTTAGGGTTGAAGGATTTTATACGGGTTGGGTTGTGATGGGATCGAGGTGCTGACCGAGTAGGTCTGAGGTGTTAGTCTCAGACCAACCCTGCTTGGAGACAAGTATTTGCCAAGGATATAATGCGGAAGCGTTTATGTATAATTTAACAAGATAGGATTCTGCTTATATTGAAATTCAATGTGAATTACAACCTAGCTTCCTATCTTGGGATTCGACAGAGGTACTCTGTCTCATCCAACACTCGCTCTACTCTCGGCTTTGATCAATGCGTAACAAGGAGTAAAGGGGAGTGTTTAGTGTGCTCTATAGGTAATAAATACCTAAGCTGATTGACTAAGTCTCACTAGAATCTCTCAAAAATGATATCTCTCTCAATATGACTCTCTCTCTCTCTAGAAATATGGAAGTGAAGAGCTCCAACTATTACAAATGACTTCCAAGTGCTTAAATAGTGATAATACCCGAAGTAACTGCTCCTATTTAGTAGTCATAACGTTCAGAATGGTGCTCCACGTCCTCTTGGTCAAGCATACTCCGAAATTGTCGCAACTACTCCGCAGAGGGACTCGTTCTGGCGCTCTATACCCTTGACCGCCTTGATTTTCGGGCCTGATCATATGTGAACGTGTGTGACAGTTTTTTCCATGTTTTTCTCCACGTTCTAACAGTAGAAGGTCGCCTTTAAGCTTCTAGAACTTTCCATGAGAATCTTGTGTCGCAGAACGACTCCTTCCGTAGTCAGACTCCTTCATCGCCCAGACTTGCTCTGATGCTATTATCAGTGATACTTCTTCTGTCACCAGACTTACTCTGTTGCCATAATCAGCAAAACCTTGGGTTCCAACAAATTCCCCTTTTTGCTGATGATGGCAAAGGGAACCGACTTAGTCAAGATGAGATAAAGTTCCCCCTTAAGTTGTGCATCATTGATAAGATGAGACGAATGTGAACCACTTGTCAGATCGAGTCGGTTGACAACTAAACTCCGTCTGTCGTGACTCTTTGTCTTTGGGCAGGCTCTGGATGACTTCTTCTGCAGTGAGAGTTACTGTTCTCTAAACTCATACTGTCTTTGACTTGGTCTCTTTTCGTTGCTTCAATTCTCAGACCGACTCTTGCTGGCGGCTAGGCTTTGGCAATCTTCAGCAAAACTCTAATATTTTCACACATTTTCCCCTTTTTGCTGATGATGCCAAAAATCACTCGGGTGAATCTCGTAGCAAGAGTTAACCTGCAAAAAAAACATACAAGCAAACAAGCTTGGAAGAACCAGCCTCATTGACTGATTCCCCCTTAATCCAATATTCCCCCTAAATTTGAGCACGTCATTTAAGACAAGACTAGTAAGAGAAGAGCATAATAGAATTAAACTAAGCTTAAACAGAAACAGTCTACTTAACCATCAAGCAGGGCAAAATCCATAAGTGCAATTCAAGTCTTCCTACCACCAAAAACATTAATTCGTCGTAGTGGGAGTGGGATTCACCGCTTTCCCCCTTTTTGACATCTTCAGGCAAAATAGGATGAGTCTGCCTGACATCCAAAAGCAATCACATGGACAAAATAGCCAACCGACAAAGTCTGCCAAAGTTTGATAAAAAACACCGCCAAGATAAACAAAGTTTGAGATAGGTTAAAAGTATGGTTAAGGGTGTAGGCTAGGAAATGGGGTGAGGGACTTGGTCTGCATCTTGGTATTGACCCATTCATTTTGAATCTCAAGAGAGTGCTAGATGTGGCTAACCGTTGTAGTGAAGCGTATTAGTCAAAGAATTCATACCCATATGTGCAAGCTAGCGTTGCTGTGAAGCGCAAACCAGAGTCACGCAAGTTCTACTCTTGGAAGTGGTAGCTGGAGCAAGAGTAGGTCTTCTTCAATGAATGTAAGTTGAAGAGACGATCATAATTCGCTTTGTTTTTGCCTTCTCATGGGATTTTCGTCTTTCTTTCTTTTTTTTTCTTTCCCCTTTTTCTTGGAAATTCACTTCAACTACGTGGGTATTTTTGCCAGACCGATTCTGTCTGCAGATTGACTCTAGCAATATTTCTTGGTCGAATGAAGGGAATTGGTTGTGATGGATTTAGGTAGTAAGAGGTAGTGGGTTTTGCTTCAGTGGTAGTGGTAGTGGGTTTGGTAGGAGTGGTAAGGGCTTCAACAGAGATAGTAGTGGAGCTTGGGCAAGGTAGGTTGGGTAATCGACTAGGGCTGTAGGGTGAGTTGGGCATTAGTAATGATGGACCCAAAGTGGATGGGATTTTTGTATGGTGAGACGGCCATGGGAGACTTAGTGATGGTTTCAGGAGTTGGGATAACAATAGTGCCTTGTTTGGAAGGTTTTCGGCTTTGAGTGGGATAGTGAGTAGGAGTGGTTTAAGGGTTAGGATAATTTGAGGGTTGATTATGTAGGCGAAGTAGCAATGGTTTCAAGGACGATGAAGTTGGTTTTTGGAATGGTGAGATGGTTGATGTGGGTGCTTTGGTCGAATTGGTATGAAAAAACTTGGCGGGTTTTCAATAAACATTTGTAGACAAAGTTTAGTTTAACTACTTAACCAAGGAGAGTCTGGTGCCAGAGAGACTATACCTGAGTACCCAGATTCTATCTCCAAGAGGGAGAGGAGATACAACCACCCTCATTCAGAACGATTCATGCCATGGTATGTGCAAAAGAGCTCAAATGCAACCATGTGTGATGCCTTGGTGATGATATCAGCAAGCTGGGGTCTGTGGAAACTTAGTTTAATTAGATTAAGTTTATCTCCACATGATCTCGTAACAAATGAGAACTCAAATATATAAATTTAGTGCGAGCATGGAATTTAGAGAATTTGACGACCTTAGCTGGTATTATCATACATAATGGTAACATTTTGATCAAAAATACCGTAGTCTTCAAATTACTTGAAGCTGGAGCGAGTCAGCTTGCTTTCTGCACAAGATTCGCAGAGATAGTTGGCTTGCTTCGGTACATGATTCACAGACCGAGTCTGCTTGCTTTCAATGGAGCCAATTTTATGATTTTTATGTGCATGCTGTCTCTAAAAGTAACCTTTCCCCCTTGATGGTCAGAGTAAGTCGTAAACTCAACTTGGTTTCCTATCATATATCTTGAACAACCACTGTCCAGAAACCAAGAGTCATTGTTCCGAGCCACTCTGTCTGCAAAAAGCTACTAGTTAGTTTTGGGAACCCAGGTATACTTGGGTCCCCTCTTCGACAAGGATGAAGAACTATTATAGTAAAGATAAAGAGCTTTGATAATTGCAGACACACGAGATATATTAAATGACAAATCATGACATAGTTTATTACCGGAAGAGTCCGTATGACCATCATAACCACAATATCTGCAAATTTTCATCGCAGAGGGAGTCTCACTTACCTGATCATGAGCGGTTTTCTCACCATTGTGAGCTATCAAGCACACCAAACTGGTGGTGCCTGACTCAGCCTTTTCTGAGTAGGAGATTTCGACCATCTTGAGATATTTGTCAGCCAACGCAGGCTCTGATACCACTTGATGGGATCGGGGTGCTGACCGAGTAGGTCTGAGGTGTTAGTCTCAGACCAACCCTGCTTGGAGACAAGTATTTGCCAAGGATATAATGCGGAAGCGTTTATGTATAATTTAACAAGATAGGATTCTGCTTATATTGAAATTCAATGTGAATTACAACCTAGCTTCCTATCTTGGGATTCGACAGAGGTACTCTGTCTCATCCAACACTCGCTCTACTCTCGGCTTTGATCAATGCGTAACAAGGAGTAAAGGGGAGTGTTTAGTGTGCTCTATAGGTAATAAATACCTGAGCTGATTGACTAAGTCTCACTAGAATCTCTCAAAAATGATATCTCTCTCAATATGACTCTCTCTCTCTCTAGAAATATGGAAGTGAAGAGCTCCAACTATTACAAATGACTTCCAAGTGCTTAAATAGTGATAATACCCGAAGTAACTGCTCCTATTTAGTAGTCATAACGTTCAGAATGGTGCTCCACGTCCTCTTGGTCAAGCATACTCCGAAATTGTCGCAACTACTCCGCAGAGGGACTCGTTCTGGCGCTCTATACCCTTGACCGCCTTGATTTTCGGGCCTGATCATATGTGAACGTGTGTGACAGTTTTTTCCATGTTTTTCTCCACGTTCTAACAGTAGAAGGTCGCCTTTAAGCTTCTAGAACTTTCCATGAGAATCTTGTGTCGCAGAACGACTCCTTCCGTAGTCAGACTCCTTCATCGCCCAGACTTGCTCTGATGCTATTATCAGTGATACTTCTTCTGTCACCAGACTTACTCTGTTGCCATAATCAGCAAAACCTTGGGTTCCAACAGGTTGGGTTGATGATATTTTAAATGGGTTGGGTTAGGGTTGATACCAACCCAACCCATCAACCCAAATTGCCAGGTCTACCAAAAGGGGACTCATCCATGAGTCCCGAACCAAAATATTTGAAAAAGCGGTGAGTAAGGCACCGGAGTTAAAGATAAAGTACTACAAGCGATAGTGTAAAATTTAAATGACAGAAATGTAATTGAGAGTTAAAGATAAATAAAAGTGCATATAAACATTTAAACAAAAAGGAAAAAGGAAAAACAAAAAGAAGAAAGGAACAAATAACAAAAGTGATGTGTTAGAAGTTAAAGAGAGATAACATAAGTGATTGGGCAGAGAATTAACATTTAAGAGCAAAAGAAACAGTGCACTTCTCAAAAAATTCGGCATAGTCTCCCCTGTTTTTCTTTTCTTCCCCGGCTCTAAGAACCTCCACAAAATCAACCAATAAGGTCACCAATAAGATCTGCCAGAAGGAAGGAGAAGAAAGGGTAGTTTTACTAAAATGATGTGTTTTGCCCTTTTTTTCAAAAGTTCATACCCGACCGACCCTGCTAAGATCGGTTGCAAGGTTGATCGAAGTTAGTAGGCTACGGGTTTGAAAATTTTGACCCGACTGACCCTCCCAAGGTTGGTCCTAGGATAGGTCGAAATCAGAAGCTTCTGGTTTTGCAAAAATATTGAACCGACTGACCCTTACAAGGTTGGTCCTAGGGTCGGTCCAAACCAGAATCTCCCCAACATGAATGTTTTCTTGCCCAAAGCACTTGTTCACATTCATAAGCAGAACACACATAGAAAAATAGCTAGAAACACACAATAACAAGGGCACGAAACAAGCTAACTAAATAACATAACTAAACAACAAAAATAAGGCAAGGTAAAGAGAGAAGTAGTCCGGGCTGCCTCCCGGAGAGCTTCCCATCTTTTAAGGTCTTTGCCTAGACCGTAGTGAGGGTTAGAAGGAACCTGGAGGGTGGATGTGAGGAGGACATCCAAAGCATAAATCAAGGACATTTTTGGGTCTCCACCTTGATGCACGTTTACCTTTTTCTTTCCCGACCCTCTTTTTATCTTCATCAAGGGTTAATGGTGGTTCAGCATTGATGGTCATCCCTTCAGGCAGAGTGATGAAGAGAAGTGAAGGAGACGAGTGTGGTTGGGCCTCTTTCTCCACAACCTGGACTGCAGCCGTTTTGCTATTTGAAGATCTCCTAGCCATGAAGACCAATTTCTTATCATAGGCTTGCAATGTGATGGTCTTCTTAGCAACTACGATTTGAGCATTGGTGGTGGCGAGGAAGGGTCGGCCAAGGATGAGTGGAGTAATGGAGTTTTCTTCGATGTCCAAGATGACAAAATCACATGCGAAGTATAGATGCTCCACTTTGATGATAACATCCTCAACCACTCAACTTGGGTAGACCGTCGACCCATCCACTAGTTGAAGGATCGTCTTGATTTCAATTCACCAATCCCTAGCCTCTTTAACGTGGAGAGAGGCATCAAGTTGATGGAGGCTCCTAAATCGCACAAGGAGTATTGAAAGAAGGTGCTACCGATCATGATTGGGATGGTGAAACTGGCTGGATCACTGCATTTCGATGGCAATGGCTGTTTGAGAATAGCAAAGCAAGCTTCATTAAGCTGGATGGTGCCAACGTCAGATAATCTTGTTTTGTTGGAGATGAGATGCTTGATGAATTTAGCATAGTTTGACATCTTGGAAATGAGGTCTACAAAAGGAATGTTGACATTTAATTGCTTCAGCATCGCCAGAAACTTCCCATACTCCGCATTAAGTCTTTGTTTCTTGGCTCGGTTGGGAAAGGGTAAGGGTGGTTCATGTGAAGAGGGTTTTTTAGTAGAAAGATCTGTGGGAGTGTCTCGAGAAGTTCCCTGCGTTGGAACCTCAACCCTTTCTTCGTTGCCCTCTTTGAAGTTGCTCAACTCATGTGGGACTTGGGCATCTTGTGTTTCTCTCCCACTTCTCAAGGTGATTGCCTTGGCCTCTTTACCTCCCTCTTCCAACTTCATATTTTCTTTCTGATAACAGGTCAAAAGTGTTTCAAGGAAATTTCTCTCGGTTTGAATAAGATGTTCACATCTTGTGGCCGAGGTTTCAAGTTGAGATATTTTTTATTTGAAGCTTTAATAGCCATAGCCCACTCTTGGAGGTAAGGGTGAAGGTCGGAAATCTCAACCGCTCGAACCACTTCTGTCTCCCCTCCGTCGGTGTCTTTCATAAAGACGGCGTTGAGCTGCTCTTTTGGATTAGGCTTAGGTTGGCTTGGGAAAGTGTCCGGAGGCCTTTGAGCAAGCTGCCGAGAAATTTGTCAAGCTGCTCCTCAACTCTCTTGTTGGCGGTCTTTTGACTAGCCTTGAATGAGTCAAACTCTACTGCCTAAGTGTGGACTACTGAGACAAGACTATTCATCATGTCTCTCAACTCGGTATTTGGCTCTAAAGAGGTAGAAGGGTGTTGTTGTTGCTGAAAGCCCGGAGGTGCTCCTTGTGGTCGATAACCCATTTGTGGGTTGGACATTTGAGATGACACTTGTGACTGGTATCCCATAGGATTGTTGGAAGTATTATTGGGTCCCTCTTGGGTTTGGTCATTACTTCTCCATGAGAAGTTTGGATGGTTACTCCATGGGGCATTTTGTTGATTGTAGTTCTATCCGGGACGGTTGCCTATAAAGTTTACGTCCTCATGTGGATCGGTGTAAGCTTTACCTTCACAAAAGTGGGTCTCGTGAGGACTAGTACAAATCATATACCCCTCGTGAATTGAAGTTGAAGGTGAAGAAGATGATGAAGAAGCTATCGACTTGGTTGTTTCTTTTTGAGCTATAGCTAGCTTCTCCACCATTTTGGTGAGTGAGGATAGTTGAGAAGAAAGGTGTTCAGTGGGATCAACATGAAGGAGACCCGCTGCTCTTGAAGTTCTTCCCTTGGGCTTAGATCATTGCCTTATGTTACTAGTCATCACCTATAAGAGTTGTCCCCTCTTGAGGTGACTTGGTCATGAAGCTCCCTCCAGCTGAGGAGTTCACAATGAGTCTATTTGCAGCATCAAGACCGTTGAAGAAGGATAGACATAAGGATCGGTCATCCAAGCCGTGGTGGGAGCAATTAATCAACATGTCCTTAAATCTATCCCATGCATCGTATAACATCTCTCCCGGCTCTTGGCAAAAAGTATTGATCTCTTCAGTTAATTTCTTCGTTCTACTTGTGGGGTAATACTTGGCAAGAAATTTTTGATCCATTTATGCCCAAGTGTGGATTGACTTTGAAGGCAAGCTTCTATACCATTTCGATGCAGTGTCTGACAGTGAGTGAGGGAAGAGCTGCAAGCGTATCCTCTCATTGACTCTACCAGCTTTTCCAAATGAGTTGCAAAATTCGAGAAAGAGACTTAGGTGATTGGGAGCTTCATCGGGATTTACTCCGCTGAATTTTTCTAAGTCTCGGACAGTAGTGATGTAGTGGGTCTTGAATACCCATTGTCCGGCCTCTTGAAGCGTCAACTCGAGAAGGACTATGGCTGAAGGTCTCCCTTCAATGTCCGACTGGTTGTAGTCTTTGACAGCCATTTGTTCTGGGTTCCCGTTATCTTCTATCCCTGGTTGTTCTTGATCAACCATGATTGGATTTTTTAAAGTTCGGATGGCTCTCAACAATGAACACTCAAGCTTGGGTCTCGGACTAACAAGTGCAGATCCCTTGGCTCGAGTGTTTGGCATACACCGAGAAAACAGAAGGTGCCTAAACCACACCAACACCAATGCTCTTAAGTAGTAGAAAAGCTAAGAATATAGACAAACAAATAAACACACAAATAACAAAAAGAAAATAAACAAGATAAAATCACTAAATACACGAAAACTAAGATACCAAAACTGAGGAAATGATAGAAACTATCAATTTCCCCGACAATGGCACCATAAACTTGTTGGGAAAATTACTAACATAAGTAATTAAACCTAGCTAAACGGGCAAGTGCACCCAATTTGTTGCAATATAACAAGTGTTGTATCCACAAGGAAATTGGTTTCTAAATCCAAAGCTTCAGTACTTTAGTAAAATGCAAATAAAAACAGTAAACGGGGGTTTAGCCGGAGGCAAGCTTAGTTGTTTGTAAATGGAAAAACAATATAACAGTAAATTTTTTGTTTTGATGGAATGGGTGGAAAAGTACCCTAGGATAGTGGGGAATCACCTAAATCACACAAAGAATCTCATAACCATAACTCATTATCTCATTGTTTACTAGAGTTTAATTCATGAATCCCCAAATCATGGGAAACCCAATTCTTACCCCTTAATTAAAAGAGGTTTAAGTCACTAAGTGGCATTAAACAAAAACTCTTAAATAATAGCCCTAAGATTTTACCCTCAAAATCAAGAGAGAAAAAGTTAGGGTTTATTCCCCTTTTAGTCAAACTCCAAACTCAAACTCAAATGTTGAATGGAACCACCATAAATGCAATAAGAGATCAATTTAAAGCATTAATTGATATTGAAGGAATAAACAAGAGCATTCAATGAGTTAGGTTTTTAGCATTCAATGAGCAACATTAGGGTCAAACCCCATCCTAGGATACAAATGAGACTACTCAACCATTAATAAAGGAAAGAGAAGGGAAGAGGGAGAGTTAGCCATGGGAGGAGCTCTAGAGCTTCAATGGAGGTAGATTTCTTCAATATCTTCTTCCTCATCTTCTTCTCTTCTTTTCTCCCTTGTTTTTGCCTCTCTCTCTCTCTCTCCTCTTTCTAGTTGGTATCGTGTGTGCTAGGTGATAAGAAAGAATGCCCCAAATCCATCTTTTTAAAACATAAAACTGGGCAAAAATTTCTGTCCGGCCGACCTGCCCTAGGGTCGGTCAGTGGGTCGGTCGGCCCTCTGGTAAAGAGATCACGTGCGCATTTTTTGACCTGACCGACCCTCCTAGTGTCAGTCGATTCCAATAGCTTTCAGCCCCTAGAATTTGCAATTCCGGCCTCCGGATCTTCCGACCGACCCACCCTGGGTCGGTCTTAGGGTCGGTCGGGACCAGTAGTGATTTTCTCCAACTTGTCTGGGCCCTAGAATCTTCGTTGTGGCTCATAATTGCTTCCTGTTTTTGGTGTTTGAAAGCTTGAAAGATGGGGGATATGTTGATGCACTCCACTGGCTCTAAAAGAACCCAAAAGTATGCTTAAAATGAGCTTTTACCTATCAATAGATCAAACAATAAAGTTCACTATTAATCACAAAAACACTATATTAAGTGGTGAAATAAGTTATGCACCAAGTAAAATGAAGGTGAATAAAGACCTTAAAATAGCATTATTCAACCACTTATCACGTACACAGCCTCTTTCCTTCATATTTTCAAGTGTGCTTCAAGCTTCAAAACACCCCTTGAACCAGGAAAAATGTGTGGGAAGAAAAGTACTTATAAGTGCTTAAGGTAATTAACCTTCCAAGCTTAATACATGTTTATTCCTTAGCTTTTAAGAGCAGCATTTTAACTCTTAAATTGCTTCCGATTTCCACCGAAAATGTAGCTTCTCAAGCCTGCTTTGCTGTCAAAATTCAAGTGCTAAAGCCAATGAAATTACATCTTCAAGGGTAAGGTTTATACTAAGTCATAAAACCTCAAATCATGGCTTAAACCCTTAATTATGTCCATAAACTAAACTCTCCTTACATTGTTCATTTAGGCCGAGAGTATTGCCGCTGGAAATCAGATTAGTTAAACATATAAGGTTAATATCCTTACTTATCATATATTATAAGGTTTTAAGTATTCTATGTGATATTAAATTATTGCCGAAACTATAGGTTATAAAATGGGTTAGTTTAAACTCAAGAAATTATAAAAAAAAATCAGCTTGTAAACTTATGACTAAGTAGCTGATGATTTTGAGTCAGAAAAACAACTTATAAAGGAATTATAACATTAATATAACCATTACGGAAACCATAGTATTTGGTGTAAATTTTATTAGCTTAAGTATATGTTTAATTAAGGCTTATTTTAATGCTTTGATTTGAATTTAGAGGCTTGTATTCTGGCCAACAACAATTACTTATTTAATTAAGTGTTTTTATGCTTTTTATGCTTTTATGCTTGATACAATATAGTATAAGCTTAGGCATAAAAATCATAAGTAAGTATGACATTTTTGAAAAATTAGAGACCTTTAAAATTGGTTACAAAAATGGTTACAAATTTAGAGACTTTAATGAATTAGTTTTGTGACCATTTAAGTAATTAAAAGTACTTAAAAGTGTTAGATATAATATGACTAAGTTAATGAGTATAATATTGTAAAAAGAAAAGTATAGTTTAAGTAAATAAATATAAAGCCAAAACCTTGGGCTTAAAATGAATTAATATATAAATTATAAGATTTTACAAATTTTTGAGGTAAAGATGTAATTTCCAAAAGAATTGGGGCATAGCCGTTAATATTGGAAAATTATGGTCAAGGCAAAATTAGGAAAGTCAACCTTGACCATATTGGTGACCTTGACCAAATTAAGTACGTTAATTACTTGATTATAACCATAAAACAAGTTTTTAAGTTAATTGTAAAAATTATAAAAATTTGTGGGGTAAGTTTGTAATTTCTAAAAATATGGGTAGAATAGAAACGGTGTTTAAAATAGTTTGTGGGTCTGTTGGTAAATTTTGGTGATTTTTAGTGAACTATTTTGGAATTATATAAGTACATATGTATAATATATAGTTTAAATGTGATAATATAAAGTTTAGATGAAATGTGGGGTCATTTTGTAATTAAAGAAAGTTGTGTGGGCTGAGAGATAAAGTTGGACAGACAAGGGTCTATTCGGCAATTAAAAAATAATAATAATAATATGACCATAGGTTATATATATATATTATAATAGTAAAGATATCATATTATATGGTATAAGAGTATAATTATAACATTATATAATGTTATGTGGAAAGATTGTAATAAAATAAAATGTGGGGAGTTGAAAGAATTATGTTAAAATATATGGGCTGTTCGGAAATTAATAAGAGTAGTATAACCATGGGTATATATATATATATATATATATATATATATATATATATATATATATATATATATATATTATAAGGTGAAAATATATATTATAGATAAATAATGTAGTTATAGCGTTGAATAATGTTATGTGGTGAAGTTGTAATTTATGAAAGTTTTGGGGTTGTTGCGTGAACAACAGTAATTCAAAATGAGATTTTAGACTATAGTCTATGATGTTATAAGATGTTATAACAATTATAAGGTATTAATATTCATTAGGGAAGAAATGAGTATATTATAAAGAATACCAAGTTTATAAACAAACCTTATAATTCATATAAATTTATATAACTATATGCAATAAAGGGAAGTCATATGATATGATTAAATAATCATATCAGACTAATGATAGATTGTTATAAGTATTACATTGATTATATGGTATTAATTTTATTTAAGTAAAACTATTACAAGTAAGAATATTCACATGAAATAAATGTGACAAATAATGAATAAGCGGAATTATGAGATAATGTGGGTAGTAAACAAACTTTAGGAGTTTATTAAGGTATTATATAAAATGTTACATAACATTAGGATAAAAACCTTAATGTAAGTTTGTACAACATAATACAAACTAGTGTCATTTAATGAATGGATTTTATAATTGTATGTATATATAAAAATAAGTGAGTATAATAAGAAATGGTTTATATAATATGGTTGGGAAACTGTAGGATCGGGTGGCTAACTCAAATCAACCAAAGGTGTGAGTCTAAGAGTTGGTTTGACTCAATCAGTCTTTGTGGGTGAGAAACACTCTGTGATGTAGAGGCACTCAATCGAATTGTTTAAACTAAGGGAGCGGAAGACTTTAAAGTAGTTGAAATGAAACGATGCTAGAAAGATAGAAGGACTTTGTGGAACTCAACAAGATACACAAATAAGCTATTTTTTTCCTGGTCAAATAAAACAACTTACAAATGCCCACTAAGTAGAAGGCATCTACTTAGCGGTTTTTCACTCACTCACCTAATACACTTTCTGATCAGATCAATGGTAAGCGTAGCGAAACTAGGATCTTCCTAGGCAGAGTCTATCTAGATGCACTAAATAACTTGGTACGTATTCTCTCTCTTTCTTGTTTACAAAGCAGTTCTTTCTCTCTCTCTAAACTCTGAAATATATCTCGATGAAAGCACACTTGAAACTAGCTATTACACAACCTATTTATACTAGCATTACAACCGGTAGGTCGAGGGAGTTAGTTCCGAAAATACCGGAACTAACTTAGTGGGCAACATCCAACGTCTTTGAGTGGTCTTCTTACTTAGGCCGTGAACTTCGGGTGTTAAGGGAGAACTTTATGACCGTTGTGACGTTGAGGCATTCCCGAGTTGACTCCTTATTATTCGCAATAGCACGAGAGAGTTTGTGAAGTCTCCTTAGTTGTATGGACTCTATTGAAGTGGCTCGCTCTTTATGTCTGACTAAGGATGATTGACTCTGTCGAGGTGATCGGCTATCTCTGCAACTGAAATACCCCAAACCTTAATATATTGTTTAAACACCTAAATATGGTATATTAAGACTAAAAAGAGTCTTGGAAACATTAGTAAACAAATTTAAACAAAAGAAAACACAAGATGTGCTTTAAGGTCAATAAAGGCCAAAATGTGCTCTAAGCTTGGGGTAAGCTTGGTTAAGACCTAGTGAACTTACCAAGATCTTAATTATATGCTAATGAACATATTAAACCAATTACCAAAGAAAACCAAGCTTGAAAACAAGTTTAAACACAAAATGTGCTTTAAGGAGTCTTAAAGCACATTTTTGAAAAATTGTCTTGTAAATGAGTTTTGAATGGCTAAATGTCCATCATTACTCTTTAATTAACATGTGTACTATATAGTATCACATTTGGAAGTCTATATCAATGGGAAATCAAAAATTTCACTTCTATGTGCCTTGTTTTCATGAATAGTGATTTTTATAAGCTATTTTGTAACATATGTTGTATAAGTAATTAAATTGACAAATAAAGACTATAATACCCTCATACTACTATTGGGGGCCGGTTTTTAAGGTTGGTGACACACCACCCTTGTTAGCTTGTTAAGAAAATAAAGAAGACTACTTAAGTACCTTTTTACTTTATAAAGTATAAATATCTTCAAAAGCAAATTCTATCTCATTCTCTCATTTCTTTCCTTCATTTCCCACGGTTCCAAACACCATCTTCAACCTCTCTTCTTCATTCTCTCACGGTTTGCAATAGTACACACCACCATCTCCATCTTTGATCTCTTGTAAAATCTAGCTCACTTGTCCAAATCAAAAACAAACACCACCAATCTCTTCCTCTCATCAAGCTCTTCATTTCTATCTTCTTAAAATTCCAAGACCACCATTTCGGTGCCAAGGAGTTCCACCATTGAAGGAGCTTGAGCTTGTATTTTTACATATTGTTACTCTCCTTTGCTTCTAGGTAAGGAATCTCAAATAAAAACTTCATTTCCTTCATGTTTTTGTTGTGACCGAAAATACCTATTGAAGGAGCTCTTTGTGTGACTTTGTTCTAGCTTCATTCCAACTCTTCATGGACTAGGTGGAGTCCTCTCTTGTTAGATATTCAAACTCTCTTCAAAGATCAAGGTAAAACAACTACATTAATGTTTTTGAAACAATGTAAAATTAGGGTTTACAATGAGATGAAGCTTATAGCTTGAATACTCATTATAATGTTTGTATATTGTTTAGAACTTGACAAAGAATCAAATACCTTACCGGTTTTTAAAGGAAACAAGAAAGAAGTTGTTTGGAAAAGAGGTAAATCTACTAACCTAATGTTGTTTAATGCCTTAGGAGAAATGAGCTTATAATGCTTGTTAAAACTACCTAAAGAGCAAATGGTGAATGACTTAGTAAAGTGTTCTCAAGAGCTTAGTAAAAGGCATATGTGTTGTTGAGTGTATTTGCAGGTCAAAGGCAAATATATTGTGGAAATTCAGTGTTTATGATTTATGCATCTTAAGGGCCTAAGAGCCATGTCATTTAAGGGCCTAAGTGCCATGCAATCTAAATTATGCACTATATTGTGATGTGGTGCTATATGAGTGAAGTTTGTGTATAAGAAAGTGCTTGATGGATTTTTAGTGTTCTTGGTTGTTTGTTGGTGAAAACAATATGTTTTGGTTTAGTAATGTTCTAGGAGAACCTATGTCGAAATTTAGGTAATAAAGAGAAGTTCTAAGAGTTTAAAATGAGTTTGATAAGTTAAGGAGTATTTAGAATGGTTAAGTGTTTCCTTGTAAAGAAACTGCATTAAGGTGATTTAGATGTGAGAAGGACTTAGGCATGATCTTGAGGTTTTAGTATGTACCAAAGTCATTTTGGACTTAGGTAAAGACTTAGGCAAACTTTGGTAAAATAAGGAGAAAGTGTAAACTTGGAAAAGAATTTCAAGAATGACATAAGGAGTTAGTTGTGAGAAATAATGCTTAAGAGATGATGTTAAGATGAGGAGAAAGCATTTTGGGATAGTAGTTATCATAGGTGAGAAACACCATTTAGAAACCTAGTATAAAATGTTGTAAGTGTTAAGGAATTTTACAAGGAAATAAGTAAAGGCTTAAGGAATTAGAAAATGAGTTTCATGGATGTTGTATGTGGATATAAGGGTACCAAATGTTGTTAGGAAACATTAAGAGGCTTTAGGAGAAGTTTGGTGAAGATTTGACAAAGTTTGGGTAAGTTTAGAGGACGTCCGACCCAGGGGTCCGACCCAAGTTTGGGTCGGACAGCCTCTGTTAGACGTCAGGAAATTGTTCTGGAATGGTCCGACCCAGAAGGGTGGGTCGGACATGGGTCGGACGGTCATGTTTCAAAGGAGGGAAAATGTTCTGGAATGGTCCGACCCAGTCGAGTGAGTCGGACGTGGGTCGGACGGGCATGTTTGTAAGGCGGTAAAATGTTCTGTAATGGTCCGACCCAGAAGGGTGGGTCGGACATGGGTCGGACATGTATGTTCTGAGGTCGATGAAGTTCTCTGGAATGGTCCGACCCAGAAGGTTGGGTCGGACATGGGTCGGACAAGGTAAGGTTCTTCAGACCCGAAAACCACTGGAAGGGTCCGACCCAGTTGTGGGTCGGACGGTGGGTCGGACATACCAAAACTTAAAAAAAAAACAGAAAAGAATGTGACTTATGTAGTTAACCCTAGGGTGTATAATGAAGGTAACCTAGGGTAAGTTAGACATTTAAACATGTCAAATAATCATGTTAAACACTTAGTAAATTTGGAGGTTAAGTAAGTTAATTAACCGACATTCTTGAATCATGTATAGGAGTGACCTACGGTGGAAACAAATCAAGGCAAGGACCAAGGTATGGTTTTCTTGCAGTCTGTTGTCTACCGGTTTACACCGGCTTGTGTGTTGTATGTTTTTCTGTGTGTTTATGACGTTATAAGATCTAAACATGTAATGAGTTTACAGTTGTTCATATAATTGTGATGTTATGATGTGACTCATTTCCCTTGTGTGTGTCTAACATGACTTACCACTTATTGTGTATTGGTTGTTAAGTTCCACATGAACTTCTAACAAGTGTTAACTGGGAAGTGAGGAATCCGGTTGTCCGGTCATGCATGTAAGTTAAGAGTAGATATCTGAATCAGATTCGACTCTTATGTTGTTAAGATTGTTCTCCTTAATTTGGCGTTCGATCTCCCGCTAGCTTCCTCCAAAGCTTACCTATTCTGACTTATGATCGGTTTAGTGGGAACATGTGTTTGTGTGGTGTGTTCGGGTCACTAAATCCGAACCATCTGTGACTTAAGTTACTCGTTCGACTAACAGAACGGTAATGAGTGTGTTAACGAGCTTAACATGAGGGTGAATCATTCTCTAGGCTCTTGTGTTATTTGACCCTTGTGGTTTGTTATTGTGGAACGAAGATCCACTGTGTATGTGATGTTGTGCTGTGCACTATTGATGCTATGCCACATGTTATGTTATGTTATGTATATAAATGAATGCCATGTTATCATGACAATTAGTTGCGCGTATCCCGGTAGCCGATGGGCTGCGCGTTAACCATACCAGCCAAGGGTTGCTGACCCCCTCGGGGGATCCATATTTCTTATACTGCAGGATGAGGATCGAAGAAGCGGAGTGGCTCTAGATCCTAGGATGGTTTACTTTTGAGTACTTTTGGATGTTGGCCCGGGATGCGCCTGTGCTCCCGTGGCGTATATATTTGGTTGTGACAGTTAACAGTGATGATACAGTGAAGGATATGTAATACTCGGTATTGTATATGATGTATTTATGGTTTAGTTTTATGCTCGGGAGTCTGATCATCAGACCGGTACACTTGTATTTATTCTGCCTTGTCAACCACGTGGGTGGTTGACGGCGTTGTAGCACCGAAGCGTTAGTTACTGTTTAGTTATTTATTTCCGCTGCGATTTCATTTAGTGTATGTGCGTAGTAGGGGTGTTACAAAAAGTGGTATCAGAGCGAAGTATCGCTCTGATGACTAGAATACCGAGCTTAGGGATATACCGAGTTAGGAAACCTAACTACAGTTACTTCAGTGAACATTATGGAAAGGTTAACCACTAACTAAGTGTGGAGATACCTTATTGTCGGGAAGCGTTACAACCGTTGGACCGATAAGTGTGCAAGCATATTGCTAATGAATATTCATGTGAATTCAGATGGCAGGTAGACCGCGAGGTAGAGGCCGCGGAAGCGGTACTGGATAGGGTGACCAGGGCGAGAAACTACGGCTCAGGTTATGGCTGAGGCTGTAGCAGCCGCTGTAGCCCAAATGGTACCCCAGCTTGTAGCTGCGATACAGCAGGGGCAGATGCCCGGAGTTCAACCACCACCGCCACCGCCACGAGAGACCAACTGGGTCAAGGCATTGGCAGACTTGAGACCCCCTTTCATTTCATGGGGAGACGACCCCGTAAGCTGGAGCGTACATCTCCGAGTTGGAGACCGCCTACGAGACCTTGCTGTACCTGCAGGCTAGGTCCGTCTTGCCGCTTACTACTGAAGGGTTCGGCACAGAACTGTGGAAGCTTGTGGAGAGGACCGATGGCGGATCCTCAGTTTGGATGGGGGAGTACACGGCTCTGCTGCGACCAATACTACCCTGTTGCACGTTCAAGGGCCAAGCGCCTGGCGCTGGATAGTCTGAGGCAGTGTGACAGGTGTCGTTGATGAGTATACCTGCATTCACCGTCCTTGTCCACCTGTTACCGGACCTGGGATACTAACCGGTTGCTGGTAAACCGTTTTTTACAACGGTCGCCACCGTCTTCGCTATGTTGGATGGGGCCAGCTGAGTATACTACCTTTCAGGTATTTAAAATAAAGAGTGATGTGGAATAGTGTAGTCTACAAGTGAGTATTAATGTGAGTTTGTGAGTATGTATTGCGGGGCCTGACTGACATCCTAAATTCAGAGTGCTATCGTGCCGCTGCTAAGGTGGAGATCACCGTCCGTCGAGGGCGAGGAGAATGCGCACAAGCGCAAGGCCACGAGCGAGGGCCAGAGTCCGCAGGGGTACGGGGGAGGAAAGAGAGAAGAAACCTTATCCCCAGCCCCAGAAGAGTCAGCACCAGGGTGACAAGGCCAAGCCCAAACCACCACAGCTGAGGAGCCACTGAAGCTCACATATGCTTATGCGGCGAAACCCCTACGCTCTTACCCACCTAAGGGTAATTATTTAATTTTGTATATAAGTTGAAGTGTATGTTGATAAGTTGTGAGACAAGTATTGATGGTGTTTATGATAGCAGCTAGCACGGGCTCTGGACCGGAGCGCCACTATTACTGTAAGTGGTGCAATGGAGACCACCCCGGCAAGGACTGCAAGGGAAATGAGGTGCAGTGTCGTTACTGCGAGAAGTGGGGTCACCGTGACCACGAGTGTTACCGGAACCCCAACAGCAGAGTCAACAAGCCCAGGGGGCAGTGGAAGGGTAAGGCCACAGCAGCTATTGATGGCCCGAAGACGGCTAACCAGCCACCCACAGATCAGAGGCACACTGATTCCCAGAAGGGGAAGGGGTCGGCCTAGCAAGGCCGCCCTGAATGTGGTGGACCGGTCAGAGGCGCCAGGGCCCTCTTCTAGACCAGGTACCGCCTAAATTGTTGAATGTAATAAGTGATTGCATACCGCATTTCATGCTTGTGTGTATTAATGAGTCCAAGTGTATTATCATGTGAGTAAAGAGTTGAAGTATAGTATGGAAGTCACCTAATTAGATAATTCTAAACCTAAAGGAACCTTCAATATATGTTATCCAATCCCACCCACACCAAACCCTGAAGAAACCACCATCAACATCACCGACTTTCCAATGGAGCAATGTCAGGTTATCCAGCCAGGTATGATACTTTTAAATGGATACCTGACACCGGAAGCACAAATCCATGTCATCAGACGATGCGATGAACTTGGAGCTAAACCTGGAGGTTTCTACACACCCGAATACCCGAACGGATCAAGAATGCAATTGAAGATGATGTGCATGGGTAAGGACTGGAACCCTTACACCAAGACATATCAAGAAGTGCGAGCTGAAGATGGAGCAACAGTACCAAGTATACCTGAGGAGTTCCGTGCGGTCGTTAATCACACCGTGGGAATTGCTCAACAAGTTGAAACGGATTCAATTCCAGATGTGAAAACAGATTTGTGTATTGTGAACTTCTACCAGAAAGGTGGACGATTAGGGTTACACCAAGATAAGGACGAGTCACCCGAGTCTCTAAGTAAGGGAGTACCCGTGGTGTCTTGGTCCATTGGTGATACCGCAGTGTTTGTGTATGGCGAGCAGAAGCGTGCTGATCTCGCAAGGAAGTTAATACTAAAGTCAGGAGATGTGTTAGTTATGGGTGGGCAGTCAAGGATGCTATACCATGGCATCAGGAAGATCAAACTGAATACCGCACCGTCGGCAGTGATCAATGCCACACACATGAAACCTGGACGTTTGAATTTGACCTTCAGACAATTCTAAAGCCTTGTATAATTGTGTAAAGTGTTAAGCCAGTAAATGTTAAGGGAGTTATGTATGTGTTAAGTTATATCAACCATGTAAACCAACAATGTTGTAAAGAGAAGGTGTTAATGAATAAAGTGGAGTTATTGAAGTATATCAACCGTGTTTTACCCAGTACTTATTAGTTTGCCAATGAATTAGGCTGTGCACTCGAACGGGAGGTACACTGAGTGTCTGCAATGAGGCAGAAGCCGGCAAGAGCGGCACAATCCTCACCGGTACCTTTCCAGTGAATGGCGTGGATGCATCGATCTTGTTCG
The DNA here is from genome assembly GCA_023374045.1 of Limonium bicolor. NCBI lineage: Eukaryota > Viridiplantae > Streptophyta > Magnoliopsida > Caryophyllales > Plumbaginaceae > Limonium > Limonium bicolor. The sequence goes on from CM041778.1 coordinate 308,532,921, forward strand.
ACTCTGGAGCCTCACACACATTTATTTCGCTATCTTTTGCGAAGAGGCTGGGGTTAGATGGTGAAGAGATGCCAGACTTCTTGGTCACTCTCCCATCGAAAGAGCGGATCAGGTGTACCCGCTACCACCGAGATGCTGTTGTAAGAATCAGAGGTGAAGAGTTTCCGATCGACTTGGTAGAGTTCGACGGACTTGGATTTGATGTGATTGTCGGGATGAACTGGTTGGAGCGGTACAAGGGTAGAATCCTATGTGCCGAGCATCGACTGCTTCTTCGGAGTCCATCTGGGGTTACCATATCATACCCCAGAGGCCCAGAGCCTTCGACACAGATCATCACCGCCATGGCCATGTATCGTGAGTTACGACGAGGGAGTGATGTATACCTCTGCTATGTCCAGGACATAAAGAGAGACCCAGAGTTTAGTTCTGACGTGCCGGTAGGGTCGGAGTTTCCTGATGTATTTCCTAAGGAACTGCCGGGCATGCCGCCAGCACGAGAGGTTGAGTTTGAGATTGACTTAGTTCCGGGCACTGGACCCATTGCGAAAGCACCTTATCGTATGGCTCCAGCAGAGATGACAGAGCTCAAGGAGCAGCTGAGAGACCTACTTGACAAGGGCTTTATCCGCCCTAGTGTTTCACCATGGGGAGCGCCGGTCCTCTTCGTGAAGAAGAAGGACGGTAGCCTCCGCCTGTGTATTGACTATCGAGAGCTGAATGCTGTTACGGTGAAGAACCGTTACCCTTTACCACGCATCGACGATCTATTTGATCAGCTGAGGGGAGCATCAGTATTCTCCAAGATAGACCTACGTTCCGGATACCATCAGATTGCCATCCGTGATAGTGATATCGAAAAGACAGTATTCAGAACTAGGTATGGGCATTATGAGTTCACAGTTATGCCGTTTGGCTTGTCAAATGCACCAGCTAAGTTCATGGACTTAATGAACCGCTTGTTCCAAGATCAGTTGGACAAGTCTGTGGTAGTCTTCATCGATGATATTCTTGTGTATTCTAAATCAAGAGGTGAGCACGAAAGCCACCTGAGAAATGTGTTACAAACATTGAGAAGGAATCAGTTGTATGCAAAGTTTTCGAAATGTGAATTCTGGTTGAACCAAGTATCCTTTCTTGGACATGTGATTTCTGAGGCCGGGATCGCTGTTGATCCGGCAAAGATTGATGCTGTGCGCACCTGGCCTAGGCCGAAGACAGTCACCGATATCAGGAGCTTCCTCGGTCTGGCAGGTTATTATAGGAGGTTTGTGAAGGACTTCTCCAGTGTCTCGAAGCCGATGACTTCCTTAATGAAGAAGGATGCACCATTCGAGTGGACAGTCGACTGTGAGAGTTCTTTCACGAGTCTCAAGGATGCTCTGACATCTGCACCAGTCCTGACTATACCAGACGGTCCAGATGGTTTTGAGGTCTACTGCGACGCATCAGGTAGAGGTATGGGTTGTGTGTTGATGCAACACGGGAAGGTCGTAGCATACGCCTCCCGACAGCTAAAGAAGCATGAGGAGAACTACCCTACCCACGACTTAGAATTGGGTGCCATTGTCTTCGCATTGAAGATATGGCGACATTATTTGTATGGGGTAAGTGTGACAATCTATTCTGACCACAAAAGCTTAAAGTACTTGTTCACTCAGAAGGAGCTGAACATGAGGCAAAGGTGGGTTGAATTTCTGAATGACTACGATATTAATCTGCAATATAAAGAGGGTAAGGCAAATGTGGTAGCTGACGCATTGAGTCGCCGAGCACACTCTCTCCATTCGCTAGTCTCTCATACTGGCTTGGTTGAAGAGGTGCGGAGTGCTCAGATGACGGATCAGTATATGCTGGAGATCCGGCAGAAGCTTATTGATGGCACATTCGAGGGTCAGAAGTACGACTTCAGACTCCACGATGATGACCTGATTAGGCTGAATGGCCGATTGTGTATACCTAGGAGTAGCGCTGAGTTGAAGGAGCGCATATTGAGTGAATCCCATTGTTCTACTACTTCGATTCACCCCGGAGCTTCAAAGATGTATAAGGTATGAAAAGATATTTTTGGTGGACTGGAATGAAAAAAGATGTAAGTGATTATGTGTTGAGGTGTCTCACTTGCCAGAAGGTCAAGTTTGAGCACCGACGGCCTGGTGGTATGGTACAGCCAATGCCAGTGCCTGAGTGGAAGTTCCATGATATTTCCATGGACTTCGTAGTAGGGCTTCCGCCTACAAGGGGAGGTCTGAATATGATATGGGTTGTAGTTGACCGACTGACCAAGGTGGCCCGATTCATTCCGATGAAGGACACCTGGAAAGTGGCAAGACTGGCAGAACTCTTCGATAAAGAAATTGTAAGACATCATGGTGTACCGAAAACGATTGTATCTGACAGAGATACCAGATTCTTATCCAGATATTGGAAGTCTACACGAGAGGCGTTGGGTACTGAACTGAAATTGAGTACAGCGTTTCACCCACAGACCGATGGTCAGAGTGAACGCACCATTCAGACACTTGAGGATATGCTACGTGCTTGTGCACTTGACTTTCAGACCAGCTGGATTGATAAGTTACATCTGATCGAGTTTAGTTACAACAACAGTTACCATGCTTCGATCAAGATGTCTCCCTTCCAGGCCTTGTACGGTAGACCATGCCGCACGCCATTATGCTGGGATGAGTCGAGTGAGACGGTCATCATAGGACCAGAGTATCTTGAACAAGTTCAGGCAGAAGTTCGCCAGATCCGGGCTAACATGAAGGCAGCTCAGGATAGACAGAAGTCGTACGCAGATGTGCGCAGACGTGACCTGGAGTTCGCCGTGGGCGATCAGGTATTTTTGAGAGTATCCCCCATGAAGGGAGTATTTCATTTTGGCCAGAAGGGCGAGTTGAGCCCAAAATATGTGGGGCCTTATGTTGTGACGGAGCGGATCGGCCCGGTAGCCTATAGACTAGATCTACCCGCCGAGCTGGGCAAGGTACATGATGTATTTTATGTGTCCCAATTGAAGAAGTATATGTCTCATCCGTCTCATGTGCTTCAGCCTGAAAGGCTAACCTTAGAGCCGACCATGCGATCAGTGGAGACTCCGGTACGGATTCTGGATACTAAGACTCGAGACACTCGCCATAAGTCTGTGAGACTGGTGAAAGTTCTTTGGTCTAACCAGGACGTTGAGGAGGCCACTTGGGAGCTGGAAGATAAGATGAAGGCGAAGTACCCGTCATTGTTTACTTCTTAGTCCTTATGTGTATAGGGTACGGGGCGTACCCCCTTTTAAGGGGGGTAGAGCCGTTTCGGTTATGTGTGTACGACGTGTATTTGAATACATCGTCTATGTTATGTTGTTATGTTACAGACCGTCGTGTCTGAATGATGTGGATAATGTTGTATGGACCTTGTGTCCAATGTTATGTACCCGATGTTATGTTGTATGGACCTGGTGTCCAATGTTATGTAAGTGTGTTGTTAATGATGTATGGAAGTATTGTTTATAAGTATTCCTGTGTTCTAATATTTAGGATATGTGGAAGTATGAACCTTGAGGGCAAAGTTCTTTTAAGGGGGGTAGATTGAAATACCCCAAACCTTAATATATTGTTTAAACACCTAAATATGGTATATTAAGACTAAAAAGAGTCTTAGAAACATTAGTAAACAAATTTAAACAAAAGAAAACACAAGATGTGCTTTAAGGTCAATAAAGGCCAAAATGTGCTCTAAGCTTGGGGTAAGCTTGGTTAAGACCTAGTGAACTTACCAAGATCTTAATTATATGCTAATGAACATATTAAACCAATTACCAAAGAAAACCAAGCTTGAAAACAAGTTTAAACACAAAATGTGCTTTAAGGAGTCTTAAAGCACATTTTTGAAAAATTGTCTTGTAAATGAGTTTTGAATGGCTAAATGTCCATCATTACTCTTTAATTAACATTTGTACTATATAGTATCACATTTGGAAGTCTATATCAATGGGAAATCAAAAATTTCACTTCTATGTGCCTTGTTTTCATGAATAGTGATTTTTATAAGCTATTTTGTAACATATGTTTGTATAAGTAATTAAATTGACAAATAAAGACTATAATACCCTCATACTACTATTGGGGGGTTTTTTAAGGTTGGTGACACACCCCCTTGTTAGCTTGTTAAGAAAATAAAGAAGACTACTTAAGTACCTTTTTACTTTATAAAGTATAAATATCTTCAAAAGCAAATTCTATCTCATTCTCTCATTTCTTTCCTTCATTTCCCACGGTTCCAAACACCATCTTCAACCTCTCTTCTTCATTCTCTCACGGTTTGCAATAGTACACACCACCATCTCCATCTTTGATCTCTTGTAAAATCTAGCTCACTTGTCCAAATCAAAAACAAACACCACCAATCTCTTCCTCTCATCAAGCTCTCCATTTCTATCTTCTTAAAATTCCAAGACCACCATTTCGGTGCCAAGGAGTTCCACCATTGAAGGAGCTTGAGCTTGTATTTTTACATATTGTTACTCTCCTTTGCTTCTAGGTAAGGAATCTCAAATAAAAACTTCATTTCCTTCATGTTTTTGTTGTGACCGAAAATACCTATTGAAGGAGCTCTTTGTGTGACTTTGTTGTAGCTTCATTCCAACTCTTCATGGACTAGGTGGAGTCCTCTCTTGTTAGATATTCAAACTCTCTTCAAAGATCAAGGTAAAACAACTACATTAATGTTTTTGAAACAATGTAAAATTAGGGTTTACAATGAGATGAAGCTTATAGCTTGAATACTCATTATAATGTTTGTATATTGTTTAGAACTTGACAAGGAATCAAATACCTTACCGGTTTTTAAAGAAAACAAGAAGGAAGTTGTTTGGAAAAGAGGTAAATCTACTAACCTAATGTTGTTTAATGCCTTAGGAGAAATGAGCTTATAATGCTTGTTAAAACTACCTAAAGAGAAAATGGTGAATGACTTAGTAAAGTGTTCTCAAGAGCTTAGTAAAAGGCATATGTGTTGTTGAGTGTATTTGCAGGTCAAAGGCAAATATATTGTGGAAATTCAGTGTTTATGATTTATGCATCTTAAGGGCCTAAGAGCCATGTCATTTAAGGGCCTAAGTGCCATGCAATTTAAATTATGCACTATATTGTGATGTGGTGCTATATGAGTGAAGTTTGTGTATGAGAAAGTGCTTGATGGATTTTTAGTGTTCTTGGTTGTTGGTTGGTGAAAACAATATGTATTGGTTTAGTAATGTTCTAGGAGAACCTATGTCGAAATTTAGTTAATAAATGAGAAGTTCTAAGAGTTTAAAATGAGTTTGATAAGTTAAGGAGTATTTAGAATGGTTAAGTGTTCTCCTTGTAAAGAAACGTGCATTAAGGTGATTTAAGATGTGAGAAGGATTTAGGCATGATCTTGAGGTTTTAGTATGTACCAAAGTCATTTTGGACTTAGGTAAAGACTTAGGCAAACTTGGGTAAAATAAGGAGAAAGTGTAAACTTGGAAAAGAATTTCAAGAATGACATAAGGAGTTAGTTGTGAGAAATAATGCTTAAGAGATGATGTTAAGATGAGGAGAAAGCATTTTGGGATAGTAGATATCATAGGTGAGAAACACCATTTAGAAACCTAGTATAAAATGTTGTAAGTGTTAAGGAATTTTACAAGGAAATAAGTAAAGGCTTAAGGAATTAGAAAATGAGTTTCATGGATGTTGTATGTGGATATAAGGGTACCAAATGTTGTTAGGAAACATTAAGAGGCTTTAGGAGAAGTTTGGTGAAGATTTGACAAAGTTTGGGTAAGTTTAGAGGACGTCCGACCCAGGGGTCCGACCCAAGTTTGGGTCGGACAGCCTCTGTTAGGCGTCAGGAAATTGTTCTGGAATGGTCCGACCCAGAAGGGTGGGTCGGACATGGGTCGGACGGTCATGTTTCAAAGGAGGGAAAATGTTCTGGAATGGTCCGACCCAGTCGAGTGAGTCGGACGTGGGTCGGACGGGCATGTTTGTAAGGCGGTAAAATGTTCTGTAATGGTCCGACCCAGAAGGGTGGGTCGGACATGGGTCGGACATGTATGTTCTGAGGTCGATGAAGTTCTCTGGAATGGTCCGACCCAGAAGGTTGGGTCGGACATGGGTCGGACAAGGTAAGGTTCTTCAGACCCGAAAACCACTGGAAGGGTCCGACCCAGTTGTGGGTCGGACGGTGGGTCGGACATACCAAAACTTAAAAAAAAAACAGAAAAGAATGTGACTTATGTAGTTAACCCTAGGGTGAATAATGAAGGTAACCTAGGGTAAGTTAGACATTTAAACATGTCAAATAATCATGTTAAATACTTAGTAAATTTGGAGGTTAAGTAAGTTAATTAACCGACATTCTTGAATCATGTATAGGAGTGACCTACGGTGGAAACAAATCAAGGCAAGGACCGAGGTATGGTTTTCTTGCAGTCTGTTGTCTACCGGTTTACACCGGCTTGTGTGTTGTATGTTTTTCTGTGTGTTTATGACGTTATAAGATCTAAACATGTAATGAGTTTACAGTTGTTCATATAATTGTGATGTTATGATGTGACTCTCTTCCCTTGTGTGTGACTAACATGACTTACCACTTATTGTGTATTGGTTGTTAAGTTCCACTATGAACTTCTAACAAGTGTTAACTGGGAAGTGAGGAATCCGGTTGTCCGGTCATGCATGTAAGTTAAGAGAAGATATCTGAATCAGATTCGACTCTTATGTTGTTAAGATTGTTCTCCTTAATTTGGCGTTCGATCTCCCGCTAGCTTCCTCCAAAGCTTACCTATTCTGACTTATGATCGGTTTAGTGGGAACATGTGTTTGTGTGGTGTGTTCGGGTCACTAAATCCGAACCATCTGTGACTTAAGTTACTCGTTCGACTAACAGAACGGTAATGAGTGTGTATAACGAGCTTAACATGAGGGTGAATCATTCTCTAGGCTCTTGTGTTATTTGACCCTTGTGGTTTGTTATTGTGGAACGAAGATCCACTGTGTATGTGATGTTGTGCTGTGCACTATTGTTGCTATGCCACATGTTATGTTATGTTATGTATATAAATGAATGCCATGTTATCATGACAATTAGTTGCGCGTATCCCGGTAGCCGATGGGCTGCGCGTTAACCATACCAGCCAAGGGTTGCTGACCCCCTCGGGGGATCCATATTTCTTATACTGCAGGATGAGGATCGAAGAAGCGGAGTGGCTCTAGATCCTAGGATGTGGTTTACTTTGAATACTTTTGGATGTTGGCCCGGGATGCGCCTGTGCTCCCGTGGCGTGATGTATATTTGGTTGTGACAGTTAACAGTGATGTGATACAGTGAAGGATATGTAAACACTCGGTATTGTATATGATGTATTTATGGTTTAGTCCTATGCTCGGGAGTCTGATCATCAGACCGGTACACTTGTATTTATTCTGCCTTGTTAACCACGTGGGTGGTTGACGGCGTTGTAGCACCGAAGCGTTTAGTTAATGTTTAGTTATTTATTTCCGCTGCGATTTCAATTAGTTGTGAAGTGCGATGTAGGGGTGTTACAAGGGGCTAGACAAGCCTTGTCATCTAACCGTATATAATCTTCTACGCAGGTGATGGATTGTGTTGAACTTGAGGGGAAGTGGTGGTAAGACGTTACCATCATGAAATCTTAAGCTAGGCATATTTCATTACTAGCCACAATGAACCATTCAAAACTTATATATTAAGATCCAGTACTAAATTCATACATGTAAAGAGTTTACCGAGTTAAATCCTTGGTGAAAAATACTTACCTATGGAGTGAAAACACATGAGTAATAATAAACTAAATATTATTGAGCCTTAAATACTTGGAGTATTGAGCGTCTAGAGAAAAATTGAGAGTTACTTAAAGATTTGGAAATCCTCATGTTTATTTAGAAGTTTAACATTATACATAGATAAAATTTTAGAAGTCACACTAAGAGTGATATTTACAAAAGCCACCATTGTCTCAGAGAGTACTAAGATTTAATGATCAAAGTAATACTTACATAGAACAAACCCTAAGAAAAATAATTATCAAGAGTGAGTGAACTTTCACTAGACTAATTCATTTAACTTAAAATTTATATATAGAGTCCCTACCTTGAAAAATGAATTTTAAGATAAAGAAATCAGATTTTGGAGCTATATTATAATTGATAAGAACTTCCTAAAATTCTACCTTGGGTGAAATTATGTAAATATATAATAAGTAAACACTGAATGATTCGTCAAAAATACGATAGTTAATTATAAAAACAATTGAAACTTGAAAAGTCACAGAAAATATTTATTTTATAGAGTTTTAACATATGGTTGGCTAATAAACCCTTGAAGATAATTTTGAAAGATTATCTAGGATTATTAATGATCTGAAATATTATTTTGAACTACTCAAGTGTGTTACACCTGAGTTGTAGCTTGTTAATATAATTGATATGATAAAATGAACATATAATGGACATATAATTCGTATCAGTCATAAAATGAATGGATAATATTAATCTTAAGATAAAATTTTATAACAGTTAAGAAAATACAAATACAAACAATCAAGAGATACAGATATATTATATATATATATATATATATATATATATATATATATATAATATATATAATTATTATATATTATATATCGATCGCAGATAAAATCAACGGTGCAATAAAATTTACAACAAAGCTGGTTAATAAGGTGTTGAATTCTTTGAATGTGGCGTTTGAAATAAACATCAAGTAATTAAAGAAAACAGAAACTAAATGTTTGGTAGTCTAATATGGTCCATGCATGTTGTTGTGATTGGTTTTTGAAACAACCTTATTGGATAGTGTGTTCTGAGTGAAGTACCAACATCTTTTCGCATAATGTTTTCCTATCCTTCTGTGGTTCTCGTTAGTAGCGGTACGAGGGCGTACCTTAGCTCTTTTAAGGGGGATATACTGGCATACTCTTCCTTCGTCACCTCATCCAGATTATGCCATGTTGTCTTATTAGCAGAATGAGAGGTGTTTGTATGTGCTTGGGTTTTACATTATGACACAGTGTGTGACTGTTGATTTTCATCATGCTATGTCTTGGTATATCTTGGTTCGTTTGGATTTTGAGTAATCTCGAGTGGAATGTTGTTATGGAAATGGATGGAAGTAAAGGATTGGATTGGTATGGAATTTCATTGGAATTATTATTGTCTCAGCACACCCGAAGCGGTGTGAGTGCCTATTAGTTGATTTTTAAACTTCGAGGCGAAGTTTCTTTTAAGGGGGATATACTGAAATACCCCTAAATTAATTTAAATTAATTTAGGGGATTTCTTTTATTAAACCTTTAATTATACTATTAAGTATTAAATTATTATATGGAATTATGAATATTTAATTATTATATGGAATTATGAATATTAAATTATTATATGGAATTATGAATATTAAATTAGTATAAGGAGTTATGAATATTAAATTATTGTATGGAATCATGAGTATTAATATTATATGGAATTATGGAAATTAATTTAGGGGATTCCTCCTATTTAACTCTAAAGAATACAATTTAATATTTAATTATTATATATTATTGAATAGTATTATGAATTTAATAACAAGATTTATAAGTCAATAAATCTTGGAAAAATTCCTAGACACTCCAATTATATTATAAAGATTTTAGAAATATTGGGAGCATTGGTTTGAAACATAAAAGTCAATATAACATCCTAGAAACCTTAAAGCTTGTTAAGCGTTGCTAGGGTTGACTTTTTGAGAATGGTCAAACTAGCCCATGAAACCTATACCAATAAAGTTATGGAAAACCATGAAGATCGATAAAAAGAACGTCAAAAACGGATCATCCTAGCCAAAGTTATGATAGATTGAAGTTTAGGGCCAAAAATTTGAAATATGCCATCTGTCACACTGTCACGGGTCGCCTACACTTAGCATAAAAATCAGAACTTCCATCAGTGATTTTGCCCTAACTTTAGACGGCTATATCTCACTCATCCCTCAGTATTTTTCAAGGCCGTCTTTTTCATTCTCTCCCAAAACGTCCTCTTTCCAACCATTACTCACACATACCCTAATTCATTATACATCAGCCGCAAATGTGATCTAAAGTTGCCTACTTGCGAAACCTGTACCCAGTTTTCCAGCTTTTCACCGAATTCAGGTAAACTTCGTTCGATCATAACTTCTTCGTCTCTCAACCAAAATTTGATTTCTTTAGCTTGTTTTGAAGATCTCTAATCCCTCTACAATTTTCATGTTGATGACCAAGGCTGATACGTAACCGTTTGGAGGATATAGTTGCCTTAAGTTTCCGATTCAACATCACATAAAATCATAGGAAACTGCAAGGTATAAACTCGTAACTTTCGACTTCGATTTCTTTTTGTGTGTTGCGAGTTAGAGTAAGTTCTTGTTATCAATATGTAGAGATAAGTTTCTTCTTTCGATTAAGCCCACACACATAGTCTGACTCGAACTGTACTGAAATTTATAGAGCTTCAAAGTCGGTTTCACGAAAAGCTCAAAAGTTTGAATTTTTCCAGAATCCGAATTCGAATTCCTCCGTTATTGCAATTCCGGTGAGTTATCCTTTCAATTCCTCCGATGTAGCTGATCGGTATTGTATTGTCGACCTAACACATGTACCAATTTCATCTATTATGTATTAGATTAAGAGAATTTTGCTAAACTCGAATTCGAAACCCATAAAAACCTAACTCACGGATCCAGAATCGTTCTTGCTGTATACGGAATGTTAGCAAGTGAAATTGGTATCATTAGAACCGCAAGGAAATTTCGAGTTCAATGGAACAAGAATCACTCAATTTCGTTCTGTGGATTGAGAGAAATTGTGAATTTAGTACTCGAGTCGATTTGGGGGCGGATGAAGAACTCGGGTTTCAGCAGCCGTCCGATTGTAGTTATAAGAAACGGACGGCCGAGATTAGATCGTTTCAAATTAAAAGTATAAGTTTTTATAATAATTCCAAATTTAAACTTAACTTGTTGGATTTAGTTAATGGTCTTCCCGAATGTATTTTAACACGAAATTTTAACCATAGATTCCTTATAAAATCTAGTTTATTTCGATATAAATTAATATGGTTTTGAGTTTTTAAACGTAAGTTATAATTTTTGCAACTTTGAGTATTATGGAATTATTTGGATAATTTAAAAATATTTTTATGAAATAAAAATTTTATAATATGTATAAAATGTTATAGTTACTATATATTAAATTTGGGAATTTTTGGACAAGGGTAAATGGGTTTAAAAATTATGTTTATGAAATTTTCATAGGATTATCTTATAATATATGGTTTTTAATGTAACAAAAATTTAGATATAGTTTGTTAATAAACTTTTTAGGTTGGGAAAATATGGAAAGACTAAATTAACATTTAGTAACAGTATGTTTATAAATATTTTGGGGATTAACTTTTAAGTGAAGTAAAAATTGTTTATATATATATCTTATATGAGAGAAATAAAATAGAAACTATATTAAATCAAGGAATTAAACTAGTCTACATTGTTATAATGTGGAAGTTGATATACTTAATTGAAGTTTGAGGAAATACCTTATTTATAAACATATATCAGATGTTAATATGTGTAAAAGTTAATAGAGATAATTAGAATACAATTAAAACTACATAAATAATGTTTAGAATAAATCTAGTATAAATATACATTAGACATAACTAAAAGAAATAAAATACCTTATAGAAAATATAATATGAAGGGATTTATAAGTTAAATAAACCTCTACATATGCTAATAAAAGATATTATATGGGGTGGTATTAATATGGTTATGAAATTGAGTTTGAGTTACCTTTGAATTTCTAGGAATTATATAAATCCTATTTAATACATGTATAGTATTATTTGTCAATGACCAGATGTAAATCTAAAATTGGGTTAAGTAATTAATAAGTTAAAACTTAGGAAAAAATTATGATTAGATTACATAAATGTTACACAAAAGAGTCTTATTCTATAATTAATGATAAATAAATGTAATATTTTTACATCTAAATGTCTTAATATATAAACTGTAATAAAATAAATAAAATACTTTTACACCTAAGGTGAGGTGGATTAGAAGTCTAGATTTGATCATTTCTTAACATTTATGGTATTAAAATATAACTAATGTTTAAGATAAATCATTAATGGTTATGATATAAAACTATATTAAACTATGATTTGGAAATTTATCTAAATAATAATCCTTAAATTTCTTGGCATTAGATAAGCCATGTGAAATACATTTATAACTTAATTACCAATACTTAGGATGTGAGTTGACAATTAAGTGAGGTATTTAGTAGTAGAATTTATAGGAAGGTTTGTAAATAGGAATTTGATACTTAAAACCTTTGAACCTTTTATTAGATAAACTAAGTTAACAAGAGATTATATTGATCTACTCTACGACACTGAAAATATTAATATGTCATTTGAATATAAGGTATGAGGATTTTTTGGAATAGATTATCTTATTATGGAATTCACAATTTCACTACGAATCAGAATTTAATTCTTAGATAAATTTTACCTTATGTTAAGATATAATGTTTGTCCTAAAACATAATAAAGGAAAATAATATTACGTTACTCCTTTGAAACCTTAGGTTTTGTAAATAATTTAAAAGTATTAAAGACTTGAATTTATGGAGGTTTTAGTATAAAAGGATTATAGATAGCCTATGGAGGGAATGTGTGTAAAATAAAACATTTGGGAAGTTGAATATAAGCAAGGATACATAAAAGGTTATCTTAAAACACCTTATTATAAAGTTAATGATAAAGTAAATAATATCTTGTGAATACTAAATGTAAGGGTTCGATAAGTCTAAGTTAATAACAATATAGTTATTTCAATATGAGAGGTAATTCAACATCTTATGACACGATTATTAGACAGTTATAATAGGAAGTCATTCTGAACTAGGGATGTGATAATTGAGTAAGGCTCAATTAAGATATAATAAAATGTATCTACAACACTATGATTCCAATATACAAGATGTAGATATTAATTAAGTTGAGGGAAACTTAATCATGATGGGTTATTTGGTAATATTGATAAAGTACATAATCATTACATTGTGAATTAATAGTATAGTATTTAGGATAAACCTATTATAGGTCATAGGACGATGTTTATTCTAAAGTAAGAGTAAAAGTATTGAGCTTAAGAATTATTATTGGAATCCTAAGATTTATTGGATAACATATAATGCACTTATGTTATATAGGTCTTAAATGTGAGAATTATGGTTAAGTATGGGTAAAGTGGATAAGAGTGGAACATTAACAAGTGTTAATATAATACGTTCTTGGTCTTACAACCTTGAGTTATACAACATTCTAAGACAAGTCAAAGGTTATACATAACATTTGAGTGAGGAGTTTATTTAAGCTTAACATAGGCTACAAGTGATTGATGATAGACTACCTTTAATATTCTTCAGAGTACTGTTGATTGTTTGCGCGAGTTGACTAGAACTGCTACAGTGTTACCCAGGTACGATTTCTCGTACTCAGATACTTTTGCTAATGGGCTTTATGGAATGTTTTGGAATACGCTAACTGAGCTTGAATGGATTTCAAGAGGAAACTGTGTGTATGACTAACTCAGCTTGTGTGACTAACTGAGCCTTGAATGTGAAACTCACTTGGGTATTGGTTCCTTCTATTTGGTTGTTCCATTAGACATTGACTGCTTAGGGTTTACGCTTCTGCACTCTGTAGGACTGAGTGTTTTGGTATTGCTCTGGGTAGTAAGCGATCTGGTGGGAATTTGGAAAAGGTCAATTTTGGTAAATTCTTCTTTTGACTCTAGATATCGTTTCATCCATGAGCTGGTTCTGGAGGTTTCGACGTGCGCGCGTCTTCAATGGTAACAGTGAGGGGTTGTATATCCCCTGTCCCAAAAGGGACATAGTAGACAGTGAGGGGTTGTATATCCACTGTCCCAAAAGGGATGTAGTAGACAGTGAGGGGCTGTATATCCCCTGTCCCAAAAGGGACGTAGTAGACAGTGAGGGGCTGTATATCCCCTGTCCTAAAAGGACCTACTTGGCAGTGGGGGCCATCTCTCTGAGTTGAATTATTCCACTCTTGAGTTATTGGTTCTTGGATCTATCTTTTCATTCCTAGTCCTTTGTGACTATCTGAGTCTTTCTACTCGTGACTGGAATTGATTCTAACTTGAGCACTAGATGTTCACTAACTCATGGTGTGGTTTTTGGATTGACTAACTTTACCTTTCTATTATTTATCTTTATCCTTAACTTGTTATCTTTGGCTTGGTGATTTTAAAGTGCCTTGTTTCCCTGTTTTACTTTCAAGAGTTTAATCTCAAGTTACTGTTTATTTTGAAGAGTTATATTTTAAAGATTGTTTTGGAGAATTGTACCAGTTCCATTCCAGGGAACTGACTCACCCCTCCCGAGGTGGGCTGCTTGGTTTCATCTTGCAGGTATAAATTGTTTATACAGGTGGCCACGAAGAGCATGAGTGATTGGGATGGGAATTAGGAATTGTGAAGAGTTATTCTATTTTACTAGTAGTTATGTTTATGTTGTTTTCTCGAGTTCAGACCGTAGCTTTTGTAATTTTATAAGTTGTAATTGGTGAGGTTTGGTGTCGGGTGTTTGGAACCCGATGGTCTGTAAACGTCAGTAGAGATTTTATATTCCGCTGTATTTATTGTAAGTAGGGGCGTTACAGAAAGTGGTATCAGAGCGTAGTTACCTCTGAACCCGAGAAAACAAGCCGAGTGAAATACTTAGAATATAGGTGCACTTAAAATGGGCAACTGGGTTGAATTGGGAAGTGAGGACTCCAGTAAGGCACGACTCCTAACCCTTCTTGGAATTGTGAGTGATTCCTTTACACACTTGTCTTTTATGAATGACTGTTGAGTGTGATGTGTTGTTATACCTTGCAACAATAAACTACAGAAATATATATATATATATATAGTTTGGAACATCCTATATTAAGTACGATAAGATTTTGGTTGAGATAAACCAAATATTAAGCTATTTTTCAAAAACATACTTATGGAGAATACATTGCTAAAAATGCAATCCTTTAAAAGCTAGTACACATGTTCCTAGAACTTTAAAGAATACCTTTGGTTGGAAATAGTATACTAATGGAGCTTTGAATAACTAAGTGATAAGTACTTCAACTTCTCTAAAGCTTGAAAATAAATCTCATGAACTACTTAGTATCAATTTATTACCTAAAGATAATGTTTAAGATAAATCTTAAGTCTAGAAAATTATTAAGCTAACAAGAACTAGTAGCATATTAGAAAAGATCAACATCTGACCTGTAAAACACACTAAAACTCTATGTTAAGAAACACATAAACCCGACACCCTACGGGAAGTGCCTGGTGCGACGAACTCCTAGGCTGATAGTAGTGGGGGTGCACACCCACTTCTGGAAGTTTAGGGGCTAGACAAGCCTTGTCATCTAACCGTATATAATCTTCTACGCAGGTGATGGATTGTGTTGAACTTGAGGGGAAGTGGTGGTAAGACGTTACCATCATGAAATCTTGAGCTAGGCATATTTCATTACTAGCCACAATGAACCATTCAAAACTTATATATTAAGATCCAATACTAAATTCATACATGTAAAGAGTTTACCGAGTTAAATCCTTGGTGAAAAATACTTACCTATGGAGTGAAAACACATGAGTAATAATAAACTAAATATTATTGAGCCTTAAATACTTGGAGTATTGAGCGTCTAGAGAAAATTGAGAGTTACTTAAAGATTTGGAAATCCTCATGTTTATTTAGAAGTTTAACATTATACATAGATAAAATTTTAGAAGTCACACTAAGAGTGATATTTACAAAAGCCACCATTGTCTCAGAGAGTACTAAGATTTAATGATCAAAGTAATACTTACATAGAACAAACCCTAAGAAAAATAATTATCAAGAGTGAGTGAACTTTCACTAGACTAATTCATTTAACTTAAAATTTATATATAGAGTCCCTACCTTGAAAAATGAATTTTAAGATAAAGAAATCAGATTTTGGAGCTACATTATATTTGATAAGAACTTCCTAAAATTCTACCTTGGGTGAAATTATGTAAATATATAATAAGTAAACACTGAATGATTTGTCTAAAATACGATAGTTATTATAAAAACAATTGAAACTTGAAAAGTCACGAAAAATATTTATTTTATAGAGTTTTAACATATGGTTGGCTAATAAACCCTTGAAGATAATTTTGAAAGATTATCTAGGATTATTAAATGATCTGAAATATTATTTTGAACTACTCAAGTGTGTTACACCTGAGTTGTTGCTTGTTAATATAATTGATATGATAAAATGAACATATAATGGACATATAATTCGTATCAGTCATAAAATGAATGGATAATAATCATAAGATAAAATTTTATAACAGTCAAGAAAATACAAATACAAAACAATCAAGAGATACAGATATATATATATATATCGATCGCAGATAAAATCAACGGTGCAATAAATTTACAACAAAGCTGGTTAATAAGGTGTTGAATTCTTTGAATGTGGCGTTAGAAATAAACATCAAGTAATTAAAGAAAACAGAAACTAAATGTTTGGTAGTCTAATATGGTCCATGCATGTTGTTGTGATTGGTTTTTGAAACAACCTTATTGGATAGTGTGTTCTGAGTGAAGTACCAACATCTTTTCGCATGATGTTTTCCTATCCTTCTGTGGTTCTCGTTAGTAGCGGTACGAGGGCGTACCTTAGCTCTTTTAAGGGGGATATACTGACATACTCTTCCTTCGTCACCTCATCCAGATTATGCCATGTTGCCTTATTAGCAGAATGAGAGGTGTTTGTATGTGCTTGGTTTTTACATTATGACACAGTGTGTGACTGTTGATTTTCATCATGCTATGTCTTGGTATATCTTGCTTCGTTTTGATTTTGAGTAATCTCGAGTGGAATGTTGTTATGGAAATAGATGGAAGTAAAGGATTGGATTGGTATGGAATTTCATTGGAATTATTATTGTCTCAGCACACCCGAAGCGATGTGAGTGCCTATTAGTTGATTTTTAAACTTCGAGGCGAAGTTTCTTTTAGGGGGATATACTGAAATCAATGTTTTTAGGATCGCGATCCTAGTGTAGGATCGTAAGTGACCCCTAGGATTGGATCATGGGATCGAATCGTGGGATCGATCGATCCTACAAAAAGTGAGTTAATATCGTTGAAAAATATACATATGTTATAAAAAACTTCTATTTAAGGCATAAAGTTTAATTTGAGTAAGAATATATAGCATTATTGAATTAAAATATAAAAATAAAACCACAACTATGATAGTACACTTACAAATTGAAATATAGATAAGAAAGCCATATGAATTCTCATAATATTGTTCATAGAAAAGATAAAATTTAACAATATAGGTTAAGCATAAATCAAATCCACATACTTCATAATTTTTATGTGAGTCTTTATTTTTTTTATCACCCTTCAATCAAACATTATGAGCTACAAGTTTTTTATTTACAAAATCATGGGTTTTCACATTCATGCTCATTCAAAAGAGTAAGTAATTAAGCAATAGAATACAAAGTCAAAATGAGTTTTCACAGCTTATTTTTTCAATTATAAACCAAGAAGAAAAAATGAAAAGAGTAATCAACTAAATTTTATAAATTGGTATTGGTTATTTTAAGGTTTTTTCCATTTTCTACTTTAGAGCTTTATAACTTCAATTTTTTTAATCACTACAATAACACTTTAAATGTTATACATTTTTTAACTCTTAAGTACATATTGTAATCTTTCATGATGGAGAGTAACAAAAAGTGATATTCCAATCTTAATCCATATCCGCTCAATGACTTCAAATAAATCTACATATAAAAGTTATTTGAATAACATCAAGTTGCAATGTTCAAAATCATGATACTTTATAGATTATGAATTTTTCTACAAAATTTTAAGAACTTTTTGTTTCTTTATATTTTATTAAGATATGATTCACATTGATATGAAAATCATAAACTATAAATAAAGTTAGAATCGATGGGATCGTAGGATCGTACTACAGATCTAGAGTGTAGGATCTTAGGATCGTGCAATGGAATCGTGATCCTCTAACGATCCCACATAGCTCCGACCCTACCTGCATCTGGATCGTAACTATGAATTTGGATAGTAAAATCGTAGGATCATGGGATCGAATCGCGATTCTGTGAACATTGACTGAAATACCCCTAAATTAATTTAAATTAATTTAGGGGATTTCTTTTATTAAACCTTTAATAATTAAGTATTAAATTATTATATGGAATTATGAATATTAAATATTATATGGAATTATGAATATTAAATTATTATATGGAATTATGAATATTAAATTAGCATAAGGAATTATGAATATTAAATTATTGTATGGAATTATGAGTATTAATATTATATGGAATTATGGAAATTAATTTAGGGGATTCCTCCTATTTAACTCTGAAGAATACAATTTAATATTTAATTATTATATATTATTATATAGTATTATGAATTTAATAACAAGATTTATAAGTCAATAAATCTTAGAAAAATTCCTAGACACTCCAATTATATTATAAAGATTTTAGAAATATTAGGAGCATTGGTTTGAAACATAAAAGTCAATATAAAATCCAAGAAACCTTAAAGCTTGCTAAGCCTTGCTAGGGTTGACTTTTTGAGAATGGTTAAACTAGCCCATGAAACCTATACCAATAAATAGGTTATGGAAAACCATGAAGATTGATAAAAGAACGTCAAAAACAGATCATCCTAGCCAAAGTTATGATAGATTGAAGTTTAGAGCCAAAAATTTGAAATATGTCACGTGTCACACTGTCACGGGTCGCCTACACTTAGCATAAAAATCAGAACTTCCATCAGTGATTTTGCCCTAACTTTAGACGGCTATATCTCACTCATCCCTCAGTATTTTTCAAGGCTGTCTTTTTCATTCTCTTCTCCAAAACGTCCTCTTTCCAACCATTACTCACACATACCCTAATTCATTATACATTAGCCACAAATTTGATCTAAAGTTGCCTACTTGCGAAACCTGTACCCAGTTTTCCAGCTTTTCACCGAATTCAAGTAAACTTCGTTCGATCATAACTTCTTCGTCTCTCAACCAAAATTTGATTTCTTTAGCTTGTTTTGAAGATCTCTAATCCCTCTACAATTTTCATGTTGATGACCAAGGCTGATACATAACCGTTTGGAGGATATAGTTGCCTTAAGTTTCCGATTCAACATCACATAAAATCATAGGAAACTGCAAGGTATAAACTCGTAACTTTCGACTTTTATTTCTTCTTGTGTGTTGCGAGTTAGAGTGAAATCTTGTTATCAATATGTAGAGATAAGTTTCTTCTTTCGATTAAGCCCACACACATAGTCTGACTCGATCTGTACTGAAATTTATAGAGCTTCAAAGTCAGCTTCGCGAATAGCTCGAAAGTTTGAACTTTTCCAGAATCCAAATTCGAATTCCTCCGTTATTGCAATTCCGGTGAGTTATCTTTCAATTCCTCCGATGTAGCTGATCGGTATTGTATTGTCGACCTAACACATGTACCAATTTCATCTATTATGTATTAGATTAAGAGAATTTTGCTAAAATCAATTCGAAACCCATAGAAACCTAACTCACGGACCCAAAATCGTTCTTGCTGTATACGGAATGTTAGCTAGAGAAATTGGTATCATTAGAACCACAAGGAAATTTTGAGTTCAATGGAACTAGAATCACTCAATTTCGTTCTGTGGATTGAGAGAAATTGTGAATTTAGTACTCGAGTCGATTTGGGGGCGGATGAAGAACTCGGGTTTCAGCAGCCGTCCGATTGTAGTTATAAGAAACGGACGGCCGAGATTAGATCGTTTCAAATTAAAAGTATAAGTTTTTATAATAATTCCATAATTTAAACTTAACTTGTTGGATTTAGTTAATGGCCTTCCCGAATGTATTTTAACACGAAATTTTAACCATAGATTCCTTATAAAATCTAGTTTATTTTGATATAAATTAATATGGGTTTTGAGTTTTTAAACGTAAGTTATAATTTTTGCAACTTCTGAGTATTATGGAATTATTTGGATAATTTAAAAAGATTTTTATGAAATAAAAATTTTATAATATGTATAAAATGTTATAGTTACTATATATTAAATTTGGGAATTTTTGGACAAGGGTAAATGGGTTTAAAAATTATGTTTATGAAATTTTCATAGGATTATCTTATAATATATGGTTTTTAATGTAACAAAAATTTAGATATAGTTTGTTAATAAACTTTTTAGGTTGGGAAAATATGGAAAGACTAAATTAACATTTAGTAACAGTATGTTTATAAATATTTTGGGGATTAACTTTTAAATGAAGTAAAAATTGTTTATATATATATATACTTATATGAGAGAAATAAATAAAAACTTATATTATTTCAAGGAATTAAACTAGTCTACATTGTTATAATGTGGAAGTTGATATACTTAATTGAAGTTTGAGGAAATACCTTATTTTATAAACCATATATCAGATGTTAATATGTGTAAAAGTTAATAGAGATAATTAGAATACAATAAAACTACATAAATAATGTTTTGAATAAATCCTAGTATAAATATATACATTAGACATAACTAAAAGAAATAAAATACCTTATAGAAAATATAATATGAAGGGATTTATAAGTTAAACTAAACCTCTACATATTGCTAATAAAAGAATATTATATGGGGTGGTATTAATTTATGGTTATGAAATTGAGTTTGCACCTTTGAATTTCTAGGAATTATATAAATCCTATTTAAATACATGTATAGTATTATTTGTCAATGACCAGAATGTAAATCTAAAATTGGGTTAAGTAATTAATAAGTTAAAACTTAGGAAAATTGTGATTAGATTACATAAAATGTTACACAAATAGATCTTATTCTATAATTAATGATAAATAAATGTAATATTTTTACATCTAAATGTTCTTAATATATAAACTGTAATAAAAATAAATAAAATACTTTTACACCTAAGTGTGAGGTGGATTAGTAAGTCTAGATTTGATCATTTCTTAACATTTATGGTATTGAAATATAACTTAATGTTTTAAGATACAATCATTAAAGGATTATGATATAAAACTATATTAAACTATGATTTGGAAATTTATCTAAATAATAATCCTTAAATTTCTTGGCATTAGATAAGCCATGTGAAATACATTTATAACATTAATTACCAATACTTAGGATGTGAGTTGACAATTAAGTGAGGTATTTAGTAGTTAGAATTTATAGGAAGGTTTGTAAATAGGAATTTGATACTTAAAACCTTTGAACCTTTTATTAGATAAAACTAAGTTACATAAGAGATTATATTGATCTACTCTACGACACTGAAAATATTAATATGTCATTTGAATATAAGGTATGAGGATTTTTCGGAATAGATTATCTTATTATGGAATTCACAATTTCACTTACAAATCAGAATTTAATTCTTAGATAAATTTTACCTTATGTTAAGATATAATGTTTGTCCTAAAACATAATAAATGAAAATAATTTATTACGTTACTCCTTTGAAACCTTAGGCTTTGTAAATAATTTAAAACGTATTTAAGACTTGAATTTATGGAGGTTTAGTATAAAAGGATTATAAGCCTATGGAGGGAATGTGTGTAAAATAAAACATTTGGGAAGTTGAATGTAAGCAATGATACATAAAGGTTATCTTAAAACACCTTATTATATTTAATGATAAAGTAAATAATATATCTTGTGAATACTAAATGTAAGGGTTCGATAAGTCTAACTTAATAACAATATAGTTATTTCAATATGAGAGGTAATTCAACATCTTATGACACGATTATTAGACAGTTATAATAGGAAGTCATTCTAAACTAGGGATGTGATAATTGAGTTTAGTGGCTCAATTAAGATATAATAAAATGTATCTACAACACTATTATTCCAATATACAAGATGTAGATCTTAATTAAGTTGAGGGGAAACTTAATCATGATGGGTTATTTGGTAATATTGATAAAGTACATAATCATTACATTATGAATTTGAAATACCCCAAACCTTGGTATGTTGTGTAAATGTTAAACTATGGTATTTAAAGGCTAAAAGTGCCTTAGAAACATAAATGAACTATTTAACCATGGTAAAACACAATAAAACACTAAGACACGGTTTGAGCAAAAACATGCTCTAAGCTTGGAGTGAACTTGGTTAGGACCCAAAGAGCCTACCAAGACTTGATAATGTTTAATTCTGACTTTATAAGGCCAATTAAGTCCTTAGGAACTTTGGTAGACAATGAAACCAAACAAAACACAAATAAATACCTGAAGGTCAATATGGGCTAAAATGTGCTCTAAGCTTGGATAAATGTGTATAAGGCCTAATGGTCATACATATGCCTTATTTATATGTTAATGAACATATTAATCAATTACCAAAGAAAACCAAGCTTGAAAACAAGTTAAAACGCAAAATGTGCTTTAAGGAGTCTTAAAGCACGTTTTTGAAAAATTGTCTTGTAAATGAGTTTTGAATGGCTAAATGTCCATCATTACTCTTTAATTAACATGTGTACTATATAGTATCACATTTGGGTGGCTATATCAATGGGAATCAAAAATTTCACTTCTAAGTGCCTTGTTTAGGTGAATAGTGATTTTTATAAGCTAGTTTGTAACATATAATGTTATAAGTAATTAAATTGGTCACAAAGACTATTATACCCTTCTATTAATAAGGGGGCCGGTTTTGGTAGTAATGAGTCACCAAACATGTTAACTTGTTAAGTAAATAAAGGTGACTCATAGGTTACTATTTGCTTTAAGTTATAAATATCCTTAAAAGCAAAACCAATCTCATTTCTCCCTTCCTCCTTCATTTCACACGGTTTCTAAGCCTTCTTCTACCTCTCTTCCTTCTGTTCTCACGGTAATGCTACAGCACAGCACCAAAGGCCATCTTCTTTGCCAATATTTCTTGGCTCACTTAACCAAATCAAAAACAAACACCACCATTCTCTTCCTCTCATCAAGCTCTTCATTCTATCTTCTCAAAACTTCAAGAGCCCCATTTCGGTGCCATGGAGTTCCACCATTGAAGGAGCTTGAGCTTGTCTTTCCACATATTATTGATCTCCTTTGCTTCTAGGTAAGGAATCTCAAAGAAAAATCAAGTTTCCTCCCTTTTAGTACATGGCCGAAAATTAACCTCACCATGGTGTCTTTACCTTGCTTGTTTTAGCCTCATTTGAATCTTCCAAGGGCTTGGTGGAGTCCTCTCTTGATATATATTCAAGCTCTCTTTCCATTCCAAGGTAAAAACAATCATTTTAATACCTTAAGATAATATATGTGACTAGGGTTTATAATGAGATGAAGCATAATGCTTGAATACTCATTCTATTATTTGTACATTGTTAGAGAAGTTGGCAAACAACTAAACACCCCACCGGTTTTACAAGGAACAAGGAAGAAGTTTGTGAGGAAAAAGAGGTAAACAAACTATCTCAATGTAGCTTAAATGCCTTAGGAAAATGAGCTTGATTTGCTTAATAAAATACCTAAGGAGCCAATGGCAAATGAGCTAGTAAAATCTCTCAAGGAGTTTATTAAGGGCATATGTATTGTTGGGTGTATTCGCAGGTCAAAGGCATTACTTATGTGGGAAAATCAGTGTTTTAAGATTTATGCAATTTAAGGGCCTAAGAGCCATGCATTTAAGGGCCTAAGTGCCAAGCAATTTAAGTTATGCACTATATTGTGATGTAGTGCTAAATGTGTGAAGCCTTGTGTGTAAAAATGTGTTTGATGGATTTTAAGTGTTCTCGAATGAAATAAGGTAAAAACCTAAGTGTTTGGATGTGAGTAAATACAAGGGAGCTATGGCCAATTTTGGAAAAATGTATAAGGAGTTTAAGTGCTTAAATGAACTGGGTGAACTAGGATTGTTAGGAATGGATACATGCTTCATTAAGGAAAAACATGCATTAAGGTGTTTCTAAGGTGCTACAAGGATTTAGGCATTATCTTGGAAGTTCTAGAAATCCAATGAGTATTTTTAGGATGTATTAAAAGTCTTGGAGAAGTTTGTTTAAGGTTTAGGTTATGATAATGTGCAAGGTGGGAATAATGTTTAGGTAAGGTTTTGAGAAAGGAACTTTGAGGAGTTGTGAAAAGAAGGTTAGTTAGTAAAGAAAGATGCTTGGGAGATGATGTTATGATGGTGAGGAAACACCTTGGTATAGAGGTTATTATGGGTGAAACACCACATAGGAAACCAAATGAAAATGTTACAAGTGTTATGAGATTTTGGGTGGGAATTGAATAACAAGTCAAACATGGAACTAGGTGTGTTTGAAATGATATTTTGGCATTAGAATATACTAGATCATGTGGTAAGTTTATACAATTAATGGAGGTGGAGACTAAGGGCAACAACACACTTTATTTTGAAAAAATGCAATTTTGACAATTCTGTAGCATTGGTCCGGGACTTAGGTCTGGTTCAACCCGGACCAAGCTTTTAAAATGGCCCCGCCGAGAGTTGTAACATGTTGTGGTCCGGGACTTAGGTAAGTACAAGGTCCCGGACCACCCTATTAAAATCGCCCGAGAGTTTTTAATGTGTTGGTCCGGGACTTAAGGTAAGGACCAAGTCCCGGACCACTAAAAATGTGTTTAAGGTTGGAAAATGATGTCTAATGATGGGGATTGATGGTTAATGATGTTATGAGGTTGTTAAGGACATGTTAGGTGAGTTTTAATGACAATTAAGTGGGTGAAAAGTTGTATCAAAATGTGAAAGTTAAACAAGTTAAAATGTAAAGTTGTGTAACTAAGTTAACGGGGAAAGTTAAGCGTTTAGACATTAAATAATCAAGCAAACTCGAAGTTAATAAAAACACATGTGATGTTAACAGTTGTTCGAGAATCGCTCGAGGAACATAAGTGGACGTGGTAAGATGGACTCCGGTGACAGGTATGTTTTCTTGCAACCGTGTCCTACCGGATTACACCGGCTTGTATGCCAATATGTTTTCTGGTGTTTGCCACCTTGTAAGATTAAAACATGTAATGAGTTTATAGTAATTCATATGGGCGAATTTGGCCTCCGATACCATTAAACTCAAATATGTGTTAAACCTTAGCTAACCAAATCTAGGAACACATGAGTGATCGGTATTCGGGGTTAACGACCCAAACCTTGGGAACGTGCTAACCACGGCTATGTGTGAGTTAGTTGGATATTGTTGTTGTATGCAAGTGTGTGAACCTCCCTTGTGTGCTAACTCGGTTATGATACCGTATGGGGTGTGGATGTGGTAGGCTCCATAATGGATCTCTAACTACTTATTATTAAATGTATGTGTACTAATGGGGGGTGAGGAGTCCGGTTGTTCCGGCCACGGTGTGATGGACGGGAGTCGATATCATATCCGGTTCGGCTCTCTTGGTGTATGTATAGGTGGTATTCCAATTTGGTTTCTACCTTCCCTTAGCTTATCCAAAGAGTTACTGACTCACGTCGGGCCACAGGGCATACGTATGTTATTTCGGTGTGCTTGGGATCACTATATCCGACACACCTGGGTATAAGTTAACCGTTCTATATAACTGGACGGTAACGAGGTTGGTAACGAGTTAACATGGGATTGGTAATAATCTCTAGGCTCACTGGTATACTAACTATGGTGGAAGGTTCCTTGTGAGAACCGATTTTATGGTGTATGTAATGTTATGGTGCTATGCAAATTCCCTTGCTATGCTATGGTATATATATATATATATTGGATGTTTAAAATGATGGTGATGTATCATGTGTACGTCGAATCAAGAAAGGTTTGTTATGTTTTGTTATATGAGGAATGAGATATGTGTAGGATATGGAGTGTGGGGATCATGGAAATGAATCCCAGTTGTGACAAGAGGCGTTTAAGGATAACCGATTAATGGGTACATGTCGTTCGTTAAGGAAAGTAGCTCCGTTTTAGAGGAGAGCCACTCTAGGGTTT
This sequence comes from Limonium bicolor, assembly GCA_023374045.1. Taxonomy (NCBI): domain Eukaryota; kingdom Viridiplantae; phylum Streptophyta; class Magnoliopsida; order Caryophyllales; family Plumbaginaceae; genus Limonium; species Limonium bicolor. Next base: position 308,559,071 of record CM041778.1, read on the forward strand.
AAGGATCATTGGATGGTTGGTTAAGTGTGGATGTGTTGGTTATTGGTTGAGCCCATTGAGGCGAAATATTATGTGTTGTATGTTTATGGCTTGTATGCATGATTTAAATATAATCAACTGCATGCTAAGACGACAATTAGTTGTGCGTGGCCCGGTAGCATGTGGGCTGCGGGATTACCATACCAGCAAAGGTGCTGAGCCCCTTGGGGCCACCCTTTCTCTCCTTTTCTATTCAGGTACAAGGAGCTGGGAAACCGTTCGAGAGTAGGACGGGCAGATGTTTATACATGGGTAGCCATTTAAATGGCGTGAGTATGATAGGCGTAGTAAGACCGAAATTGTTATCGGCAGTAGTTTGTAAATACTCGGTTCAGTGGGAATGTATGTATATAATAAATGTTGAAATGGAATGAGGATTTATTGTGTAGTTGCTCGGGAATCTAGTCCATCAGACCGATACAAATGTATATGTATTAGCCTTGTTAGCCACGTGGTGGTAACGGCGTGTAACCCATTGGAATAAGTAATGCGATGAGTTAAGTTTCCGCTGCAATGTGTTGTTAAATGTATGGATGTAGTTGGGGTGTTACAGAATTAATAGTATAGTATTATGGGATAAACCTATTATAGGTCATAGGACGATGTTTATCTAAAGTAAGAGTAAAAGTATTGAGCTTAAGAATTGTTATTGGAATCCTAAGATTGATTGGATAACATATAATGCACTTATGTTATAAAGGTCTTAATGTGAGAATTATGGTTAAGTATGGGTAAAGTGGATAAGAGTGGAACAATTAACAAGTGTTAATAAAATACGTTTCCTTGGTCTTACAACCTTGAGTTATACAACATTCTAAGACAAGTCAAAGGTTATACATAACATTTGAGTGAGGAGTTTATTTAATCTTAACATAGGCTACAAGTGATTGATGATAGACTACCTTTAATATTCTTCAGAGTACTGTTGATTGTTTGCGCGAGTTGACTAGAACTGCTACAGCGTTACCCAGGTATGATTTCTCGTACTCAGATACTTTTGCTAATGGGCTTTATGGAATGTTTTGGAAAACGCTAACTGAGCTTGAATGGATTTCAAGAGGAAACTGTGTGTATGACTAACTCAGCTTGTGTGACTAACTGAGCCTTGAATGTGAAACTCACTTGGGTATTGGTTCCTTCTATTGGTTGTTTTGTTAGACATTGACTGCTTAGGGTTTACGCTTCTGCACTCTATAGGACTGAGTGTTTTGGATTGCTCTGGGTAATTAGTGATCTGGGGGGAATTTGGAAAGGTCAATTTTGGTAAATTCTTCTTTTGACTCTGGATATCGTTCATCCATGAGCTGGTTCTTGAGGTTTCGACGTGCGCGTGTCTTCAATGGTAATAGTGAGGGGTTGTATATCCCCTGTCCCAAAAGGGACGTAGTAGACATTGAGGGGCTGTATATCCCCTGTCCCAAAAGGGATGTAGTAGACAGTGAGGGGCTGTAATTCCCCTGTCCTAAAAGGACGTACTTGGGTGGGGGCCATCTCTCCCAGTTGAATTATTCCACTCTTGAGTTATTGGTTCTTGGATCTATCTTTTCATTCCTAGTCCTTTGTGACTATCTGAGTCTTTCTACTCCTGACTGGAATTGATTCTAAACTTGAGCACTGGATGTTCACTAACTCATGTGTGGTTTTTGGATTGACTAACTTTTACCTTTCTATTATTATCTTTATCCTTAACTTGTTATCTTTGGCTTGGTGATTTTAAAGTGCCTTGTTCCCTGTTTTACTTTCAAGAGTTTAATCTCAAGTTACTATTTATTTTGATGAGTTATGTTTTAAATATTGTTTTGGAGAATTGTACCAGTTCCATTCCAGGGAACTGACTCACCCCTCCCGGGGTGGGCTGCTTGGTTTCATCTTGCAGGTATAAATTGTTATACAGGTGGCCACGTAGAGCATGAGTGATTGGGATGGGAATTAGGAATTGTGGAGAGTATTCTATTTTACTAGTAGTTATGTTTATGTTGTTTTCTCGAGTTCAGACCGTAGCTTTTGTAATTTTAATAAGTTGTAATTGGTGAGGTTTGGTGCCGGGTGTTTGGAACCCGATGGTCTGTAAACGCCAGTAGAGATTTTATATTCGCTGTATTTATTGTAAGTAGGGTGTTACACCCGCGCAACTTAGAGCAAATCTATGGAGCAAGACCGACCAATAGGACCGACCCAGTCTGGGTCGGTCAGATTAGTTCCCCCGGGGACCAAACTATTGGAATCGACGACCCATAGAGTCTGAGTCGGTCATGGGTCGGTCATACTTAAAGTTTCTCACGTGCTGTCTTCTTAGGAGACCGAACGACCACGGGGACCGACCTAGTCTGGGTCAGTCGGTCAGAAAATTTGCCCAGATTTGCGTTTTTAAAAGCTGGATTTTGGGGCATTCTTGCCCATTCTATTACACACACGATTCCAGCTAAAAAGAGGAGAGAGAGTGGCGAAAACAAGGGAGGAGAAAAGAAGAGAAGAAAGGAGGAAGAAGAGAGTGAAGATTTTTACCTCCATTGAAGCTTGGAAGCTCCTCTAATGGCTATTTCTCCCTTCTCCTTTCTCTTTCCTTAGCTTCATTTTGTTCCTAGGATTAGGGTTTGACCCTATTTTGCTCATTGAATGCTAGAAACCTAACTCATTTATTACTCTTGTTTTATCCCTTCAATATCAATTAATGCTCTAAATTGATCTTTATTGCATTTATGTTGGTTTCATTCAAAAGTTGAGTTTGAGTTTGGAGCTAAACCAAAAGGGGGGGTAAACCCTAACTTTTGCTCTCTGGTTTGGGAGTAAATTATAGGGGCTATTGATTAAGAGTGTTTGCTTAATGCTACTTAGTGACTTAAACTTCCTTTAATTAAGGGGTTTGACTAATTAGGTAAGAATTGGATTTTCCATGATTTAGGGATTCATGAGTTGACCTCTAATAGACAATGAGTCAATGAGTTATGGTTTTGAGATTCTTTGGGTGAATTAGGTGATTCCCACTCTACTAGGGTACTCTTCACTCATTTCCATCGAACAACCAATTTACTGTTTTATTGCATTTCCATCGACAAACAACCAAGCATGCCTTTGGCTAAACCCCGTTTACTGTTTTCATTTACATTTTACTAAAGTACCGAAGCTTAGGATTTTGACACCAATTTCCTTGTGGATACGAAACTTGTTATATTGCAACGAATTGGGTGCACTTGCCCATTTAGCTAGGTTAAATTACTATTTATGTAATTTTCTCAACAGTCATCTCCACGAAGCCAAGTGGTTCTTCTTGGATCTTCAACTTCTAGTTTCAGTAGAGAGCCATCAACGGACATTATTTTGTTCTTAACTAGTAATGCGATCTACATACCTTTTCCCCGGGATTGAATACAAGTTCCATTGAATTTGGAAACCAATTGAAGACCTGGCTGGCCTGAATTTTGAACGGCAAAGGGATCCACCGTGGTATATCCTTGACTAGATCTGCCTTTCTCCTGGAATTATCTGGAATTTCATCACTAGTCTTGTCTTCGATTTTGTAACACCCCAACCGCTAATACCGTCATTACCGTCCAATCTCCTCGTACATACATACCTCGCAGCGGATACTTACTTACACGGCGGTGGGGTGAAAAAATGTCGTTAGCCACCCACGTGACTAACAAGGCTACTACTACTACGTACAACATCAGTCTGATGGACCGGAATCTCGAGTACTACACAAATACAATACACACTCCAATTACCAACCAAGTACTACAATACTCCAATCAATACAGTACTCCGTAATTACAATACAACATACCGAGTTTACTAAGATCCAAATACAAGCACAATAATTCCTTCAAGTTTGCACATACTCACTAAGTGTTAACATCTACCCATTCCTCACAACTACATACTTGCAATTTACATGATGGTGTACCCCTTGGAACAATTCTACAACAAGGCTATAAGCCTTATACAATTCACTACTATCTACATTTCACTCCTAGCTATCCAAACTTGGTTGTCGGTCTCTTACTGTGTTCATGTCCGCTTCGAGTACCTGCCACACTAAAAATGTTGCCCCTAGGGGCTCAGCTTTCGCTGCATATGACTTCCGCATACCCCCGCGTACTAGCTAGGGTACACCGACCACTTGGTCGAATACATGCAATTCATTTACAAGTACATACATACATGCTTCATTCATAATGCTACAATGCTACACAAGTAATACATACATACACTCCAATACATACAAGGAAGACAATACAAGTCAACCAATACATACTTACCTTCACCAACATACGCATACACAATACATACACATACTTGTTAGCTTTATTACGCACCCAGGTTAGAAATGGGTGCTCTTTACTCTTTTACTCAGGGTCAATGACTTACACCAGCCAAGACCATTACTCATACAATACTTACTTTACTTACTACTTACTCAAGTCAAGTCGTCGGGACCTCAGGCCCGGGGACTTCTTGTCCCACCACCGGGATTTACTTGGTTCACTAATCCAGGATGCTACCCATTAAGGGGTTTGGGCCGTGGACCAGTTTAAGAACCAGGAATCGGATCCACCTATTGTGTCTCCTCATCCTCACGCGTGGCCGAAACTATATCGGACTTCTACTCATTCCAATTTACTCAATACTTACGTTAGGAGTTAGGTAGTTAGGAATTCGTAGAAGTCATTCACATCCAAGCCACACAATAATACATTACTTACATCCACATCCATACAAGCTACATAACATTACATTACACAAGTACATTACAAGTACATACACATTTATTTTCATCCATACATTTCATGAATTATACAAACTGATTGTTCAAGACAATTATATCAAGAACAACCTAAAGCAAGCACAAGTAAGTGCAATATAGTCCGATTCATGCATTATCTTATTTAGGTGATCAAATAAGCACACAAATCGGGGGTAACCAGGTTAGGATACAGAGCATGAAGAAATCATACCTTTCACCGTTGACTTAGACTCACCGACTCCCTTCGGTGTTCAAACTATTTAATCCTACCATATACATACAGTGGGGGGTGGTTAATTATCCCTAATTAACCTTACTTACTATTTTTCAAAAGTTTCTCAGTTTATACTTACTAACTCTCTGTTACTCAAATACCTTTACTTATGTTACTTACTTAAAATTACTTCCTAGGCTTGTTCATGGCCTTAAAGACCTTTAAACATCATTAATTAAGTCTTAATTATCTTATACTATCATTACCATTCAATCCCATCATTAGAATGCATTAAAAACACTTTCTGCGCAAGTTTAGGGTGGTCCGGGTTGTGTCCGGGGATACCAACCCGGACCAAAAAGCATTAATTCAGTTTCTGGCGGATTTTACCTGGTCCGGGTATGTGTACCGGGATACAAACCCGGACCATCCCCTGGAAGTGCGTTTCTGGTGTGTTTTTGGGGTGGTCCGGGTTTGTGTACCGGTTTGTAAACCCGGACCATCCCTGTTATACATTAAAATGCAGTTTTAAGCCTCCTTTCAACCCCTAATTCATACTTAATCCTTCTCTAATCTTTCCACATGTAATATAACATGTTTCTACACCATTTAGGCACACTAAACCTCCTTAATCCATCCACTATACTCCTCTGTTAAATTACACATTTTTCACTTCTAGTTTTTCCTCCTGTTACAGTTTTTCTTCTCCCACAATTGCTATGGATTTTTCCTTCCTCCTTACCATTCAACACTCCCTATACCAATGCTACTCCTAGCATCCTCAATGCATTACTTTACCACTCTAGTTCTCTCCATTACCTAAATCCTCTTCAAATCTATTTTCAACATGATTAATCACTCACAACAACTACCAAAAACACACCTAGTTATTGTCTAGGTTTCCCTCTTCTTCCACATCTAAGTCCTCCAATTTCCATACAAATTTGGGAAGAGGTTCCCCTATATTTTTAACATTTCCCACACACATTTTCAGCTCACATTCATTTCCAATTCCCATATCAAGTCACACATCATTCTACACACTATAACACAATATTTTTTTTCCTGCACATACACATACATTACCCAATGTTTTCCCAAGCTTTTAAACATCTTTTAAAACTTCAAAACTGTTTACATCTCTTCCTCATTCCACTACAACACACTTACTACTCATTACCATATACATTACTCATTTCAAACTACTAAAAATCTGTTACAATACACATACAAAAGCTACACAAGGTGAGTGTAATTTACCTTGTTCTTTTCTAGCCTTTCTTTCCTTCTTCTTTCTTCCTCCATTCTTTCTTCTCCTTTCTTTCCTTCCCACCGGTTAGGGAGATTCAATCCTCTAAAGCTACAGCCCATTGATATACAACCCCATTTCAATACAAAACTAATCCTTAAATTATCTTTAAAGCCTTAAGGTAAATTTTAGGGTTTAGGAAGTGCATTACCTTGCAAGTATGTAGAAGGAGTGTAAATAACAACATGAGTAGGATTTCCACCCTTCAAAGGAAGCCAAAATCGGCTGGGCAAGCAAGAAATAGAAGTTCAAGGCTTAGAATTTCTATTTTGCACATAAAAGCAAGAAACGCTAGTATTTTCGGATTTCTTTTTACCTTAGACCAACAAGTGAATGAGAGGCTTCTAATGGTGGTCTTCATCTTCAAAAGCAAGAACACCCATGGAAATGAAGTTGGGTATTTTCGAATTTGGAAAAGAGGGAAATGCTCTCCTTGATGAGAGGAATGCAATGGTACAAATTTTATAATTTTTGGTGGAGGTTTGAGTACTTAACAAGAGGAGAAAAGTTAGTTGTTGAATGGGGTTTCTCAAATTGCCATGGCTGGCCTGCTTGGAGAAGAAAGACAGAGAAAGTAGAGAGGTGTAGTACATGGAGTGTGGTGAGAAAATGAGAGAGTAGGAGAGAGAAGGTGAGATAAAGTAATAAGTTACTTTTTGCTTTTACTTTTGTTTTTGTCTTTTGCAAATAAGGAGTAATTAAGGGTGTGTGAGGGGGAAATGAAATCGGCTCACACACAGCCCTATTATGGGTTTTAAAATTCTATTTGCAATAGTGAACACACTAGTTTGGTTTATTTATGTTTTCACCCCACAACTTCCCGTCTTTTACAGATTTTACTATTTTCTCGTTTTATTGATTTTATTGGTTCTAGACCTTCACTAATATTTATTAATGATTATTTGGTTGACCAAAATTGTTACGAGTCTATTTGACCTGCTTAAAGTCGCGTTTTCCCGGTTTCCTTGCAAAACGCGCTTTAAAGTTCCTTTGTGGTTTTAATCCATTTTAAGGCTCCGTTTTCTCCGGGAATCATTCCCTTGTATTATTTTGGCATTATTAAGCCTTAAGAATCCATATAATACTCTAACCGAGGTCTCGTACCTCCTATGGTTATTTAACGCTTATTTAGCGTTTTTCGCTTTTAAAGCATTTCTTTATTTCTTTTGGATTTATTTTTCCTTACCAAAATTGCTTAGGCATTATTAGGCCTATAAATACGTATTACAATAATCTTAATCACTATATTTAAGTTCGGGGTATTTCAATCTACCCCCCTTAAGAACTTTGTCCTCAAAGTTGTTCGAGGTTATAAGATTACTATACTTACTCATTTATACTTGTCCAATACTAAAGCCATACATTCCTCCTCCTTACAATTCCCAAATCCATTACTCAAGGTCTCTACATTCCATATTATGCAAATGTGCCATAATTACTCTAATCCGCATTGCATTCAACCATCCGGTTCCTCATTACAAAATTATACATACATACATACAGTGCAAAGCTATCCCCAAAGCAATGCAATACACATTACAATCCCGCAGGCACTCAGGTCCTCTAGACACAGGACTCCTCTATGTCCCGCTGTCCTGGAATGATACAATATGCTATACTACTATCTTCTCCGGTCTAAGCTTCTAACAAATCCTCATCCTCCAGTTCTAAGGGAACTTCATCCACAACTACTAATTAGAATTTTTTTTCTAAAACACACACTCTAAATTCCAATTTATATTCCTTACTTCTATCATATGCGTGATTCTTGTGACCACTTGGGGGAGCTTCAAGAATCATTCGACCCCGGTGTGATCAGCACCAGTGTTAAACTATCTTTCCACTCTAATTTGTGTTCGATTTCCCTTGATCTGATCAGGATCAAGTTCGACTTCCCACATCAGTTTCAAACAAACAAATAATTTAATTATTTCAATTTTCTATCTTTTTACTCTTCCTAGTCATAATTACAAATTCATACAACAACTCCAAAGGATGGAATTTAGTCCATCAATCATCCTCACTCTACTTCCCAAATACTTTTCTTCGAGATTCAATACCTAAGTGCTCATTTCATTAAATTCCACTACTTCATCCATTACTCTCCATCATCTCGATGATCTAACTCAGAAACACAATACCTACGAAATTCAGTCGTCCTCAATTTACTTCTAATAACTTACCAACGAATACACTACTTATGGACTTCATTAGCCAACTACTCTTGAAATACCCCTAACATTTAAATAAATTAAATATAGTAAATAAATATTATTTGAGGAATTATAAATATTATTGGGGGGTTATTAAACCCTAATAAAACACATAACACTAACGGGCGTAATTTTACTAAACGTAATAACATACTCATACTAACGCTCATGTACGTTTATTAACAGGGATTAAAAACTCCTTACATAACAAGCTCAACTAGGAGAGCGTCATCTAGGAAAAATATATACGAGCGTTTATACGTCTCGGTAACCAATAACGTCCACTGTAAAAACGCGAAAAAAAAATACTAACGAGCAACGTAAATATTTTACGATTGCCTAAGCATTTATAGATGCTAAAATAAATTGATATACACATTTAAACAATGTAGCAACTTATGTTACATAATCTTAATATTTAATATATATCATAAATACACAAGAAATGTTATAACCTTACATATAACACAAAGTATACAATTTTTCCAAACAGCCCATATTGCCGTTTTGGTATACCATGTTTTGTAATTGTTTTACATAATTTTACTTAGTAAACAATTAACTATCTAATGTACCTACCTTGTATAAGAGTGTATATAATTATGACAAGTTAAACCTACTAATATACACCTTGTAAATTACCGGTAATACACTTGTATTGACCAACAACCAGATCTGTAACAAATACCACCTAATTAACGGTAGTATATTTGGGGCTTAATCTAATAAAATCAGGAACAGCTACCATATGTTTTCGGTTGAGACAAGTGCTCATAATATACCAACTGAAATAAGTAGCATGCAATTAACGGTAAATATACTATCAATAATTACATAAACAAAAGCTAATATAGCATACTAGTACAATACTACCGTAAACAAGTTCCAGTGACTTGACTCCACAATTTGCAAAGGCATAGATTAAAAAAAAAAAACATGAGTGAAGCATCGTACTGCAAACTACCATATATGTTATGTTGTCAAATTACCGTGACTGAGTAGCAAAAAACACTCCGAACAAAAAAAAAAAACAGAAGGTAGATGAAGAAGATAAGTCCGCTTTCAATCAAGAAGATAATTTCATCTTCAAAAAAAAAATCAAAACTACCGTCTGCAATATACCTGCAGGAGTAAACAAATAACAACTAATATATCATAAACAATAGCCTAGGATTAATTAACCTAAGCTAGTTCTATTACCCTTTGTAGCCGTATACATATAGCCACTACAGCCGGTTGATTTCATGACTTGAAGATGCCATTTGATTGTGCTCCACCATTACCGACCATTAACTCCTACAAAGATAAGATAAGGTCGCTTGGAAGTTGCTGGGTGCTCTTGTCTGCGCCGATCATCTACTCCACCAGCGGCCGCACCTGCAGAAAGGAAAAAGTGAGGCAATTAAACAATACCTATACTATAAACTAGCAAATAAATCTGAATACCTAAATATGGCCATCACCGTAACAGCAAGGAAGTTGCTGGCTGGTTGCTCCACTCAGCTTCCATTCAGTCCATGTGTGCGCCGATCATGGCCACTGCAAAACAAAGAAAATTAGCAGGTTAAATAGACTAGCGCACCTAAACAAACAAAGTTAATTGAACACCTAACACGTAAGTCTACTAGAAGTGCTGCATGAACGATGGAGGTTAACTTCACCTTCAATAGTCCAAGCGACCAGCACCTGCAACAATAATCAAATTAACAAAGTTAATTATACTAATACTTATAAACAAAGCAAGTATAACATACTAGCACCATTAGACGGTAGTCATGTTGTAGTCCTGTTGGAAGCGCCCCACTACCACCGAGCAACCTGCACAAGTAACAACATTAGTACTCCATAATTACATATAAAACAAAGCCTAAATACATTAACTAGTCTAAGTTAATGGGAGCCATTCCTTAGTCAATTGGTGCTGCATAATTGAGATGCTAAACTTCATTAATTCTCCACTATTACCGTAAGAGCAAGAGGATTTGGAAGGCTTTGCAATCAGATTCTATTAGAGTTAATATTAAGTAAAGCAATAAAAATAAATAAAGACATAGAACAATGGTAATTAAACAATAATAATCAAATTTTAACACCTTCATTCTCTTCTATTTAAGCTCACGTGAGCTTCCATTCCCTTGCCAAGCCCTTGCCATATTTCATTCACGATTGGTAAGTGTTTTCTCTCTCTCTCTTTTCTTCATTTCTTAAATCAATTCCTAAGTTCTAATAACTCCATTAATGGTGTACTAGTTTCTAACACCATTTCTATGTAAATCCCTAGTTAATTCTATCAAGTCTTGAGGCAAGAAAACATCCTAACAAATCTACAAGGAAATCGCCAAGCATATATGCTCCAAGGTGGTTCCTAAATTCAACAACAATACAAGGGACAACAAGATCAAGTTAAGGTATATTATTATGTTGAAAATCTTGATAAAACGTTCTATACTATTTTCGAAAATTTGGAACCTCTAAATCTATGTCACCTTCATTGTTTCATGAAGGAAACTTGGATCTACAATCATCACAAGGTGTATCAAAAATACCTTGATAAATTCCTAAGGTAAACTCTTGTAAAATTTCTACAAATATTATTTATGAACTCTTGTTAGAAGTCTAACAAATAAATCTCCTATATATGTACAAGGAGTTCGAAATGGCTTCATCAAAATAATATTTGGAGAGCTTGGAAATTCAAGGAAGAATCAAGTACAAATATTGTCTTGATTTGAGGGTAAGTTTATATAAATAAGGTTTATTAAGTTGAGTTTGATTTAAGCCTCAAACTTTGGTATAAAAACTTTGTATAACCTTTAAATAAATTAGAACCGAAAACAATAGGTTATAATGTCATGAAAATAATTTATAGCATATAAGGTAAGATTATTACCTTAAGATATATATTAGGGTCATAAAGAATTAATTATTGTTACATAGATATTAAAACCGAATGGTTAGAGATTTTATGTTCTATTTTAGTTTATATCATTCTAAGTCATTAACATAATTTTTAGAAGTGTTATATGGCTTATATACATTTATATATACATATTATAAAGTTTAAAAGCAAGTTTTAAAACCATATGACAAAACTAAATTGAAGCCGAGAGCTTAATATATGGTTTGGGTAATTTTCGAAATATATATTAAAATATTAGCTTATATTATAAATTTTAGGAACATTAAAAATAGCTACAAGTATTTGAATGGCTGTTTTAATAAGTTATGTGGTTAAAATGTAATTTTGAAAAGTTTAGAGTCCAAATAAAGATTTCCGAAGATATAAGGAATTATTTGGTGTATTTGTGGTATAATATAAGATAGGAATTAATATTATGAATTTTGGTGAATTTAAATAAGTGTTTAAGTGTTAAGAATAACATTTAATAAGAGTTTTGGGGTGAATATGTAATTTATGGAAGTTTATATGAAAGAATGAATTTAATATGGGTGGATATGTAATTAATAAAAGATATGGGTTACTTTGGTTATTTAAAGGAATTAAATATTAAACTAGAGTTTATAAGTTAATATGTAACTTATATAAAGTTTGGGGTTGAAAGTGTAAATATAGAAACTATATGATTAAACCGAAGAGCTTAAGGGCTTAATTGGTAATTTATAAAATTGGTGGCATTAATTTGTAATTACCGAAATAATAAGAAGTATTTGGTGGTTTGTAAAGATAAGGTGGTTAATTAATATTTACAAAGGTTAGTGTGGGTAATTAGTGGATTATAAAAATTATAAGGTTATTTGGCAACTTATAGAAGTTAATATAATTGTTTTATAATTATCGAAATTGATAAGGGTATTTAATAAATTATAAAAGTATATGGTTATTTGGTAAGATGTAAAAGTTAACGGGATCAATTATGATTACCGGAAAATTATATATGGTTATTTAGTAATTTATTAAGTTGTGGGTATATTATATAAATATCGAATTATAAGGTTGGTTTTGTGATTTAATAAGAAAAGAAAGTGAAACTAGTTAATATAATGTATTATGGTATATTAAGGAGTATAATATAAAGTTTATAAAATAATTTTGGTTATAATAAAAATGACCAAGGGATATAATATAAATGATAATTCATTACCACATGTGAGTTTCACATAAAATGATGAACTGCTAGGTTATCTAGAACCACTGTTAAAATAACAGGGGAAAATAAACAACATACAGAGTTATTATACGACGAGTATAAACACTACAGTGACAGTACTGTAATATTTAAAGAATGGTTATATTAATATTACCCGGTATTGCATGTTTAAATAACAGTGTACGGGAAGGAACTACTAAACGGGAATTGTCAAGCTAGCAGTTTCTTGGTGAACGGTATGTTAATTGTGTGGTCTGAATGTCCTAAGGATTATCCTAAGGTCCAGACATTGTGTGTTTAAATGTTTAAGAAGATATCTATGATTTTATGTGAATGATATTGTATGTGGGATTGCCCAAACTGTTGCGTTGCGTTTTATACGCGAATGTTTGTGACTAAAGTTTATACATCTAAACTGGAAAAAACAAAGAGACTAACTGACCTTTAGGTATTACTAACCTAACAAGGGTCAAATGTGATAGTCTTATTTCAAGTATTGGTTATTATGTCATTGACAAATGGGCTAACTTATAAAGAGAGGAATCCAGATCGTTTCGACTTTCTGGTTGCGCATTGTGATCACTATGAGGGACTCAAGAGGGGAGTCACTCCAAATCCATCAGCCACATTCGGGGATGGCGGAATGCACTGCCGTTGGTGCACAGTTTCGACCGGATCGGTCATTACATATATTTATCCAGGGCCATAAGGTCTACTGGTAACGGTTCCTTTGGAACCCAGTGGGACACACTGTCCATTTTTACAGGTTATTAAGGTTTGTCTTATCATGACACTTGAGATGGAAATTAAATGGAAAAGATTAAATGATTGGTTTAACAGGATAAGAGCCAAGTGACTAACTAACAAGTGCAGTTTAATACGTGTATCTCGTTTGATTACTGATATGGTTTACTAATGTGTGATTATTGTTTATTGTTGTGTGGTTATTGTTGTGTGATTATTGATGTTGTGTACTATTGTACACTGGCGTTTACAAGTGGAGTGTTATGTGTTTGTTAAGTGCTTACAGTTATTTCTGTTATTATATAAACCGGTATTTCATGTAAAGAATCTAATATCAAGATGGCTAAAACGACTAAAGGAGTCTAGATGACTTAAGATCACATTTAGCATACCAGCATAGTTTGCTGAGCCCTTCATTGGGCCAAACATTTCAGGTCTCTGAAGAATACACAAGCCGGAGTGCGGGGAACAGGGTAGCCGCTGTGTTTTTATAAACACTTGTGGATTTGTTTATTACATTTGGGTTTGTTGTATTTCAGTTAGTTGCTCATTTAGTTGGATTTGGTTGTAATAAGTAGAGTGCTCAGTATCTGTTCATCACAGCGTGAGAAGTTGTAATGTTGGAAAGTGTAAGGTTGCCTTGTTACTCACAAGGGTGAGTGACGGGCGTGTAACACCAAGGTTAGATAGTTTTATTTTCCGCTGCGATTTGCTATTTATTATGCTGCGAGTTATGACGTCATTACAGGTTTAAGTTTAGGGGTGTTACAAAAAGTGGTATCAGAGCGGAGTACCGCTCTGATGAAAGATACTGAGTCTAGGACAATGAGCATAGGAATATTGGGTTACGGGAAACGTCCGTGAGGATTCGTGACCTAGAAAAGAAAACCCTAGGGATATTTTATTGCTAGTAGTTAGCTTACTTACTTATTTTTGATTGTGTATGTGATACGGTGTAGCAACCGAGTAGAAATAAAAATATACTATCTTAGATGTCGACCAGCGAAGGACCACGAGGAGACAGCAGTGGACGCAGTGGCGAGACACCGGCATATGTTCCAACAGTACAAGACCTAACAGCAGCCATGGCAACTTTCGCACCGGAACTAGGAGTACCATTTACGGGAGCCATACCCCACCCGCCGCGGCCCAGAGAAAACCAACTGGTTAAAGAGCGTTGCAGACGCGAAAGTACCAACTTATTCAGGGGAACCGGACCCCGCCGCACTGGAGAAGTTCATTGCAGAGCACCAGAAGACGTTCAAGACTGTCGGAGTTCCAGAAGACCAGCAGGTCGACATCGCCGCATACAACCTGAAGACGCAGCTGACATTTGGTGGCGGACTATTGAGGGCCACCGTAGGACTACACCGGAATTTGAATGGACAAAATTCGTAGGAGTGTTACGGGAGAAATTCTACCCGAACACATAAAGCAGAGAGGAAAAGGCAGGAGATCAAGACCTTAATCCAAGGGAGACAAACAGTTGACCAATATTGCGCACGGTGCACCAGTTTGTTGAACTATATACCAGGGTCGACCACTCCGACGCAGGAAGAAAGAAAAGGAAGAATACTGGAGGAGATGATGATGGAGCCACATCTGGCGGTTACTGCAAGAAGCAGAAGAAATTCTTTGAAAGGAAGATAGGGCGGAAGGATTTCCATGGTCAGAAGGCGAAGGAGCAGACCCCTCGTCTGACCGGCCCAGCTATTGATGCTCAGCCACTAAGAACATCGCCACCTAGAGGCAACAAGCCAACCCGACGTCACTATTACTGTAAACGTTGTGGAAAAGATCACCCGGGCGTAGATTGTGCAGGAAGGAAGGTGGAGTGCCGTCATTGCAAAAAGGAGGGTCACCGGGAGTACGAATGCTTTTCCAACCCTGGAAGCCGAGTTTACAAGGGATCTAGGAGTTCACAAAAGAACACCAGCTGTGG
The DNA here is from genome assembly GCA_023374045.1 of Limonium bicolor. Classification (NCBI taxonomy): domain Eukaryota; kingdom Viridiplantae; phylum Streptophyta; class Magnoliopsida; order Caryophyllales; family Plumbaginaceae; genus Limonium; species Limonium bicolor. The sequence goes on from CM041778.1 coordinate 308,574,385, forward strand.
AAACGGGCGGACCCAGAGGAGGTCAAACGCCTCAGAGTAATACTTACACTACAGGACCGGGAGGACAGCCATCCTCATCCAAGATCCAGAAAGGAAAGGAGATAGTTCCAGAAAGAAATGCCCTGTATTCAGTGGGAACTTCAGGCGCTGAAGCTAGCGCTTAGCGCGAAACCGGTAAGCCTAGAACTAAACTAAATGCATGTTGCATAAATATGTGTTCATAGTGTCAGTCGATGAGACTTATATATGTGATTAGTGAGTATCAAAATCTAGAGAGACCTACTGTGGGTAAACTCTCACATAATAAGATACTTTGATATTAGTCTTCCCTTACCTATGAAACTGTGGTCACCTGAGCCTATGAGCGAAGGTCGGGAATATCCCGAGGCATAACGCCAAGTACTTTGAACGGCATGATCCTACTCAAAGATACTTAACTACAAATTATGACCTGCCTAAATGACGAGCAGATGTCAAGAACGGGAATACATTAATTAATATAAATACTTAAGACTACAGGAACTGTCAAAGAGCTCACGTAAAGAGCAAACACTGAAATTTATGGGATACCCAGGCACCGAGCTTACCGCTCAGTGCAAGTCTAGGAATCTTACAATCTCTTATAAACTTTGAGAGAAGATAGTGAGGAACCTTGAAGTATGACAATTGAGAAACAGAATAAAAAAAAAAATATAACTAAACATCCATAATGGATAAGCACGGGTTTTTAAATACCTGAGCAAATACCAAGGGTCTCAGCTAGTATCAATATATAACAACGCTGGACTTCCAATTAAAAAGAAAAAAAAAAGGAGTGTGAGAACAAATCTTGAATATATATTTTCTAAAGTGGGAGAGAGTTACCTAATTAGCACAACCAAATGCTATATATATAAAAATAATTTAGATGTTAATAACCCAAAACATTGAGGGTATTAATACATTTCAGAAGGTTGAGTACCATTAAACATACCTACCCTATTTTGACACACATGTCCTATACTAACCTTATGAATTTTACGAGCATATGTCTACTATGACAGCTCAAATTTTGGGTGCGAATAAAAGATCGCAATAAATCAACTAAGGTTAAAAACATATGGAATATAAACTCTAGTATAAACATGATAACAAACGACTTTCCTTGACACTTACAGTAAAGGTAGTGTCAGGTATATCAAAGGCTTAAACTAATAAATACACTGAGAGTGAGTGTAAGTTATATAAGAGTGTGAAACAATATATACACAAAAAGAGTGTAAATTAAATATAAAAGTAGGGAAACATACCCTTGACTTATAACAGGTATTCTATACGTAAACCGTCCTAACGTTATATACTAAACCTGTGATTCAAAACCCTCTATTTGACATACCTAACTGACTTATTTTTTGAAGCCATTGAGCTAGTGGATTAACCATTTCTAAGAGATAAAAACAAACAATAGGCCGTGATTGTCCCGTTACTAAACAGTAGAATTCAGACTGGAAATCCTTAGTTTGAGGTGGTACTAATATTAAGAGATACTTGACTAGGGTGAACATATGATTCACCTGATTTATGGATTTTAGATGGAATAAGGAAAAAGCTAAGCTTTAAGGTGGAGGAAATGATACTTTATGGAACTATAGTTGTGGATGGAGTCATGAAAATTTTGCTTAAAGGTCTAACTGTGACTGTCTTCGTGCTATGAAATGATAACTAAAGTATAGGCAATACTCGAGCATTGATAAGTGAAATTTTAGAGAGCCTTTAAAAAGAAGAGATATTCTAAAGTATGCAAGTCCATGACGGAACTTATTACTTGTATGGTGGATTTAAGAGTTGAATTGTTTGATGGATATAGTTACTAGACAGTACGAGCCTAGATGCTTTAGTAAAGAATTTACTGTTATGCCAAGAGGAAAAACTGGCTTCCCCGCTTGATGATTTGATCAAAGGAATATTGTTCTGGGGATTTTGGAAATATACTAGATTCGAGTATAGGTTATAACATATATTGGATTAATGGTATAGTGATCAGGAGAAAATGTGGTACTCACCACGTCACGAAGTTTAACAAGATAAAATTTTGAAATAACAATTATGTGATTGTTTGATATTTGACGTGGGAGGTCGAACTTGATCCTGGTCAGATCAAGGGAAAACCAAACACAAAATGGTGTGGAAGGATAGTTCAACACTGATGCTGACCCCGTCAGAGTTGGATGATTCCTGAGACTCCTTACAAGTGGTCACAAATATTTCTGTAATACGTAAGTATTTATTCTTAATCAAATATAACATTTGACTAGTAGGTATATGAGAAATAGAATGTTTAAATTAAGAGTTAAGTTATCCAGGTTACCCTAAGGAGATTAAATAGCTAAAACAACTCCGCATATCGGAAAAATAATCAATAATGAGGAAAATAATAACTATTATTATTCCATGAACCATGTTAATAAATTAAATATGAGATCAAGAGATAATTACTTGTAATAAGAGTATTCTCAAACTATATTCTAGGTTATGGCCATATTGCCATCAGAAGGAAAAAAAAATAATAGACTTAGGTCTTTCTTAGGAATTTAAAACCCAGTATATTAAATGGGAATCTACCTATAAACATGGTAGAACATAAAGAAATAAACAACATACTGATACTCACCAGAGTTGATTCACAATCACAATAACATGTTTAATTGAGAGGAAACTACACCTTGTTAGAAACCTTAACAGGAACCCTACTGTGGTATACCTGATGAACAGACGATAATAATCGTGTATATACTACCAATAATAAGTGAATCAATAATATAAAGCAATCTTTCTGTAATATACATGAGATGCACGCCTCAACCGTAGCTCATACTTTACATCGAAAATGAAAGCCATATATGGCGACAGCAAAACTTAATACCAGAATCACAAGGTGATAACCTAAAAGAAAGGGATTTTGAGAATGCCCAATATTAATACAAGACACGAGCGCCGAGGCGATTAATGGAAGTGTGTTTTACACAAATAGTTTAAACAAGCCATTAAATAATATTGGAAAATTACAAGATAGTAGATCACCTTCACCCATACATACGGAATTCAAAGATAAAAGCATACTAATACACTGGAGAACTTGCCAAAGAATACATAGATTCTTGAGGGATATACCTCCTAAACGGACAGAAGTCATATACTGACGTCCATAGGAGAGACCTCGAATTCGCAGTAGGCGATCGAGTCTTCCTTAGAGTTTCACCTATGGAGGAATTTTTAGATTAGGACAGAAGGGCAAACTTAGCCCGAATTATGTAGGACCGTACCTTATTACGGAGCGAGTGGGCCCATTAGCTTACAGATTACATTTATCTTAGAGCCCGAGACACTCGAACTAGATCCTACACTTAGACATGAGGAGACCCCAGTTCTCATATTAAAATACAAGACTAGGGAAACCAAGAATAAGACCATTAGAATGGTCAAAGGTCTTGGGTCAAATCACGACATTAAGGAGGCGACATAGGTGTTAGAGGACTCCATGCGAGACAAGTATACGTCACTTTCTTATAGTTTTGTGTATACTTGTGGGGTACGTGGGCGTAACCCTTTTTAAGGGGGGTAGAGCACGACATGCGACTTGCATATCTGCGGTCTATATTGATTTGGTGTATGGTTATTTGTGTTTGATTGTTGCGCATGTGTGCAATTAATTAGATGGTTATGTCCTATGTGACATTTGGTTGGTAATTAGTATGTCCTATGTGACACTTGAATGATTATTTGGGTGTTCTATGTAACACTTGAATGTTTATGAAGCATTTAATTATTTTACAGTATATTTATATTTATTCCTACAATCACACAAGAGATTCACTGCCAAGGGTTTACGCCTCTGCACTCTGTAGGACTGAGGATTTGGTATTGCACTTGTGCAGTGATGACCGAGTGGGATAGCTAGGAAGTTGGAACATGTATGGTTTTACAGTATTTATTAAGTTATTATGCAGTGATATATTATTATCACGAATAAAGAATATTTGTCTATAGGAATTATATACACTCAGAGTAGTGATGGAATATAGTAGTGTCAATACAGTATTGACACCCAAGAATGTTAAGTAGACAGGAGTAGATATGAGGAACCTGATTCCATAGGATGAACAAGTATAAATTATGACTTCGGGACGAAGTCCTTTTAAGGGGGTAGACTGAAATACCCCTAACATTTAAATAATTAAATATAAGTAAATAAATATTATTTGAGGAATTATAAATATTATTTGGGGGTTTATTAAACCCTAATAAAACACATAAACACAAACGGGCGTAATTTTACTAAACGTAATAACATACTCATACTAACGCTCATGTACGTTTATTAACAGTGATTAAAACTCCTTACATAACAAGCTCAACTAGGAGAGCGTCATCTAGGAAAAATATATACGAGCGTTTATACGTCTCGGTACACATAACGTCCACTGTAAAAACGCGAAAAAAAAAAATACTAACGAGCAACGTAAATATTTTACGATTGCCTAAGCATTTATAGATGCTAAAATAAATTGATATACACATTTAAACAATGTAGCAACTTATGTTACATAATCTTAATATTTAATATATATCATAAATACACAAGAAATGTTATAACCTTACATATAACACAAAGTATACATTTTTTCCAAACAGCCCATATTGCCGTTTTGGTATACCATGTTTTGTAATTGTTTTACATAATTTTACTTAGTAAACAATTAACTACCTAATGTACCTACCTTGTATAAGAGTGTATATTATTATGACAAGTTAAACCTACTAATATACACCTTGTAAATTACCGGTAATACACTTGTATTGACGAAACAAGATCTCTAACAAATACCACCTAATTAACGGTAGTATATTTGGGGGCTTAATCTAATAAAATCAGGAACAGCTACCATATGTTTTCGGTTGAGACAAGTGCTCATAATATACCAACTGAAATAAGTAGCATGCATTAACGGTAAATATACTATCAATAATTACATAAACAAAAGCTAATATAGCATACTAGTACAATACTACCGTAAACAAGTTCCAGTGACTTGACTCCACAATTTGCAAAGGCATAGATTAAAAAAAAAAAAACATGAGTGAAGCATCGTACTGCAAACTACCATATATGTTATGTTGTCAAATTACCGTGACTGAGTAGCAAAAACACATCCGAACAAAGAAAAAAAAAAACAGAAGGTAGATGAAGAAGATAAGTCCGCTTTCAATCAAGAAGGTAATTTCATCTTCAAAAAAAAAATCAAAACTACCGTCTGCAATATACCTGCAGGAGTAAACAAATAACAACTAATATATCATAAACAATAGCCTAGGATTAATTAACCTAAGCTAGTTCTATTACCCTTTGTAGCCGTATACATATAGCCACTACAGCCGGTTGATTTCATGACTTGAAGATGCCATTTGATTGTGCTCCACCATTACCGATCATTAACTCCTGCAAAAGATAAGATAAGGTCGCTTGGAAGTTGCTGGGTGCTCTTGTCTGCGCCGATCATCTACTCCACCAGCGGCCGCACCTGCAGAAAGGAAAAAAGTGAGGCAATTAAACAATACCTATACTATAAACTAGCAAATAAATCTGAATACCTAAATATGACCATCACCGTAACAGCAAGGAAGTTGCTGGCTGGTTGCTCCACTCAGCTTCCATTCAGTCCATGTGTGCGCCGATCATGGCCACTGCAAAACAAAGAAAATTAGCAGGTTAAATAGACTAGCGCACCTAAACAAACAAAGTTAATTGAACAACCTAACACGTAAGTCTACTAGAAGTGCTGCATGAACGATGGAGGTTAACTTCACCTTCAATAGTCCAAGCGACCAGCACCTGCAACAATAATCAAATTAACAAAGTTAATTATACTAATACTTATAAACAAAAGCAAGTATAACATACTAGCACCATTAGACGGTAGTCATGTTGTAGTCCTGTTGGAAGCGCCCCACTACCACCGAGCAACCTGCACAAGTAACAACATTAGTACTCCATAATTACATATAAAACAAAGCCTAAATACATTAACTAGTCTAAGTTAAATGGGAGCCATTCCTTTAGTCAATTGGTGCTGCATAATTGAGATGCTAAACTTCATTAATTCTCCACCATTACCGTAAGAGCAAGAGGATTTGGAAGGCTTTGCAATCAGATTCTATTAGAGTTAATATTAAGTAAAGCAAATAAAAATAAATAAAGACATAGAACAATGGTAATTAAACAATAATAATCAAATTTTAACTACCTTCATTCTCTTCTATTTAAGCTCAACGTGAGCTTCCATTCCCCTTGCCATATTTCATTCACGATTGGTAAGTGTTTTCTCTCTCTCTCTTTTTTCTTCATTTCTTAAATCAATTCCTAAGTTCTAATAACTCCATTAATGGTGTACTAGTTTCTAACACCATTTCTATGTAAATCCCTAGTTAATTCTATCAAGTCTTGAGGCAAGAAAACATCCTAACAAATCTACAAGGAAATCGCCAAGCATATATGCTCCAAGGTGGTTCCTAAATTCAACAACAATACAAGGGACAACAAGATCAAGTTAAGGTATATTATTATGTTGAAAATCTTGATAAAACGTTCTATACTATTTTCGAAAATTTGGAACCTCTAAATCTATGTCACCTTCATTGTTTCATGAAGGAAACTTGGATCTACAATCATCACAAGGTGTATCAAAAATACCTTGATAAATTCCTAAGGTAAACTCTTGTAAAATTTCTACAAATATTATTTATGAACTCTTGTTAGAAGTCTAACAAATAAATCTCCTATATATGTACAAGGAGTTCGAAATGGCTTCATCAAAATAATATTTGGAGAGCTTGGAAATTCAAGGAAGAATCAAGTACAAATATTGTCTTGATTTGAGGGTAAGTTTATATAAATAAGGTTTATTAAGTTGAGTTTGATTTAAGCCTCAAACTTTGGTATAAAAACTTTGTATAACCTTTAAATAAATTAGAACCGAAAACAATAGGTTATAATGTCATGAAAATAATTTATAGCATATAAGGTAAGATTATTACCTTAAGATATATATTAGGGTCATAAGAATTAATTATTGTTACATAGATATTAAAACCGAATGGTTAGAGATTTTATGTTCTATTTTTAGTTTATAATCATTCTAAGTCATTAACATAATTTTTAGAAGTGTTATATGGCTTATATACATTTATATATACATATTATAAAGTTTAAAAGCAAGTTTTAAAACCATATGACAAAACTAAATTGAAGCCGAGGCTTAATATATGGTTTGGGTAATTTTCGAAATATATATTAAAATATTAGCTTATATTATAAATTTTAGGAACATTAAAAATAGCTACAAGTATTTGAATGGCTGTTTTAATAAGTTATGTGGTTAAAATGTAATTTTGAAAAGTTTAGAGTCCAAATAAAGATTTCCGAAGATATAAGGAATTATTTGGTGTATTTGTGGTATAATATAAGATAGGAATTAATATTATGAATTTTGGTGAATTTAAATAAGTGTTTAAGTGTTAAGAATAACATTTAATAAGAGTTTTGGGGTGAATATGTAATTTATGGAAGTTTATATGAAAGAATGAATTTAATATGGGTGGATATGTAATTAATAAAAGATATGGGTTACTTTGGTTATTTAAAGGAATTAAATATTAAAACTAGAGTTTATAAGTTAATATGTAACTTATATAAAGTTTTGGGGTTGAAAGTGTAAATATAGAAACTATATGATTAAACCGAAGAGCTTAAGGGCTTAATTGGTAATTTATAAAATTGGTGGCATTAATTTGTAATTACCGAAATAATAAGAAGTATTTGTGGTTTGTAAAGATAAGGTGGTTAATTAATATTTACAAAGGTTAGTGTGGGTGGTAATTAGTGGATTATAAAAATTATAAGGTTATTTGGCAACTTATAGAAGTTAATATAATTGTTTTATAATTATCGAAATTGATAAGGGTATTTAATAAATTATAAAAGTATATGGTTATTTGGTAAGATGTAAAAGTTAACGGGATCAATTATGATTACCGGAAAATTATATATGGTTATTTAGTAATTTATTAAGTTGTTGGGTATATAATAAATATCGAATTAATAAGGTTGGTTTTGTGATTTAATAAGAAAAGAAAGTGAAACTAGTTAATATAATGTATTATGGTATATTAAGGAGTATAATATAAAGTTTATAAAATAATTTTGGTTATAATAAAAATGACCAAGGGATATAATATAAATGATAATTCATTACCACATGTGAGTTTCACATAAAATGATGAACTGCTAGGTTATCTAGAACCACTGTTAAAATAACAGGGGAAAATAAACAACATACAGAGTTATTATACGACGAGTATAAACACTACAGTGACAGTACTGTAATATTTAAAGAATGGTTATATTAATATTACCCGGTATTGCATGTTTAAATAACAGTGTACGGGAAGGAACTACTAAACGGGAATTGTCAAGCTAGCAGTTTCTTGGTGAACGGGTATGTTAATTGTGTGGTCTGAATGTCCTAAGGATTATCCTAAGGTCCAGACATTGTGTGTTTAAATGTTTAAGAAGATATCTATGATTTTATGTGAATGATATTGTATGTGGGATTGCCCAAACTGTTGCGTTGTATTTTATACGCGAATGTTTTGTGACTAAAGTTTATACATCTAAACTGGAAAAAACAAAGAGACTAACTGACCTTTAGGTATTACTAACCTAACAAGGGTCAAATGTGATAGTCTTATTTCAAGTATTGGTTATTATGTCATTGACAAATGGGCTAACTTATAAAGAGAGGAATCCAGATCGTTTCGACTTTCTGGTTGCGCATTGTGATCACTATGAGGGACTCAAGAGGGGAGTCACTCCAAATCCATCAGCCACATTCGGGGATGGCGGAATGCACTGCCGTTGGTGCACAGTTTCGACCGGATCGGTCATTACATATATTTATCCAGGGCCATAAGGTCTACTGGTAACGGTTCCTTTGGAACCCAGTGGGACACACTGTCCATTTTTACAGGTTATTAAGGTTTGTCTTATCATGACACTTGAGATGGAAATTAAATGGAAAAGATTAAATGATTGGTTTACAGGATAAGAGCCAAGTGACTAACTAACAAGTGCAGTTTAATACGTGTATCTCGTTTGATTACTGATATGGTTTACTAATGTGTGATTATTGTTTATTGTTGTGTGGTTATTGTTGTGTGATTATTGATGTTGTGTACTATTGTACACTGGCGTTTACAAGTGGAGTGTTATGTGTTTGTTAAGTGCTTACAGTTATTTCTGTTATTATTATAAACCGGTATTTCATGTAAAGAATCTAATATCAAGATGGCTAAAACGACTAAAGGAGTCTAGATGACTTAAGATCACATTTAGCATACCAGCATAGTTTGCTGAGCCCTTCATTGGGCCAAACATTTCAGGTCTCTGAAGAATACACAAGCCGGAGTGCGGGGAACAGGGTAGCCGCTGTGTTTTTATAAACACTTGTGGATTTGTTATGTATTACATTTTGGGTTTTGTTGTATTTCAGTTAGTTGCTCATTTAGTTGGATTGGGTTGTAATAAGTAGAGTGCTCAGTATCTGTTCATCACAGCGTGAGAAGTTGTAATGTTGGAAAGTGTAAGGTTGCCTTGTTACTCACAAGGGTGAGTGACGGCGTGTAACACCAAGGTTAGATAGTTTTATTTTCCGCTGCGATTGCTATTTATTATGCTGCGAGTTATGACGTCATTACAGGTTTAAGTTTAGGGGTGTTAAGTTCTAGGATTTCCATGGATGGACTCCGGGATGACCTTGTGCGATTGAGCATGACGATGCTTTGGTTGGTTCACCATTAATGACACCGAGGGGAAAAAGGAAGTTTTGCCTTTGATGTGGTCGCACCCTGAGCGGGCTGCCTACGTATCATTCCAATTGAGATCAGACCATACGTTAATTCAATTACTTTATGAGTGAGGCGTTGGCAATGGTTTTGTTGTGTTACGACCCAAGATGGCTCAAGAATGGCTCCAGATCTTTCTTGTATGGTTCTTGGATGGCTCCTGTATGATTTCGGAATGATTTCAGTATGTCCTCAGGATGGCTCCATTGGTGATATTGAGGAAGAAAGGGGAACTTTCGCCTATGAGGTGGTCGCCACCCTGAAAGGGCTGCCTACGTACTAATTCCGTATTGAGATCAGACCATACGTAGTTCGATTACTTTGTGAGTGAGGCTTGGCAATGGTGGTTTTGTTGTGTTACGACCCCAAGATGGCTCAAGAATGGCTCCAGATCTTCTTGTATGGTTCTTGGATGGCTCCTGTATGATTTCGGAATGATTTCAGTATTTCCTCAGGATGGCTCCATTGGTGATATTGAGGAAAAGAAAGGGGAACTTTCGCCTATGAGGTGGTCGCAACCTAAACGGGCTGCCTACGTACTCAATTCCGTATTGAGATCAGACCATACGTAGTTCGAATCGTTAGGCAAGGCCCTGGTGACGAAATGGCTCCGATATGGATTTGAGGTGGCTCCCACATTGTTCTCGGACTGTTAGGATGCCCCCTGTGTAGTTCCGAGGATGGTTTCAAAGTATGAGAATGGCTCCGTGCAGCTCTAGGGATAGTCTCAAAGTGTGAGGATGGCTCCCGCATGGCTCCAGCTTGGATTTGGGAGGGGGTGTCGATGAGACTCAAGTATGACAGTGGATGGCTCGAGATTGTCTTCGTACGGCTTAGGATGGCTTTAGTTTGGTTTGATGTAGCTCAAAGGTAGCTTGGGATGGGCTCTGAAATGCTTCGACGTAGTTCGAGGATGGCCCCGGGTGGCTTCATAATGATTCGACGTAGCTCAAAGATAACCCGGAACGGCTTCAGCTTGATTTCTATGATAGGAAGTTTTACTTCAACTGCAGCAACTGAAGTCGACTTTCAGCGAGACTAGGCAGAGTTCCTACCAATCAGATGTTGTGATGGAGTGCTTATGATGCATGCAAATATTAAATGCTAGATAAAATGCATATGCAGTTTTTGGAGAGAAGGTACGATGACATCTCTATTAATATGAGGTTACGAATATAAGACATCTTTGGTTCGATCTTGAGTGATTGTTGAATTGGAAGGCGTGAATCATTTTCCTCTCATGGAGGGATGTGGGTCAATCTCTCGTGATTATGGGTCATGTGTGCAAATGTCGTGATGATACTCTTGATGCTCAGAGCCATATTTTCCTAAGAATTTCTTTTCAAGGTCCTGGATTTTCGATCCTCACAAATTCCTCACCTACAATGGGGTTAGCTGTTTATATTTGGGTGCTTAGATCAAAGAGTCACTCACACTCAAAGGACCTTGTGAAGTAAGGTCGCACTCATTCGCTCATAGTCCCTTTAGTATGACGGGACATGTAGATAACAGTACGAAGCTTATGATTCATGTTTTAGATCCGGTACTTTCAGTTAACCCTCATCAACTTATGAGTCAGAGGTCTTTATTGGGTTGTAACGGGGCTGAGGGGTATGATGTATGTCACATGGGACTAGAAGATTTATTTGGGAATTGTGGAGCTTTTGTGCAATAGAGGATATGTTCACCTTTGCATGGGTGGAAGATTAGACGTGGGTTTTGATAACCTTTTTGTTTCTTCGGGACACCATGGGTCTTCTGGATTGTTTTCTTTCTTCCTTCTTGCTTCTTCGCCATGGGTGGAATGATTAGATTGCTTCTTTTTTGAAATTGCATTTGACTCAACGATTTTCTCAAACGTTCTTGGCTTGTTTATAGGCTTTCAGCTTTGGAGTTTCATTGACTCATCGATCTTCTTGAACATTTTTGGTGTTCTTTTTCAGTGTTTGGCTTTCGAGTCGCATTGATTCACTAATTCTTGGAACATTTCATTTGCTGCTTTGTGAAAGATGGTGGGGAGGGGCCATGGCTCCGGCTCTTTAAGATCCTCTATTGCAAGGACAAGTAGTATATGTACGTGGGTTGGCATGTTGTGGAGTTCACGGAAAAAGGTTTATCGTGAAAGGCTCATCGGGGCTCACTAAGGGGTTATGTGCAGGGTAATCAAAAGCTTTTTGGTTTGTGGAGATTTTTGTTCCTAAGTGCCTCGTCATTCCCGTTAGTCAAGGATTGTTTTCTTACTACTTCTCGGATCTTTGCATGAATCCAGTTCGTATCTTGTTTATTAACATTGATCTCACTCTGAATTGTGCCTCTCCAAGTGCTGAAGGAATGCACATGTCGCTCGTGGTTTACTCAACTGACTCTCTCTACCTTTCCTCATCGCTTAGTGGATTGTCCAAAACGTTCACTTGAAATTCAAGGGAAAATACCGCTCTTCGCACCACTCACTTGATTTGTGGTGTTGATTTTGATTAGATCCTTGTGTTCATTGATGGGTGGAGAGTTAGTGTGGTTCACGCACTGCTCAATCAATCTCTCACGATTTTCCCGAAGATGTCATTTCGATATGGGAGTATGCAAATGCGATTATCTACCTGCGATGGTATTGTGGTAATATGGAATTACTATGTATAGGATGCATGAAATGCTGAAAATGATGAATGAAGATGGTGACTTCAGGTTTGGACTGAACGTTTGTTTTTTTGTGTTGTTTTTTTTTCTTTTTGGATGCAATGCATGCATGGCAAGGCTACACCTAGTCTCGCTTGAGTCGGTTCTAGTTGATGGTCCATGAAGCTCATCCTTTCATTGTTGCTAAGAAGGTAGTCGAGTTGTGGTGATTGTTGTCGAAGAAGTAATTCTCGGGTGAGGTCGGGTGATGATTGGATCCTAGATCTTAGGACTTTTTTAGGGAGTGACAACTCCGCATGGTAGCCCACGATATGGAAAAACAACTGCACTCTTCTCTTTTTTCTTTTTCTTTTTTCTTTTTTTTTTTCTCAATCATCTGGTCAATGGTGCCATGGTGATTCTGGATTTGAAAAAAGGCTCGAACTCCCTGGGGTTCTCCACTATCCCTCTGAAGATTAGTTTGGAGGAGTGAGATATTGGGATGAAGGCTGGTACGTGGTGTGGTGACAATGACACACAATGATGTTGAAATTTCTCTGAGGTGGATAGGATTTGTGTATGTTTGTCGAATTTGAACTGACCAAGAATGCACAGACTTTTGGTAATGAATGCAATGCATGCGGTTTATTTCGTGCTCGATTGCATTCGTTAATGTGTTTATTTAGGGGGTGCCTCCTATAGATACCGTGAATTTTCACCCCATAAAGCAAAGTTGATGAATGATTATAGATGTGAGGGGTCGTCCCTTATTCATTCTTTTTATTATACGTGCATGCAAAAAAAGAAACCAAGTTTTGGAAAACAATTTAAAACGCGTGTTTCCAAAGTGGTGGATTTCTCAATAATAAACTTGACTCTCAGTCATTCGCAAATAAAATAGGGAGTGGGGAACCCTATACACATTGACCTAAATAAATTCAAAGGGAATGTATAAACTATACATGTAATCTATTCAGAAATGGACAAGAGAGAAAAGAATCATAGGAAAAACCTATACATCATCAATTCTAAAAAGTCATTAAAAGGGGAATTTTGAGCTAAACTCTTCTGAAACTTTGCTGGTCCGTCTTCAGGTTCTGATGACTGCACACACTCGGATTCATGGTTGGTGCTCACTCATCTCCGGGCTCCTGGTGGTAGCTCGTCATCTTCAGGCTCTTGACCGGCTGCTCGCTCACTTTTGGGTCTTGACCGACTACTCGTTCACTTTTGGGTCTTTGAACCGACTGCTCGTTCACTTTGGGTCTTGACCGACTGCTCGTTCACTTTCGGCTCTTGGACCGACTGCTCGTCTTTCGGGCTCTTGCAGTGACAGTGTGTTGTGATCAAACAAAACAGGTCTGGTGTTCCTCTGATTTTCAACAGTTTGAACTCGGACGGGTGCAACTCTGATTTATGTTCGAATTGTGTTGTCGATCTTCATGCGCTTCACTTGCTCTGGTGAAGGAAAATGAGGGATATTTTTGTGAAAGGAAAAGTGAATGATCGAGCACAAAATATTATGTGAAAATCCACCACTTTTGTGAAAGCACGAAATGATTAGTACGCTCCACCGTAATGACTACTGCTCTTGAAGGGGGTTGAGCTTCAAAAATAGTGGGTCACAACATGGGGACTAAATCATTTATTTTGAAATACGTTGTGAAACTCAACTTTGAAAACTGTTTTCGAAAACTATTTTGGAATAATGTTGGGAAGGGTGTTGTTTGAAATTCGTTTGTAGAAAGTAGTTTTCGAAATCTTTTTTTTGGAAATGTTTTGAAAATAACATTTTTGTGAAATGAAGTGACAGATTTTAAAACCCCAAAGTTTTGAGTAAAATATAAGTGGGACTCTAGATTAAATGAGCTCGTAAAACTGCTTTAAGGGATATGCAGAAGAGAATTCCGAACGTTTTAAAACAGATTGGTTTAGGAAAGTGGTTTGCACACATATACAACATAAAGTAAATCGTAGTTGTGTTTGATGTGGAGTTGTAAGTGTTAATGTTGGGATAATCACTTTCCAGGTCGATTATGATTTCGTCTCACCGGGGGAAACATCATTCCTTCACTGTCATCTCTCGGGGTTTTTCTCTGCTATGCCCTTACGGGGCACATTATCAAGAAATTCGGAGTGCTTAAGTTCGAAAGGTTAGGATATCGAGATGATATGGAAACAACACCACAGCCAGTGATGATCCGACAACATGCTCACTTTTCGGGAAACTCGGGGAAGTACTGCATTAGGGTAAGGTCTCCGTCGTCTACACGATAAGGTGGTCTAAAGTCCAATATTCACTGAATACGTTGTGCCATGTATGGGTATCCGGTAAATACGGGATCCTCTATGGATGTGTAGCGTGACATTGGGTTTTAAAGACACCCGTGGTGCAGAGGAATCATAGAGAGCTGAGCCCATGCAATCTTCAGGGTAAAGTAGAAGGGTGGTCAGACAGGCGGCATACAAGGGGGTGACTACCCATAAAAACCCGTCCTAGACACCGGATTAGGTAGCTGGACCCTGAAGGCTCATGGTTCACTATATGCTGGTTTTGACTCGGATATGGAGGAAATTTTGTATCATGAGCCTGCAGGGCGTAGGTCGATGACCATCTTGCCCCGTGGGTTTAGCCATTTATATAAATGACCCAGCTCATGGAGAATTAACCGGTGGACCGGTCGGGATCCCGTGACTCGTGGATAAATCGGGTGATAAGAGGAATGCAGCCTAGCTACCCTCCCAATGCCACCCCACAATCATACCATAAATATAAAAGCAATGAAGTCAGTACCACCTATTTGGTAAGAGTTTTATCTTGAAATTAATTCTGAATTGGTGTTTATAGCCTAAAGGAAGTTAGCTAGTTCATTCAACCATAAGTGTCTCTTTCTAATCGTGAGCTAATTATTAACCCAATTGTTGCATGTTTGTTGAGGATCTATCAAGTTCTAGCTGTCCTCATCAGATACACACTCTAAGTGTGGAGTAGAGTAATCCTAATGACTTGAAACGAATCTCTGGAAGGTGTTGAAAGAAGTTGGGAAATCTTGAAATTTTAAATGGAGTTCAGTCTTCCTTGAGTTTGAGAGAAAAACTAACCTCAAGTTTTCCCCAGCAGAGCACACCATTCTGGGGAGGTGATTTTTCGGTATGAGGGGGGTCTATCTAATTCGGGTCCTGACTAAGAAGCCTAGGTCCTAGAAATTTGCCATTATGTGGAGGGTGAAAACCCGTTTATTCTGGCATCCTCAAATACCTACTAAATCGTACGTCTTTCCAGAAAGCATAAGGGAGGTGCAAGTGTGCACTACACCCGCTCTCGATGGGCTCCACTCGACTTATGCCCTAAGGGCGAATTGACTAGAGTCGCCACTAGTTGACCTAAGATACTAGGAAGGAAGGGAATGAGGTTCTAAGAACCGTTAGTTGACTCTGAAGTTGTTGCCTATGGATAGGACTTATCTGGTCATGTAAGAGATTTATTGTGGGTTCGCACTGGGTTACACCCCTTAGAAGTGGCAACGACCACGACTTCGGATTGGTACCCGAGGAAACCTCGGTCTCCAATTGTCGGGATTACATTCTTTCAAATCCTTTTTAGAGAGATTCGTTTCAATGGGCCACGTGGATAGGATTAGGACAAGAAGAGAGAAAGAGAGTGGATGAGGCGAGCTTTTCAGACCTTACATAGTTCACGATTTTGGGGTTTTTGGAAGTTTTGATATGTTTGGGAGGTTAGTCTGTGAGACGCTCAGGTCTATGAGACATTCGGGATGTTCTGTAGTGGGAGGAATGTGAGTCAAGGTCTATGAGACTGAAATACCCCAACCTTGGTATGTTGTTTAAACGTTAAATAATAAATTATTAAGACTAAAAAGAGTCTTAGTAATATTGGTAAACAATTTAAAAGATAAGTAAATACAGTTAAATGCCTTAAAGGCAATAAAGGGCGAAATATGCTCTAAACTTGGGATGGTCTTGATTAAGACTTAATAAACTTACCAAGACCTTACTTATTTATTAATGAGCCTATTAAATCAATTACCAAAGAAAACCGAGCTTGAAAACAAGTTAAAACACAAAATGTGCTTAAAGGAGTCATAAAGCACGTTTTTGAAAAATTGTCTTGTAAATGAGTTTTGAATGGCTAAATGTCCATCATTACTCTTTAATTAATATGTGTACTATTTAGTATCACATTTGGAAGTTTAAATTAATGGGGAAGTAAGAATTGCGTTTCTACGTGTCTTGTTATTATGAATAGTAACTAAAATAAGCTAGTTTGTAACATATGTTAACATATGTAATTTAATTGGGCAATAAAGACTAATTAACCCTTATATGTGAATGGGGGCCGGTTTGCATGTGAGGAGTCGTCACTTTGCTTGCTGGTTGAACAAACAGATAAGAAGATAGGTGAGTAATTGAAAAAGCACTATTTGCTTTACATAATTAAATATCTTCAAAAAGCAACTACAATCATTCATTCTCTCATTTCTCTTGCTGTTTCACGTAGCCACTCCCTTCCTTTCCTTCCTTCACGATCTAACGCACCAGCACCAACATCACTTCAAATCCTTGTAACTTCTTGCTCACTTGTCCAAATCTAAAACCGAGACCCCCGATCTCTTAGTTCATCAAGCTCTTCGACTTAGTCCCCTTCAAATCTTCAGAGCTCCATTTTGGTGCCAAAGAGAATCTCCATGAAGGAGCTTGAGTTCATCTTCTTACGTATTATTTTTCTCCTTTGCTTCAAGTAAGGAAACTCAAAGAAAAATGGTGTTTTCCTCTATGTTTATGTTAACCACAGGTCGCTTAAAAATTCCTTTGGAAAATGAACGTACGCTGTGTATTGAAACTACCTAAGAGCCATGTAATGACTTAGAAAAATGTTCTCAAAGACTAGTACGGACATACGTATGCTGTTTTATTTGCAGGTCAAAGGCATATATACTTGTGGAAATTCAGTTTTTAAGGTTTATGTTTATTTAAGGCCTAAGTGCCAAGCAATTTAAGTTATGCACTATATTGTGTTGTGGTGTAATTTGGTGAAGGTTTGTGGTTATGTTTGCTGATGGATTTAGGTGATCTTGAATGTTTAAGGGTGAACTAATGAGTTTTGGAATGATGATATGCTAAGAGAAACCTATGGCGAAATTTGTAAAATGAATAAGGAGTCTAGTTTTAAGTGAACTTTTGGTGACTAGGAAAATGTAAGGGATGGGTAATGTTTTGCTAAGGAAGAAACATGCATTACGTGTTCTAAGGTGCTACAAGGACTTAGGCATTATCTTGGAAGTTTTTAGAAATCTAATTGGGTGTTCTTAGGATTTTTCAAGTCTTGGAGAATGGTTTAAGTTTAGTAATTTGGTGAATATATAAGGAAATTGAGCGTAACAGTTGAACATGAAACTAGGGATGTTTTAAGATGCTATTTTGGCATTAGAATATACCTAAGATCATTGGTAAGTTTTACATTAATGGAGGTGGAGACTAAGGTACAACCATTGAAAAATGACATTTAACATTCTGTAGGTTTGGTCCGGAACTTAGGTTATGGTTCAGTCCAGGACCATATACCACAAAACGGTCGAGTGGAGTAACTGGCTGTTGGTCCGGGACTTGGGGTGAGTACAAGGTCCCGGACCACAATATGAAATACGCCGAAGAATGTTTGTAAGTGTTGGCCGGGACTTAGGGTAAGGACCAATCCCGGACCACTCTAAAATTGTTGTTTAAGGTTGGAAATGGTGTCTAATGAATGGGTATTGATGGATAATGATGTTGTAAGGTTATTAAGGACAAGTTGGGTGAGTTTATAGACAATTTGGTGGGTGGAAGTTGGAATAAAATGTGAGAGTAAATCAAGTTAAAAATGTTAAGTCATTTAACTAGTTAACGGGGATAACTCGGTCATTCGACGTTACACAACATTCCCCCAATGTTAATGAAAACCTTTAATGTACCAGTTGTTCGAGAATTGTTCGAGGAACGTAAGTGGACATGGTGGAGTGGACTCCGGAGACAGGTATGGTTTTCTTGCAACCTTGCCTACCGGATTACACCGGCTTGAATGCCAATGTGTTTTTCTGAGTGTTTGCCACCTTTAAGATAAAACATGGAATGGAGTTTATAGTAATTCATTTATGTGGCGCAATTGGTCCCGATATCGTTTAACCTCAATAAGTGTTAAACCTTAGCTAACTAAATCTAGGGACACATGAGTTTATCGGTATACGGATTTACGACCCCAAACCTTGGGAACGTTCTAACCACGGCTATGCGTGAGTTAGTTGTGTATGGTTATTGTTTGCAAGTGTGTGAACCTCCCTTGCGTGCTTAACTCGGTTGATACCGTATGGTGTGTGGATGTGATAGGTTCCATAAAGCTCTAATTACTTGATTTATAAGGTTTTGTGTACTAATGGGGGGTGAGGAGACCGGTCATTTTTCCGGCACGGCGTGTGATGGACGGGAGTCGATGTTTACCCGTTCGACTCTCTGTGTATGTTTGGTTGTTTACTCATTGGGTTTCCAACCTTCCCTTTAGCTTAACCAAAGCTATATTACTGACTCACGTCGGTTTACTGGGGCATACAATGGTGGTTCGGTGTGCTTGGATGACTATATCCGACACACCTTGGGGTTTAAGTTAACCGTTTCCATATACAGGACGGTAACAAGTATGTAACGAGCTTATCTCATGAGTTTGATAATACTCCTAGGCTCTCAGTAAAACTAATTATGGTAGGGACGGTCCTAAGAGGACCGTACCCGTTATGTTTGGTTGTGTTGTACTGCAATCGCTATAGCGATGCGGTGCTAGGGTTGTAACTTATGGAATATGTGGTCATGGATATGAAACATATTTAAAATAAGGTGTCCTAAGAATAACCCGATTATGGGTAGTGTCGTCTATTAAGGAAGTATCTCCATTTAGAGGAGAGCCACTTTAAGGTTAAAGGTAATAATGGATGGTTTGTTATGTGTGGATTGTGTTGGTATTGTTGAGCCCTATAGTTTGGGAGTATGCAATGTGTTGGTTTATGGTTACATGCGTGATTAAATATAATCAACTGCATCTAAGACGACAATTAGTTGTGCGTGCCCGGTAGCATGGCGCTGCGGGATACCATACCAGCAAAGGTGCTGAGCCCCTGGGGCCACCCTTTTCTTCCTTTTCTATTTCAGGTACAAGGATCTGGAAGCCGTTCGAGAGTAGGACGGGTGGTTGTTATACATGGGTAGCTTTTTTAATGGTGTATGTATTATAGGTATAGTAAGACCGAATTTGTTATCGGCATTTGGTTAATATACTCGGTACGGTGGGGGATGTAATGTGTAAAATGTTGGAAATGGATAAGGATTGTATTATGTAGTTTCTCGGGAATCTAGTCCATCCGACCGATACAATGTGTATGTGTTAGCCTTGTTGGCCACGTAGGTGTTAACGGCGTGTAACACCATGGATTAAGTGTTGTGTTGGTTTATGTTTTCGTTGCTGCGATGGTTATAAAGTGTGTTGTTGTGGTTGGGGTGTTACAGAGACGCTCGGGTCTGTGATACGTTGAAATCTTAAGTGGTGGAGAAATTGAGATGTTTAAGTCTGAGGCGCTCGAGTCTATGAGACTTCAGAAGTTTGAGAGAAGTCGGGATGATTTGAGTTTGGAGCGATTTTGGAGTTTGGAAAAATGATTTGAGTGGGTGGGATGTTGTAGTCTGTGAGACGCTCGGGTCAGTGAGACGCTTGAAACCTTTAGATTCGAAGTCCATGAGACGCCCGGGTCTGTGAGACACTCGGGTCTATGAAGACGCTCAAGTCTGTGAGACAATCGATCATTGGGATGACAAAGTCTGTGAGACGCTCGGGTCTATAAGACATTTGAGTGTAGGAGAATTGGAATGGAATTGAAATGGAATTTGAATTGGAATTTATTTGGCATTGAACTAGAATTGAATTGGATTTGAAAATTGAAGTGAATTGGTCTGATTTGAGATTTGAATTGAATGGAATTGAAATTGGTTTAAATTGAATTTGGATTTGAATTGGATTTGGGTTGGGGTTGGAAAACGGGCCGGCTCAAAGTTAGACCAAGTCAAAGTGGGGTCGAGTCAAAGTCGTGTCAAGGTCAAACTTGGGCTGGTCAAAGTTGGACCAGGTCAAAGTTCAGATTTTTTGGGCCTGAAGAGCTTTTTGGGCCGAATTGGGCATTGTGTTGTAATGGGTTTGGGCTGAAGTGGGTCTTTTGCAATTGGGCTGAAGTGGGCTTCACCATTGGGCTGATTTTTGGAAGCAAAGATGGATTGATTTGATAGTAAGTTGAATGATTTATGGGGATTTTTGAGCTTGTGACTGATTTTGGACTTGTTGGGCCAAGGTTGAGATTTGGGCTTGGGCCGAAATTGGAGTTGGATCAAATTTGGCTTTGGGCCAGAATTGTGTTTTTGAATTGGATTGATATTTTTTTGGACTGGCTTTTGTTTTGAAACTTATTTTCACTTGAAACAATTCAGATTTTGAAGTTGATTTTTTTTATTATGTAATAAGATGTGGTTTGGGTTTAGGGATCACCCAATTTATTAGGTGGGACCATGGCTCACCTAAATCTCTGGGTTCACCCTCTATCCTAAGGCTTGGTCCTAAAGGATAATAACTACAGCTTAGATAGTAAAGTTTTGTACAATGGAATGAAACAAAATTTGCAATGAGGCTGGATATACAATATATACACATGTAACACAGAGACAATCATATCAAAATCACTGAAGATACGGCGATTAATCAGATCAAATAATGATAACAACAAACTGAATAAATAAATATATTCACAGTTATTCAAGTGATGTATACAGTAATAGCAGAACAAACATGGAGATTGATAATGAACATGGCAAAACAACAAAGATTGTAGTAGAAAGAAAACAACTAGCAAATTCAATGGTTGTTCAAAGTTGTTGATTACAAAGAATTAAAATCAAACACCGATTACTAAGGCTAAACAGGTTGTCCACAAAAGAAAAGAATCAAAATTATATAGAATTTGATTTCCAAACCGAATTATGTGCAAGGGGCAAATAGCAGTGCTAAAAAAACGAAAGCATATTGTTGATCGTGACCAATAAGAGATTTAGGTGATAGGAAACTAACCTATGGGGTGGCCTGCCCCCGGTTTATTTTTCAATCAAATATGTGAATCGGCTCGTATTTCCATCTCGGCTATGTGTGACCAACAAGGTTTCCCAAAATTCCATAAGCCGCAACGACAAGCAAGGTCCAATCACCTCGAAACAAACCAGTGGCGCTGCCATGAAGCCCAAAGCCGCACGATCCAACCGCTTGTTTTCACGCCAAGTCCAATGTTAATGCCAAACAAAGAAAACCCCAGCTCAAGCTCATAGTACCTCGGCCAAAACACGGATCACAGAGAAAACTTAAAGCAAACAGATAGCACAATAAACTAAAATAAATGAATTAAACATTACAAGGAGGGTCAAGGTATCAAAAATGAACAAATTCTCATAGACTTAAATAACGAATTGCGAGTCGAATAAATACAATAATACAAGTTGACTAAAAGAACATGTGATGGTCGGTCAATTAATTGAGAAGAAACAAACAAACTAAACACGAATAAGTACAACCGGTTCATTGTTTAATATTCCTTTCCAAATTTCAGAATCATAACATACATTTCGAAGCCTGAAGATCTGGTCGTCATACAATCTCTAGCCAGGACTATAATTCTACCATGTTTAATTACAAAACTCAGCTGTGAAGGCGGACATACATACTTGACTAATAAGATTATGGACATGCCGAGAAAGGTAAATAACTCAACTTAGTCTACGCCACCTGATACACAGTCCCAGGCCGCCAAATGATAAGAATAAACGAATGACGTTGAGAATGAGTTTAGATGTCGATACCTGGTGAGAGAAGACAGGATTCGAATTGGAGGGCAATGAACTCCACTCCAGTTTGCAAGCTTTGCCGGTTGTCCTCATTCACTTGAAATCGGGTCTTTCAGTTCATCTTCAATCTGAGACTCTGGGGGTTTCATGGGTGCATTCCCTCTTCCCTCCAGCGTTTATTCTATCTTAACAAAATATGAGCAGAACGTGGAAATCTTCAGGAACGGAGTGCTAGAAGCTCTAGAGTCCAGACTAAAGCCATCCACAGTCAGTCTCCAAGAGCGAGACAGAGCTCATCCGGTGAGCTTCCTACTTCGTCAGTTGGTCGTGCAAGTTACATTGAAGAGGGCAAGGGAGGCTGGGCGTACATTTTCCTCGTTCGCCAGGTGCAGTGGACATTTGTTTCAGAGTTCTACACACCGGATGCCAAACGTTCCACAGTCATCTACACGCCGGATGCTCTGATTCAATCCCTCTGGTGACCAGATGCACGTGTACCTTGGCTTGTTGTGGGCTGGTGTTTGATGTTTGTGTGAGTATGGGGTCCTGGTGTCGGTTTCAATCTCCAGGCGTGGGCACATTTGTATTTCTGGGTTTCTCAGGGTTTAAACGCAGAGAAGAGAAGGAGGGAAGAGGGATCGATGGTGAAGATGACGGCCGGAGATGAAGATGGGGGCAGGGCGGGGACGGGAGGTGATGAAGATCAAAGATGTGGCGGCGTTCATGGGTGCTGGAGTCGGTTGCGCTTGCATCCTTGTTTCCAGCTTGAAGGTTCGATCGATGGAGCTCTGTTCTTTGTTCGCCATGTTCCCAGCTTGACCATAGGGTTGCAAATCGCTGTGTGTGCAGAGCAGAAGAGACAGAGCTTTGGATTTCTTGTCGCCAGTGAAGAGAAGGGAGAAGTAGATTTTGTGTGCTCCACACCCACGAATCCAGGCGCCCATATTAGAATCTCCGGAGAGCGATTCTTGCAAGGTCGCACTGCTCTTGTTAAGCCGTCATCGGTTGACGGTTCCTGGGGTTTGTTTCTCCCATCTGCGTGTTCAACGTGAGAGAGGGAGGAGCACGTTGGGCCTAGCTAGTTCCGATTCAAAGATGACTCCTATCTTTTATTCGCCGCCTGGGTTGCAAGTTACCGGAAGTGAAGAGAATGAAGTTGGGATGAGCAGCTTTGTTCCTTATTCGCCAGCTTGGTGAGCAAAATTACCGTGAGAAAGAATATACTGTAGGGGCTGAGCAGTATGCTCCTTGTCGCCAGGTATTACACACAACAGAATGTGAAGAGATTGAGGTAGGTGTGTGTAATTTCTTGTTTTACCAGCCATGCGAGGGGAATGGAGAAATGGAGCATGTATTTCCTTGTTTGATGTAACTTGTTCGCCATTAAACCGACACAAGGAAGGGAAGGTGCACTGATAAGATGAAACAGAAGAGCTGTTGTGCACCGACAAGAAGAGAATGAAGGAAGTGTGAGTAAGTATGCTTCTGTTTTGACAGTTTGAAGGGAATGAAGAAACGAGAAGATGTGTGTTCTTATTCACTGCTTTGAAGTGAATGAAGAGGCGTGAGCATGTGTGTTTTGGTTTCGGCGGTTTGAAGAGAATTAAGAGGGCGAGAACATGTATATTCCCAATTCGTCAGCTAAAGAGAATGAGAAGCCCAGAGTGAGAATGTTCCTTGTTCTTGCGTTGAAGTAAATGAAGGCGCAGAGAAGGTGTATTCCCCGTTGCCAGTTGGGTTGCAAGTGACCGTGTTGAAGAGAACGTTGAAAGGCTCAGAGCTACATGCTCTTTGTTCTTGGTTGCAAAAATTACCGTCGTGAAGAGGATGTTTTCCCGATGAAGAAAATAAAGAAGAGAAGTATGTGTGAGCATAGGAGGATATTTTGGGATTGATGTTGGCTGCCTCCCAACGCTACTGTAGGGTTTTTTAATGTGTTGTTTTATACAAGAAGAACAGGGTTTCATTTTTGCATCCTTGGACTCTACTGGTACGTTGGCAAACAAGAGATAACAGATCTTGTGAGTTGGGCTGCATTTGGTTATGGAGCAGATTGGGCCACGAAAATTTGACCAAGACTGCTTTAACCATACATGGAAATGGAAAAATTAAAATTGCACCATTTTGCTTGTGCTAGGATTCGAACCTGCAATTTTTAACATCCTACACACTTATACTAACCAACTCAACTAAAGAAAGAACTTAATACTAGTATGTGAGAATTATGACAAACTGGCATCTCGAATTTGAATTGATCTCTCCCAAAATATTAATGACTTATAATAAAACACAAAGCGAGACTAATAGATTTTATTGATAAAATAAATTGTTTTCTTTGGAAGAGTCATGGAGTAATTTGGATTAAAAAAATGAAAACATCATAAAATTTAAATAAAGTAATGAAAGAATAATATTACATGAAATAATACCAGTGTGATAGAAGTAAAAATACAAGTGAATGCCATGAAATGGAAATCGAATTAGATATGTATAAATACAGTAATAAGATAGAAAAAAGCAACGACATGAGATGAGATGAGAGTGAGTTAAATTGAGTTGGCGACATAACGAGATATGTACATAAAATGATGAAAATGATTCTAAAAGTTATAATGATAAAGACATAGAAACAAGTACTAACAAGAAATACAAGTAAAAGCATTGATGAAATGAAATGAAATAAAATAAACAAGTAACAAAATAGCATGAACCAAAATAAAACGAATAGGCACACAAATAAGCGAATAAAATAGAACCGGCTAACATGAAATAAATTGAAAATAAATGGTAAACAAGTAAATAATGAAAAGGGACGGGTTTTGAAACGAGTGTTTTGAAATTGATTTAAAAAATTTGTCATAAAATGACAGTTTCATTTTAGTACACACATGAATAGGTTTTGAAAAGAAAGACAACGACCATCTTATTTTATTTATTTGTCGGTATTTTTTTTACAGGGTGAGAATTTTTGGTGTCTACAGCTCCGTAATGAGGTGCAGACCCACGAATATAGGGCTCAATTTGCCCTTTTTGTTCTTATTGATGTATTATAGATTATTTATTAATAGCAAGTTATTGTTGACCCCGTTCCAGTGTGACGGTGCTATACACGATTTTCTTACTCTTGGAAATAGAGGTATCTTAATCGACGTGGTATCTTTATTGTACGAACACTCGATTATATTTAGTTTGTGTATCCCAGTATTCCGGATTACTAGTGTATGTGCACGTACCATATCTTCAGGTGTTCTTCGTCTTCACTTACTGGCTTTCAGTTAAGGTGGGATGTGACATTGGGCTATTGTTAGTATTTAGTGTTCTTTGCACTTGTCTCAACAATCTTAAGACACACTGACCAATACATCCACGGAGACGGTCCTTGTCATTTCGTGTCTCTATGTTGTTTTATTCCGGGGTAATTCGTTAGTTGTAGTATCTGCTAGGTGCTCCTCGTCGAGGTATATTGTAATTTTTTGTATGTAAGCCTAACAACAATACTCGTATTGTTCGCCTTGCGCTTCTGCTAGGAAAAAAATTCCTTTGTTACTCTTTTTTTTTGTTATGCATCTTTCAGCATCCAATATTGGTATGCCCTTTGGCAGTGAGGTATTTGCCTCTAGGTTTATTTATATCTTTCTCATGTTGATTTATCGTGAGTGTATTTGTACATTTATGAGCGTTGAATGTTGTACTTATTTGAGGTGTCTCCTTGAATGGTCTAGAATGTTGTAGTTTGCCTTTAATTTTTGTTCTTCCTTATTGAGTTTTATGCGAGCTTTACTCGTCTAGTTCGTGCCAACGTATTTATTATGAATGTCTATTTATAATGGTCGCTTCTGTGCGCACCATATCGTAGTCGATTCGATAGTTATTGGTTATTGTTACACTTGTTTTAAGGCTTAAGTATCCGCTAGTATACTAGCTTGCCTTTCTTTTATTAGTTAGTAGTGTGTTTATGTTTAGCCCCTTTTTGGGTGAGGACATACCATTTCCCTTACTTTTGAGTATATGGTAATTATTGCCTCATACAGTGTTGTTTAGTGTCATTAGTTTGGAGAATAGTTCCCTTTATGCCCTCTATCGGGTGTCAGTTATCATCATTATGTAGGTTCCTCCTGGATGGCAAGAATTGTGCCATTATAAGTGGACTCTTGATCCTTATTAGGTTTTCGCATATTTACTCGCCCATTTACTGGGTTCTCATGCATTTGTCATCTTGTTGACTATCAGTTTTCTCATCTTTCAGGATGTTTCCCCTTTACATTATTGTGTGTTAGTCACTCCTTCGTGGAGTCACGACTTTGGTCGTGTTATATTTAAGGTTTTTTTTTTGTTCCTCTAGTCTCGTTGGTTAAATCGAGACCCTTCTTGTTAATTCCTTCTAAGTAGTTGTTTGCACCGGTCTGGATTTGTATCACTGACCTTGGCACGAAGTTGAATATTTCTCGTTTTCTTTACAATTTGTGAAGTATTCTTTTGTCGATCCCATTCTCAACAGTATTGAGGTGTCCGAAAGGGATTTTTTTTTAGGTTCCCTGGGTCCCTTGCCGGGCATTATTACATATTTTATGTTTAGTAAGTGTTTGTGATATTGTGTCCGAATAGTTTGGTTTATATTGTAATGGTACGAGGTGGTTTCTTCCTCTGTCATTGATTTCTTATTGACATAAGTTCACTGATGTTTTGAAAGGGTTTCTTACGACCACTTGTATTGACAAGTCATTGTTGGTCTATTGTTTAATAAGTTCCTTATTGGAGTGGTTGTGCACCGGCTCCAAATTGTTGTTATCTGTTTTTCGTGTGCGTAGTTTAGCACTTGTTTATTATTTCACATCCTTGTATTTATAGATTATTCGTGTCGTTTTCAATATGTATTATACTTCTTTTAGCTTTTCCCGATTTGCTGGGTCACATCATTTGTTGTAATTTCGGACTCCATGGCGAAGGGTTTGTGTTTCCTTCTCTTATGGAATCCTTGTTGTAGTTTGGTTTTAAATCAGTCCTCATCATTAGTCGTTTCGTTTGGGTGTTGTTGCCCTTGTGACATATCTTGGAAAGGTAGTCGGAGGTGGTAATTTCGCTCTCCTGGACTTGTGTCCTTCTAGTAGTACATTGGATATATTCACCTAGGCTTGTGGCTTATAGTGTTAGACTTAGTGTCCTGTATTATGAATTAGGATGTTGTCATTGTTTTACTTACATAATCATTATCGCTGACATTCGTCACATTAGTAGACGACATGTCTTAAACATGTACTTGTTTGTCACCTATTGTATGGTGTAATACCGGTGGTAATAGTCATTCCCTTTATGCGGGAGTTTCGTCCAATGGTCAGTGTGATCAAATGGGGTAACAATATATTTTTCTTTCTTGACATTTGCTTGATCTTGTTGGTTATGGTACTCCTTTGTAAGGATAGTGCCTTGAGTGTTAATTTTTTAAGCAGTCAATACCCATTTGTGGTTATGGCTGCATTTAGTTCAAGTAATTTACAGGTTGCGATATAATGTGTTCACTCATTCTTTTATTTGTGTTACTCTCTACAAATATATATCAAGACCATACTCCAAACTTTTATAATGCTATATAGCATATTAAGTTTCCCACCTTTATTTTACTTCCCAAACTAATATTATAATTTCCATTCCTCAAAATATTTTCATTATTTTATGTGAATCTTATAACTCCCCACCTTATGTTTGTTACCTCCTTTAATGTCTCTTGAACTTTAGAATAGTGTAACATTTATAGCCCCTTCAACCATATGTTAAACATTATTTATTAGCCTATCACATTTTCTTAACAGCCCACATACACCATTAATTACAAAGTTTCCACACTAGTTTTCTAATGTCACAATTTTACTCCTTATACCTTATGTTATAACATTACCACTCTTAGCTAGTTTTAACCTATAGTTCTCAACCATATATTATAAAATGGAACATCCCCCTTGCTGTTACAGCTTATTCTCCTCATTCTCTAACTTTTCTTCATTTACCATTTGACCCCCTTTTATTTTACAACCCTTACAATTTCATCCTTAAACTATATATTATACAATCTCATCAATAAAATTCAAAATTTATCCCCAAAAATTCTAGTAAATCCCCTACATACCTTATACTTTTTCTAATTGAAGTTTCAGCCCTTAACTTTCAGAAATTACATTTTGACCCCTATAGTTTTATAAACTTTACAATTAATTCCTAAACTTGTTTAAACTCTTAATTTAATTATTTAACTTGCCCAATTTGGTCAACACTCCCTATATGGTCAAGGTTGACCACAAACCTACTGCCTTGACCATAATTTTTTCATAATTACAGATTTGACCCCATTTTTTCCTAGAATTACCATTTAGGCCCTAAACTTTACAAAAACTTAGATTTTTCATCCAAACTCCAATTAAGGCCCAACTTTCGGCCATATATTAATTTGACACCCTAAATTTAGTTTATTTACACTTAACCACCCATTTTTTACCCTTTGTACATTAGAACAATATTTAAGTTTATAATCACCTTTAAACTTAGTTTTAACCTTACATTTGAACCAACTTCCACTCAAATTTGTAGGTATTTTTCCTTGATAATTTTAGGTGGATTTAAACTCACCAAACAGCCCATAGTAACCAGATTTCATCACCACATTTTATACTAATCAAATACATAACTTATAAAGCATAAGAACCCTTAAATAATGCATAGAAATGGCCTAAACACTTGGCCTTATTACAAACCTCAAATATAACATTTAATAACATAAAAATGTTTATTATAACAGCTAAGTCTCGGTTTTTTATACTTAGGGCCGGAAACTTTTAGTTTTTTGCATTTTAACCCATTTCGTTACTTTTAAGCTATTATAAGTCATTATTTGTCTAAGTAACTTAGCTAAACAAGTTACCATAATGTTTAAGTAAACTTTTCAGTCAAAATCACCCATATACCACACTACAATCTCGGCCCTATTTAATTTGACAAGATGAATTACTTTAAAGCTTAAAATGTGTTTTAAGCTCACTTACTTGTTTCAAGGCTTCAAAACTCCTTAGAATCCTCTTGTATTTTACACACTACATTAGTAACAGGTTTTGGTCAGATTATACATTATACACAAGCTTAGACCATAGTTCAAAACCTTAAGACTTGATTAAGTAACTTACCCCTTCAAAGTTGATATTTCTCCACCATTCACCCCTTGTACTTTCGGCCAAGAACTCCCATCATTATCAATCAAGTTCTTTCATGGTTAATAGGAGGAAATAAAAGTGAATTCAGAGCTTTAAAACTTCATAAACAAGATCTAGATTTTAAGGTCTCTAAAATGGGTTATTGGGGTGGATTTTTACCTTATGGCTCTTGAGAGCTGATTTTTCCATTCCAAGCTCTTATTAAACACTAGGAAAAGAGTTGGGAAGTGAGTACATCTGTAGATCTAAGGAAGAACAAGATTTGAGCACTAAAACTCAACTTTATAAGATTTTACCTTTGCAGATTCCCTTGCTTTATTTTCGGCCATGGATGTGGGTGGGAGACACCAAGTTCCAGTAGGATATAATTGAAGAGAAGTGTGTTAAAAATGGTGGAAAATTCGGCCATATAAGAATCTAAAACAAGGATGGAAGTTAAAGCACATATTTAAGTTGTTTGTGTTCTTCTTGCTTAGGTCTTGGTACCCACGGTTTTGGGTGGAGTTTTTGAGCTTCCCAACCTTGAAGTTTTGGCCATGGACGGTGGGGAGTAAGTTGTTGAAGTTTCAAGTTCAAAAATGGAAGGAAATGGAGTTTTAGGAGTTTTTCTTACCTTGTCTTTGAACTTTAGCTAGACTTCTTCCCTTGGTTTCCCATGAGATTATTGACCCATGCTCAGCTTATTTCGTGCATAGATGGTTAGGAGGGGTTGTAGTATTTTTTAGCAGAAAAATGGGGTTTTAAGGCATAAAAAGAGGAAAAGAAGCTTAAAGCACCATTGTTGTTCTTTGAAGCTCATGGAAGAAGATGATGGGTATGGAGTAAGGTTGGACACGGCTGGAAGGGGGAGGAGGAGTATGATCTCATGGGTGAGAGCATGGGCAAAGTGAAAGAGAGAGAAAAGTGAGGTATTAGTAAGTGAAATGAGATAATAGTCAATGTGTGTGTAACGAGGGAAAGTGAGCTTGTCCCTTTCCTCTTTGGCCTTGTCTTATCCTAGACATGTGAGGGCTGTCGTTTTTGGCTCTTTCTTGGGGGGGGGGGGGAATTCAGATTTTTTTGAGACTTAATGTTGTTACACCTTAAAGTTGTACATTATGACTAAGTTTATGTGTTATGTTATGACATATATTATTTCCTTGTTCTTATGAGTATATGTAAGTGATTATTGCACTTATAATTTGGTTTGACTATATAAAATGAATTATATAATCTTATAACATTATTTATATTATTAATACATGTATTAATGTGTTACATGTTGTATTAATGTTAGGAGTTGTTTTCTCCTTATTAGTGTAGTCTCTTTAGTTCATGATCCTTATGTGTGGTTTGGTGCCCATCTCGGACTATACATATTTATTTGTATATATGTA
This sequence comes from Limonium bicolor, assembly GCA_023374045.1. NCBI lineage: Eukaryota > Viridiplantae > Streptophyta > Magnoliopsida > Caryophyllales > Plumbaginaceae > Limonium > Limonium bicolor. The sequence goes on from CM041778.1 coordinate 308,605,421, forward strand.
TTTATAGGTTTTAATATCCTTTAGTGAATATTGCCCATTAGTCATTATTCTTTGGTGACTAGTCATGAATTAATCTCTCCTCATTAGTTAATCCCTTGTTAATCAGGGTAATTAATGTTTGGGGTATTTCATGATTGTGGTGTCAGGAAGACCGGTGGTGTTGGAGCCTTATGTGAAGTATATGGAAGCATTGGTGGCGGCATGGTTACAGGGAACGGAAGGAGGTGGTGTTGCTGATGTGTTGTTTGGGGATTATGGGTTTAGTGGGAAGTTGTCGAGGGCTTGGTTTAAGTCGGTTGATCAATTGCCAATGAATGTTGGGGATCGCCATCGGGCTTATGATCCGTTGTTCCCGTTTGGGTTTGGTTTGACTACTGAGTCGGTTAAGTTTAGTTAAAAGGAGTTTTGTAGGTAGCTAGGCTATTGAACAACAACAAACTAACCTTGAACTAGTTTTCTTTCTCCAATCATTTTATCTCATCTATTTCCCTCAAAGATATGGTTACTCATCGATTCTTCTCACTAAAATTTTGCAATGTCCCCATTTACCTCCATTTTACATTTTATTTGCACTTCAATAATTAACGGATATAGTCTGCGGCGGAGAGACAAGGACTAGCAACAGATGGGCTTGGTGAGCAGGAAGACCGAGGATAATGATAGGTTCCAACGATGGTATAGCCAAGCTTGCTCATTTGAACTAGCTGTTGTATTCCTTCGCCAAAAGGGGTTATGCATGGACCTTATAGCCAAGCTTGCTCATTTGAACACTACCTGGCGAATGAGCACGCTGATTACCACCCTCAAGCTTAAGTAGTTTGCACCTAACACACCCTATTTGATGTTGAAGTCAATGAAGCTTGCAAAGTCTTCTGCTATCATCTTTTAAATGATTCATTGTAGTACAGCATATGCGTGAATCCGAATGGAACTGTCAAACTTCAAAAACTGGAAAGCGCGGGCGACACAAACACAAGTAAATGCAGCCACTTGAATCAGGCGATGTGATAATGTAATTGCATCTCACTTTCTTTCTGACACTGGATGGGTGAAAGAGCCAGTATCTCTTGATGAGAGAGCAGCCAGTACCTGGAAGCCGTGGAACAAAAAAGAAGGGTAGACGACGACCCTGAATTTATCTTTTCGGCAGCAATTACAACAGTGGTTGATCATATTGACGGAGGTATCCACTAAGGCGGATGTGTTGTGTAGGAGTCATCTCAGAACAGGATAGTTTACAAACAAGCCGTATGGCCGGAAGGGAGGACAAGGATGCTGGAAACTATCCCTTAGGCAATTGAGAGGTCGCATGCGGCTACAAAGCGCTTACATTTTCTTTCGTGTCACCAGCAAGAAAACACTCTTTGAATTGTAGGTCAAATCAGTCTGTCGGCACTTTTATAACTAAAGACAGCATCGAACTTTTCTTTCTTCCCTCAAATAGTGTGATTCTTTCATCTATTTCTTATCTTCTTTTTCTTTCTTACCGACATTACTGAATATCATTAACCCAATATGAATATTTTAGCCAAAAAATGCCTAATGTATATTATAAACAAAGACGCGGAGGAGAGAAGTCTAACTGGACAGCCATACATTCAAGGAAGAAAGCAAAAGAGGGTTTCGCGAGCAACAACACGCCTACTCACGTCTTCATACATTCAACGGACTAATGTTACAATTACAACTACAACTACTTGAGTATATTTACTTACTTAACATCATACGGCATTATGAGACTGATCATGCTCAATAAAGTCCAAAGCCTCTCCTTTGGTAACAACATTGACCTTGCTGACTCTGCTCTTCAGAGTCACCCCGTAAATCCGATCAGCAACCTTCACAAGTTCTGGGCGGAAAGTTGTGGTTATAAACTGGGTATTTGCTTGGTCTGCCAAGCGACGGATCATATCTAAACAAGTAGGTTAAGAATTTCCCTAGGAGAGAAAGTGCCACATAGGATGACGAACAACTCAAACATGTTGTCGCGATGCTTTGCCATGATAAACAATTACTGCATCCATAACTGAGCAGCAAAATAGAGAAACATGAAACTGGATGTGAAATAAATGCAAGTTTTAGCACCATGAAAGGATACTTCCTACAGCAGTCCTGTACTGAGGATCAAGAGCTGCATCAATTTCGTCAAAGAGATAAAAGGGGGCAGGGTCACATCTCTGGATGGCAAAGATGAGTGCCAATGCCACCACAGTTTTCTGACCACCAGATAACTGCCTCATCGACTGTGTCTCACCTTGTCCAGTAAAAGAAACCTTGACTTTGACACCAATGTACTTCTCAACTCTCCCTTCAACAGTTGCTTCACGTGGACCATCATCATCATCCTCATCATCATCAACATGGTCACCATCCTACATAATAACAAACAATGTGGATCAGGATATATGTGGTTTATGATAACTACTCTATTCATTGCCTACTGAGGAATCTAGAGCCAGTCCAGGACTGGCAAGATATATAAAGCATAGCTAGTTTTCCCCATGACACGCAACTAATAGATGACTCAGACCTAGTATTCAACCACAATGATACCAATATGATGCAAAAGCTTTCCGATTACATTTGACTAATTAGTCACTGATATAAATTATCACAATACAGAACACCCAATTCCCGCAGTAAATGGACTAACCTTCTTCTTCGTCATCACCAAGAATCCATGTCCTCCTTGCACAAGTTCAGAAAACACTTCTCGGAAATTGCGAGCCACACCTTTGAAAGTACGTTCTATAGATTCATCTTTCCTCTGGTCAAGAACTTCAATAAGCTGCTTTATTTTCTGCAAGAAAAAGAAATCTAATTTTCTTTAGTGGAAGGGACAAAAGCAAGTATAGTAGACCATCACTTACAGTATATATCATGAGCAGAAGAAAAGACGAATGAATTAAATAGGAGTATCACAACAATACCTCATCGCCTGCATCCAACTCAGCTTGCCTTTTCTGAAGCTCTTCCCTTTGCTCTGTAAAATTTACATACTGGTCCAGTGCTTTCTTGTTAACATGGCTGAACTGTTTAAGCTCCTCATTACACTGATGAAGCTTCTTCTGCAACTCCTTCACACTTTTCTTCCTGTAACTGCAATGTTCATAGGGAAAAAATATGAAGAGATCTGAAAGGAGAAAACTAAGGCAGAAAAACTTCAAATAGATACATGAGCGGACTTATAAAGAATAAAATCTAAATGTCAAATAAATCAAAACAAGACATTTGATCAGAAGAGCTCAAGTGGCTCTCTTCATATCTATGGCGCCTAGCTAAAGTTTCTCCTGAGAATTTACATAAATGCACATAATAGATATGTCCCCAATGTCAATCTTTTAATAATGAAGAATGTGGTACATACGTCTCAAATGCATCTGATGATAGAGGTCCCAGATCTCGAATCTTCTTTGAGTACTCCTCCTGTCTGGCTCGCAGCATGTTCTGTTTGCTTATAAGCTGTTCCAACTCTTTGGCTTCCTCCTGAAGTGTTTTTTCATACGTCTCTTCCTTGGCCTATAAACATTCATATGCCATCAAAAAACAAACATCAGAAGAGAAAGATAATACTGGAAACTACATAAAAACAAGGACCATTAGTACCTTTAACTTATCCCGATCCCCTTTGATCTTTTTGAGTTTCATAGTAATATCATCTATCGATCCAGACAAATCTACCAAAAATTCAGATGAAAAAAAGTGAGAATAGTACATGACATCAGTTTTTTTTAGTACTTCTTACAGCAAGTCAAAAAAATTACACCTTTATGTTTTTTTTTTAGGTCTTCAACTGATGCAATAGCCTCATCCAATTCCTTCTTCTTCAACTCAGATTCTGCATTAAGTGTTTCATTTTCTTCAGAAGATTGAACGGCCTCTAACTCTTCCTTGCGGCGCAAAAGATTAGTTGAAAGGTTGGTTTCAAGGTCTGCTATCCTTGTCTCTATCTGTCAATCAAGGAGTTCATTATTAGAACACAAAAATGCTCATCAAGTGGCACAAGGCTGATATATCCTAATGATAGCTTGTCTCCTTTTACGGCTTTAAAGCCGAAAGATTGTACTTTAAGGTCATAACTAGCTGGTATTATCCGCTCTCATTAATACCACATGTTTTGTTACTTGAAACATGAGTTAGACATAAAAAACGAACTGAGAACTATACAACAGGGAAAAAAATGTTGCTAACCTCCACACGCTCTGACCGGCAAGATGTAAGTCTCTCCTTCATTTTTCTAATCTCAGGATTCAATCGAGACAAAAGATCTCTTTCTTCTGGGGCCAAATTGTCAACAAGCTCTGTACCTATTTCTGCCTGTTTAGTTTCAATGTTGCCTCTAAGTTGCTCTATTTGAGCCATAACATTTGAAAGCAACTTTCCCTGCAAGCAAAAAGAGTGGATATTAATATCAGATGTTGCCACAAGGCAGATAAGCAAGGCTCATGATCATGGGCAATGAAGTTCACAAGAAAAAGTCCTGCTTACCTTCTTTTCAAGTGCTCCTGAAGTAGATTTTTTATGCCTATTAGCATCAATGGTATCCCGTCGAGACTGCTCCAACTGTGATCTGTGATGTGCTCGGTCAGCATCAATTTTCTGCTGTTCAGTAATTAGTTCTGTAACCTGTTGATCTATATGTATGAAGTGTCAAGGAAGATGTCTTGAAACTAACTAATAACCTCAAGCAGACCAATTGAGACAGAGGATAAGAGCACTAATAAATTTTTTGTTTCTTTTCATGTATTAAACTAAGAGATATAAGCAAAAAGGATATCTTTAAGTTGCGACATAATTTCTTGTAACTCATTCTCCTTTTCAGTGATAGCCCTCTCATTCTGCTTAATCATATTCATAAACTTCAACTTTGACCGCCTAAAATCATAAAACCCTCCAGTCATTCCACCTTTCTTGCTTACTTGATCACCTGCTCGAATATAACAAATACATTGAGCAGATGAAGATGTAGGTGACTTTTAAAGCATGGAAGGGATATAAAAACAATTCTGCCAACCTTCAAGAGTTATACAGTCTAAGCCATCATGGCGGGCAACTCTGGCAGCTACATCCAGATCTCGACAGACAACAGTTCGACCAAATACCTGATGAAAGATTACCAATGTAGGAAAAGAATGCACAAGACCAATGTAGTAAGATTATGCTGTAAAAAGTAGGACATAAAAAAGGATCACACAATACAAGAAGTTTAATGATTACATGGAGTAAATCCTCAAACCTGGGCAAATGCTTTTGCATATTTATCTGAAAACTTCAGTTTTCTCAGCATGGGTATCACATCAGGACTCTGGGGATATGTAACATGAGGGGGCTTGACCGTGTTAAGAGGTATAATAGTCACTCGCCCTCCCTTAGCTGCATTCAGACCTCGAATTATCCGAGTTGCAGTTTCATCTGTATCAACCACGACATGAAACAAGCTGCAAAAACATGAGAAGTTAAATTAAATACTGCATAGCCAAATAACTTCACCATTTAAAGATGCAAACAGCAATACACAAAAATTTCAGGTTATCAAAAGCTACTCTTCAGGAGGCAAATAAAGATTGCATTAATTGACAAAGCTAAGAACCTGTTTCCAGCAGTCACTTCAACTGCAGTGAAAAATTTTTCTTCACACTCGAGCAAATCAATAAGTGAACCATACATCCCAGTAATGTTTTCACTGGCACACTGCCTCCTAATAGTTATCAGTCCTCTTCGAATGTCCTGAGTGATTTAAGAAGCATAGGTCACCATGTAATGCATGAGATACAGATAAGACAAGTTCTGTTAGTGAAAATATATATTAACAGAAAAGGTGGGGCGATTAAAGGATACTCACACCAGGAGTAGCATGATCGAGATTCTTTTGTCCCTTCATCTTTTCTGATTTCAATTTTTCAATTTCAGCAGAAAGTTCATTTTCTCGACTCCAAAATGACCTAAAAAAACAAAAAATTGTCACCACACTTCAAAGTATATGTCCTGACTGGAACATAAATAAAAAATTTTAAAAATGTATAGCACAGGCTAAGGTCTCAGCAGGACGTGCTGCCTAACAGCATCTGATGAAACCGCCTTATAGACTCCAATGTACTCACGGTAATTAACACAGAAGAACGGTAATACTTTCCATTGATAGTTTAGGAAACAATAGGATAGTAAGGAAGGGATAGTTCAGGGTGGAACCCTGCCGAAAGAAGAATTCAGGCTACGCCTGCCAATATCCACAATTGTGGCCGATAACAAGACAAATCCAGAATGCTTCCCTAGGGACTCTATCTTTCCTTAAATAGCTAAAGCATTGGCCTATTGCTCACGACAAATACAAATAAACATATTCCACTAATATACCCGCCACATCACCCTTCCGACAATTCCCACAAACTGTTCCTCACATACAGATGATCCCCTCTTGAGCCTGCACTGGTACACAGTTAGTGGAGGAGGGTCTCTTGCAGTAACAACCCCCTTCTCATCATTACTCCCCCCCTAAAAACAACCTTGTCCTCAAGGTTGGAGAGAAGAGAAGAGCGGCAGTGATAAAGGGCAGCAGCAACAGCAGCAGTAAGGAATCCAGGGAAGCAAGAAAAATATTGACTTCTTCGTGTCGCTTCTGATTTCATAATGAGTACGTACACAAGTTGGTAAATCACTAATAACCACTTAGAGGTGTCCATCCTGACGGTCGCACCAACCAGACCCCTGCCGTCCTCTGCGTGCCCCCTTCTTCCATGTACGCCATTAACCATGATTTTTCTTTGCGATTGTTTCAAGCAGTGAGGCGCGCAGGACTTCCATTTTGCCCGGCCAAGTAGTTGATGATAAGCACAGTTTGGGCAAGCTCGATTTTGGAGCGCTCGTCTGGATTTAGGGTTAGAAATTAAAAATTGGGCTCCGTGAATCTTGCTGCAGGGTTGGGTTTGCTCATAATTACCTTTGAATTCCAATTTGATTGCATAGACCAGTTTGGAGGAGATGGGCTGGATTTGGGCTGGTTTAAAAAAGAACAACCGGTTCTGGACCGGTTTAGGAAAAGAGAACCCATTTCCTAATTGACTCTGCCTCAACCTTGTATCACGTCTTCGATTTTCACCAGCAGTAACCCGTTTGCTTGCCAATCTTCTACATGCCTTCATCTTCTGGTGTACTACCGGCGACCTGCCACTAGAGGCACTGCACCGTCGAGCTTGTCGGAAAAAACGCCGCTGTATGAAGACTGTAGCCGTGCACCTGCGAGATCGAGGAAGGATAATCGCAATAGTTCCTGAGCACCCTGTCGCTCCAAGCATTCCACCGCACCCAGGTATCTTCCTTCCTCTTCTTCTTTTCTTTTTCCTTCTCTTCTTTTCCTTCTTCAATCGATGAATCATTTTTTGTCTTCTCCTCTTTTCTGTTTCCCCACTCTTCGTACCAGCATAATAGGACCAACCGATAGATTCATTCCTTACTTCCCTTTGGTTACCATCCTCCTTTCTAGATTTCACCTTCCGATCTTTCCTTCTTCTTTGTGCCTTCGATTTTTCTCCCAATTCCTGGATTCCTTCTACCTTGTCGGCCACCCTCACTTGTTTGTTAAATTCCTGTCCTTCGAATTCCAGCCGATCATCAAACATTCCTGACTGAAATGCCGGATTCGTCAAAACCGTCGGCTCTAGGGCCTCAGATTCTTCTACCTTTTTCTTGTCGGATGGCTCCTCCACCTCCATTTCTTGTGTCGCATGAGAGTGAGCAAATTTTTCAAACCTTTCAAGGAGTAATTTCTGGAAATCCAGCCACGGTAGCTCGCCGAAGTCCATCCACACCTCTTCGAACCAGCAAAAAATTTCTCCCTCTAGACACTCCCCCGTTGCTTGAAACCAGAAACAGTCGGGAATGGATTTGAGGGTGAAGTATTCTTCGGCCTTGTAAAGCCAACCTCGGGGGTTTTCTCCGTTGAAGATCGGAGGCTCTGTGTGTATTGAATCCATCTCCCACCCCACTAAACAGAATCTAGGCTCTGATACCAATTGATGAAACCGCCTTATAGACTCCAATGTACTCACGGTAATTAACACAGAAGAACGGTAATACTTTCCATTGATAGTTTAGGAAACAATAGGATAGTAAGGAAGGGATAGTTCAGGGTGGAACCCTGCCGAAAGAAGAATTCAGGCTACGCCTGCCAATATCCACAATTGTGGCCGATAACAAGACAAATCCAGAATGCTTCCCTAGGGACTCTATCTTTCCTTAAATAGCTAAAGCATTGGCCTATTGCTCACGACAAATACAAATAAACATATTCCACTAATATACCCGCCACATCATTCTTCCGACAATTCCCACAAACTGTTCCTCACATACAGATGGTCCCCTCTTGAGCCTGCACTGGTACACAGTTAGTGGAAGAGGGTCTCTTGCAGTAACAACCCCCTTCTCATCAGCATCATTTCGACTTTCTGGTTCCATTCGCATCTAGGCCCATTGAAGATATGAAAGCACATGATTCTCTTCATGTGTGTTTTGCGAGGTTGATCATATTTTAATGTTGACCAACTTAGATATGCATGTATTATGTGCTGCTCATGGATATAAAGCAGATTTGACAAAATTCATCATACAAGCAGGTTACGTTCGGTATAAAATAAAGTTACTATAACCCAAATAAAAAGGATGCAAGACACGGAAGCAAAATCATTTTTCCTTCTTCCACTTTTCAATAGATATTAGACAAAAAGGAAAGAAACAGAATCACATCTCACTTTCTCAAGTCCTGCAGTTTGTCTCTTTCTGATTTACATCTGATATACTTCTCATTGGTCTGCCTAATCTTCTCCTCTGCATCTGCTGCGGCACCTTGTTGATTTCTAATATACTCATCGTGAGCAGCAAGTTGTTTATTGAGCTGATCAATATCATCTTGTAATTTCTTTTCCTGCAACATGTTAAGGGGTGGAAACCCATGATTTCTGAGAAAATGAAGCGCTTCTACAATTAAAAATTCAAGACGGATATGCATATTTAAAGAGAGAGATAGAGAGGATAAAGTTAAATGTTGGTCTACCTGAGATAAATTTTGAGAAAGAACCTTCTCCAGCTCAGAGATTTCTTTTTGAAGCCATTTATCACGAGCTGCTTTACTTTTGAACTGGGTTGCACGACCTTGTTTCTGATAAAGGATACTAAGCTGCTTTTCACGTTCCATTATTCTGTGAAGAATTAAAAAAGAAGAAAAACAATCAAACACTATTTCAACACCTAGCTCATTCAAGTAAGAAATATGAGATATTTCGGATCAGTTTTCGTAATTCATTTGGCAGGTTTTAAGCCCTCGCACAGATAAACAAACTAATACATACATCTTAAGAGATTAATAAAGGAGCATTTCAAGTGGTATCAGCCCAAGCTTTGACGCAATTATCTCAAAGTAAAAAGATAATACTTTACTCTAAAAAGTAGAATCCAGGGAATCTAATTATATTACAAACTGCAACAATGAGTTCAGACATTGGTGAGCTACGCTAGGACCTGAAACACCAGCACATACCCCTTCGAAAGTTCTTCCTCTTCCCTAGTCTTCTCACTGTACAAGGGCTTAATACCCTCTAACTCTTTCCTAGATTCTTCAATTTCTCGCTCCACAGCCTTCAGTTGCCCAGCTGCACCTTTCTGAAAAAACAATCAGATTTATCTCACACAAGAATATTAACAACTCTTATTAAAGTACTTTTTGCCATCTTTAAACAAAACAATACCACTGCACGACTATTTTCCTTGATCTTGTCATCTATATCTTTGTAATCAAGCTCCAGCTGCGTCTTCTTCTTTATAGCTTCCTTTCGTTGCTTCTCTATGACATCCTTCTCCTTGTTCAATACTTGAAGTTCTTTCGAGAGCTTTTTTAAATCTCTGTCCAGATCCTTATATTGTTCCTGCGCCTCAAGCACACCGTTATACATAGTTGTTGATTTCGCGGAAACCCTTTGCCGATTTTCATTTGCCTGAAATAGTTGAACAGGATATCAAGCCTGGAAACCAAGGGATGTAGCAAGTAGCAAGCAGCAAGAGGGGAAGGTTCTTAATTTCATTTAATGAAAATCCTGGGTACCACAGTAAAATGACTTAGACAAGAGAACTTCCTGTTTAAAGCATAATGACATAGACTTAAGAGGATCTCTTTTCTTCTTCTAATTCAACTTTTAATCTCATTAGTACTGAAGATCAAGATCTTGGTTCAAAAAAGTGTGTGAGGCGCGCCTGATGCGTTCTGGGCGCAAGGCGAAGGGGTTGTCACCTCCGGTGTGGCAAGGCAAGCGCAAGTAGAGAAGCGGGCTGAGGCGGGCGATGCGTTCTGAGGCGTCGCCTTATGCGCTGATGAAAAAATCCAGAGCTGTGCCACTGACCATGTCGGCCAGAGGAAGAAGACGACTCAAACTTAGGGTTTTGTCTTTTTAGTTTACTTCTACTAATCAAAACCACATAGTTTTGTTTAGTGGGAATACCAAAAAACAAATATCAGCAGCCTTATCTTCTTTTCCCCTTCCAACCTCTCCTTACCCAGTCATTTCCTCGATCCCCACCCCAACTGTCGGTCCCCACTCCCACTCCATTTCACTTTCCCCCATTTTTTACCGTTCAACTTCACTTTTCCCCCCTTTTTTTCCAATCGATTCTCCCACCCCCACCGTCACGCACAGTCGCACACCACCACCCCAACTACTAGTCAACGCAAACAAAGTGCTAGGTAAAGGTAACATTCTATACAAAATGTAAGTTCATAACAATCTATAGGGGATTCTACAAAAACGGTCGCCTCAACTACGTGATGTGTTCGCCTCATCGCCTCACGCATCTCGCCTCGCCCCTGGACCCTCATCGCCTCGCAACGCCTCACACATTTTAAAACCAAGATCAAGATATCAGGAACATCATTTCAATCATATCCAAAGCTGCAAATTATCTTCTCCACAGACTAATGTTAAGCCTGCCACCAACAAATGACTAGGGGATACATGGAGTAACGAGACGGGATAGTAATATTGCTAATTCCAACCTCTTCCAACTTTCGACGGGCATCAGAAAGCTCTTTGTCATACAGAGTGTACTCCAAAGATTTTCTCTGCTTGTCAAGCTTCTGATACAGTTGCAGCTCCTTTTTCTCTTCATCAAGCTCCCTTAATCTTTCATCCAGGTATTGAACAACTTGAATTATCTGTTTTCTTTTGTTACCTGGTGGAGCTGAAATTTAGTGACCAGTCACATATGCCATAACCGATAACAACAAATAAAGCATACTTGTTTCTTGCATGATCTTCAAACTTTCGCAGCGCCTTTCTTCATAAACCCGGGTCCCACCAATTTCTTTCAGCAAATCCAATCGTTCCGCATCCTTCATCAATGTTAGTGATGCTATCTGCACAGTAGAGTGAAACAGAGAAAGGACACAGCAGATAAAAAACAGAGGATATAAATTATACAATACAGAGCAATCAAGGATATGTGATGACAGAAATTAAAAAATGTACCTTTCCTTGTTGTACCACATAGTAAGGATTAGAGCGGGAGAACCCGGCACTTTCAAGAAGGTTCAAAACTTCAGTTTTCCTGAAGATAATGTCAACTTGCTTAAGCATATTAAAAATCAAAGACAAAAAGATACTGCAAATGGACAGGAATGCTGATTACAATACAGATAAGAATGAACATTGAATTTTGTTGGATTCTCACGTGATATGTTTTCCATCCAAAAAGTATTCATCTTTCTTTAGCCCAACTGATCGCCTCAATCGTACCTCCTCCTTGTCAACCTATCATAAACCACAAGCAGATCCACAAAGGAGAAGGAAGAAGATTGTATGGTCACTCATATGTGCTTCACAAGCATACAGATTTGTTCATTATATTAACAGCGAATGAGACATTTATGAGAATTATCAAATAATGAGTATCTTGTATATTATACAAATGGGAAGATCCCAAGTAATATTACCGGAATTCGGTTATCTGAATTGTCAAATACAATCTCCACAAAGGCTTGCACAACTTGATTTCCCGTTCCTTCCTATTGAATTAAAGAAGATAAGCTAATACTGATTAAGAAATAATGATCAAACTTAAAAGTGATATCAAAGCACAGAATTGCGTACGTGAAGTAGTGTGTGTCTGTCTTCACTTCGCAGGTTCTGGAAAAGGTCGCTGAGGACAAATCTAATAGCTACACCAGGAGGATTATATAAAAGACGAATGCAACATTGATCTTCCAGATACGCAACACGTATCAAATACCATATCTAAAGAAAAAGAACATACCGTGGAAAAAGTTGGATTTGCCAGACCCATTTGCTCCAACTGCAACAGAGATTCAGATAAACACCACAGAAGGAAATGTTAGTCGTCCTCTATCTACATTTAACAGAAAGCCAGCTGTCTTTCACGCTCTCGTTTATTTCTTCAGTACATGGTTATAAATGAACTATGTACGCATTATAACAAGAGAGAACTATCAAAACCACAAAACAACAAAAGAAACTTCTATCACACGTGAAAAATCAACAATGCATCAGAAGCTGATCTAATTTTGCTCAAACAAAGATGGAAAAGTCCTTCCATTCACTTTGAGTACTCACAAAGAAGGATTTTAGAGGAATCAGAAAGTCTAACTTATGACTAAGGCAAGCATTTTGGGGCATAACTAGAAGAGTAATTCCAGTTGTGCACAGTATATGGGGTACGGATATGTCACTAGCGAGCATAATATAAAAAGGAATAAACAGTTATATATATACAACACCAAAAGGAATATGAACCACACAAATCAACTATTTGTATATGAAGAAAAAACTATGAATACCAAACTTCAGTGCACCATGCAAAGCATATAAATACCAGGGAACATGAAATAACTTCATACCAACACAATTAACTTTTGGACTAAAAGGCTCCGTGGCAGTCTGCTCTCTGTAACTTTTGAATCCTTCAACGATAACCTGAACACAATTCCCAAGTGAAAGAAGAACAGCCGATTGAGCCAAAGATTGCATAACAAAATTCCCTTGGGATTAATTACTTTGCAAAAAGACCAATTTGAAAGCAACTGTTGCTACAACAGGAAGAAGTAATGTAACTCTTCTTAGAAACACATTAGGAGAAATTTAGATGAAATTGCAGCATACTTGGGAAGAATGAACTAAACTTTATAAATGATTACCTGCTTTATATGCATGATGTTATTGCCGGACTAATAACTCATCAAATCTGCAACATTGATCACAAAATACTGATTTCAGTGGGGAGAATTTGGCCAAACCCTGGCTCAAACATAGCGTCTATGAACTCATACGCTAATTTTTCCAGAGAAATATTCTCTAGATCCAAGCTTAATACCACACAGCCAGAATGTTCCACCCCTCGGTTTTTCCCGCCAAGGAAACTGAAGTTTAAAACGTTGGTATTTAAAGAAGCCTCGGAGCAACAAATTATGCTAAGATTACCTGAAACGAATAGGGCGTGCATAGCATTAGATGGAGACGGGGTTCAATTTGGGAAAGCGGCAAAGCGGGAACTGTGAACTGAAACTGGCAAAGGTTCAGTGTCATGGATCAAAATAATCGACAACGGGAACCAGAACGGAGTAGGGAAAAACTAAGACAACTAAGACAACCAATACCCTTGGATTCGGGAACCACTCGAGTCTAGGGTTTCGGTAGCAGGACAGCTAAACAGCAGTAGTTGCGAAATGCTAACTCCTTACAAGCTTAACCAAATTGATGAGGAGAAGCAGAGAAGAAGTAACCAAGACGGAGAGGAGAGCCAAAAGAATCCGATGCTTTATTTTGCTGAGCTCCGAGCGAAACAGACGGGGAAGATGGCGGGAGAAGAAGTTGAGTGCCAAAACGTCGGAGCAACATTCAAAGGGGGCAAACCAGAGCGGAAAGTATTTTCACTCGTTTTTTTTCTGATAAAATTACTTTTTTTCATTAAAAATAAAGAGTGTCACTACGCGGTCCAATTCCAATTCGCTTCGAAAATGATTATTCTTTAATCATTTTTAAAATTATAATATTTACCTCCAATTTGTGACATACTAAAAGGTACTCAAATTTCATTATATAAAGAAATTGAATACATTATGAAATTATATTCAAATTCAGAAATCTTATAGTTAGAAAGAAGTAGAGAAAAAATGGTTTTGAAAGGTTTGAAAAAACTTTTCGGTAAGAAGAGTAAAAAAGGTGGAGAAAAAAATGAAGATGTTGATCCGGAGATCTTCGACGTGCGCAGATGATATTAACACTGAGGAGACTTTACGAGGGGCTCATTTTGAGATATTTTTCATGGTTTTTTTTTTGACAAATTAGGAGCATAATATAGGCAAAATTTGTTTAAAAAAATTGTCTGAAAAGACCAAAATAGGATTTCTAGTGACAGACACAACGCGGCGCCAGCACGCCTCCTTTCTCGGCGGTGTTCACGTGGGTGCGCCCTACTAGTACCCGGTGTCGACGTCGCCCCTTTGTTACTGGCGTTGGCGCCAGTTCTTCTCTGTTGGCATCTACGCCGGATTCCGGTTTTAAAATCGCTATATCTTGTTCGTTATAATCCCGTTTGTGGATCCGTTTGTGCCGACGCGTTCATCTTTTTACCTACTCCGTTATGTTCTACTTTGCTAATTATTTGTTTTATATATGAGTTATTTCTTGTTAAGCACGTAGTTTTCCATTTACGAGTAGTATCACCTAACTGAATGAAAGTGTTATTGTCTAATTATTCCTGCTTAAGGTGAGAATGATAAATTCGATGACACATCAGTTAACGTAGATACGGGTCATCTGTTTAATCCGAGCCAAATATTAGCGGACAGAGAGGAGGCTGCTAGCCATGCAATTCGCATCGCCCGTAATAACAAGTTTTTTTTAATCAGACAGACTCTTAGGGACGACGGTGAACTAGTCTTGACGTGTGAGAGGCACGACAAGAGAAGGACGTGGGATAGCAAAGGTGAATCGTCCTCATCCAGTCAAATGCGTCGGCGCACCACGAAGAAATGCAACTGCCCGTTCCGCCTAAGCATTCGTAGTGCGGGGGTTGTGGGGTGGTCTATCATGGTAATGCAGCCGATGCACAACCATGAGTTGGCAAGGAATCCTCAATCACACTTCATCCGTTCTTACTTTAGCGTGGATGAAAGAGTAAGTATGAGAAGCCTACACAGGAGGGGAGTTGCGCCCAGGCAGATGTGGGCCCATCTGCATGACAAGAACCCTAAAAGCACGGCCGATAAAACATCGATTCATAATCTGGTTGCAAAATTCAGAAGGGAAGACCGTGGTGGGTGTACTGATGTAGCATGTTTCATGCACGCATTGGATGAACGTAATTACAGTTGGTGGTCCGAAACGCGAGTAAGTGTTCCGACATTTGTATATGGTGCTTGTTTATTTGGATGTTCATGTAATGGATGATTTGTATTGATTAACGTAATTTTGGCAAGGGATAACTCCAAGATGGGCCTGCTCTTGTTCGCGCACCCTTTTTTGCTCGCTTACTCAGATGTTCCTGTATGTGGTGCTGATTGATAGCACTTACAAGACGAACCTATACAAGATGTTGCTGGTGGAGTTCGTCGGAGTGACATCGTGACAAGAACTTCAGTTTAGTGTTTTGTTTTGCAGTTAGGGAGGACAAGTCTGCATACACTTGGATGCTTCAGCAGCTGATGAAGTTGTTGACCTGCCTACCCTATGTTTTTGTCACCGACAACGAAAAGGCGTTAGCGAAATCCCTTTTCAGTGTTATTTCCCACTGTACCCCATCTTCTATGTCGGTCGTACATCTCTAGGAACGTCGATGTGAAAGCAATGAAGATCTTGAAGGTTGACACAATTGCAGCTGAAACAGTAGTGTATCACTGGAAAAGGCTTGTTTACGCCCCTACCCTCGCACAGTTCGAAGAATCATACGGACGATTGGTACAGTCGTACGGAACAAATCATCCCTTCGCGGCGTATCTGGATACCACATGGCTAAGTCAACGACAGAAGTTTTGTGAGCCATGGGTCAAGAATGTCATGTATTTCAGCAACACATCCACCAACAGGTTTGTATAAGTGAAATTATCAATATGTTTTATCATTTATTATAATGGTTCCCATTTCCTTGTAACTTATGGCGTACTCATGTCTAGGGTGAGAGCGTGCACTCCACTCTAAAGTGTTGGCTACACACATCCACCGGATCTCTGGACACAACCTTTGACAACATACACAGATTCATTGAAGGCCAACACTTTCACACAAAACAAAACTTTGAGTTTTCACTTGACAAAAGAGTCTTGGTAGACTAGTAAGTCCCCTTTATGCTTTTGATTTGTTATGTGAGCCTTAAATGTATGGAATTACTCTAGAATGAGTTGAGAACCGACCACTACGATACTGATCACACACTTGCATCTCAAGATGTTTGTACATTTACTTTGACAATGGGATTACCGTGCTCGTATCATATGTATCAGTACGTTATGGCTTGTCAGAATCTACTAGTTGAAGAAGTGCACATCTTCTGACGGACACTCAGGTATGACCATCAGCACGAGTTCGCCGCCCCTCGCCAAACGTGTGAAGAGTCGTACACCACTGAGGAACAACTATCGTGTGTCGGTCTATGGTATGAGGATTTGTCTGATCGGTTTGATCTCACATCAATCGAAAGAGCGTTCAACGTGTGGAAGCCACTTTGGGAGCCCACGGATGGTAACACCGGTTTAGAGCCACTAGAGGTAAAGGTGTCTAAAAGGCCCGCTACAAAAAAGAAGAACAGGCCTAACACCAGGGCAAGTTCGAGCACGAGTATTTTAGACTTGGGAACCGTTGCCCGCAGATGCAATGAAGCCAATCTCAGCGACGCTCTACCGTACCAAAAAGCCAAACTGGACGTGGGTCGTCGATGCAACATGATTGAGGAAGAGACTAAAGAAGAAGACTCCATCGACATGAGTATCTATCCATTCTCGGAAAAAAACAGAAAAGCTAAGCATCCTCCCTGCTTTGTCGCTCCGGCTGTGAAAAAGTATGACGGAATAGGGGATCCCACTCAGCACATCAAGAATTTCATGTTCACCATGAACATTCAGGGAATTAGCTCCTTCGCTCTATGCAACCTGTTCCCTAGAACGCTCTCCAAGAGAGCACTAAGATGGATCTCCACCAGGCCTCCTCAGTCCATCTCGAGCTTCAAGCAACTGACAAAAGAATTCCAACAGTACTTCACCGCCAGCAAGAAAGTCAAGAAGGAGACGATAGAATTGGATGTAAAGCAGCGGAAAGAGGAATCAGTAAAAGAGTATAGCGAGCGATTTCACAAACAGGTCGCAGAGATCGACGATGTCGACAAATAAATCTTGATCAAGGCCTTTGGCAATGGATTGGTGCACCCTCGACTTGCTGGAAAATAGTGACAAAAGCGCCAAAGACACATGGAGAACAGGATGAAATGATCCACGACTTCCTAAAGTTAGAAATAGCCAAGAATAAAGCCAAAGAGTTGGTGAAGAGCTTTAAAGGCCCGGTCGTGACCGAGAAGAAGAATAATCAAGGAGGGAGTACTGTGGCTAGAAGCTCATCTTCTGGAGGTTCAAGATACAAGCCTTACTTCAAGGCTCCCGCTGCTGCCACCTCCTGGGGATCTCATTATCAAAATGTTAGGATCATCCACATCGATCCAGGGAAGTACGCAGTAGTAGTAAGAGAAGGCTTCCTCCCTCCACCAAGAAAGCCCTAGCCAGGAGATGTTCTTGTGGCATTCTGTGAATTCCATAGGAATTGAAGCCACAGGACGGTCAATTGTGCCACTCTCGCCAAAGAGCTCAGGCTGATAGAGGAGCACAAAAAGAAAAACAAGCAATCGACCGGGCTATAGAGGCAAGGCAACAACTAGCAGCACTCCCGAGCCAGGACGGTGGAGGAGGTCCACCCTGAGCTAGACCACAGTAAATCCTTTGGGATGATTACAGGTCTGTAAAAGGGAAAATAAGAAAATAATTTGTAACCAACGACAATCAGCTTTGTCATAAAATAAAATTCCTTTCTTTACTTCACAGGGTATTCTTCGTTCTTATCATTTTATTATCCATGAAAAATCTTCAAATTAAAATTTGGATAATCTAACAAAAACTTATCCTAAGAAAACTTACAGGACTCTTCTCAAAAGTAGGACCATTAACTCCAAACAAAAGAAAAAGACACATCCACGAGGTCCACCAGGAACTCCCTAAGAGGAAGGTGGCCAAGCAAGAAAAGATCCTCCCAATTTACTTCGTGGAGGTAGACGAAGATGGAGTCTTATACCCCCACAATGACCTGCTCGTCATCAGAGCACAAGTCAATGATAAGATGATGGAGGGTATCTTGGTTGATAGTAGGGCAGGAGTGAATGTCATTTCCACGGAAGCAATAAAAAAGCTCGAGATTCTAGAAAAAAAATTAAGCCTTACTCAGTAGTCCTAGGAGGTTTGTGAGAGGGATCTCTACCAAATCCTCAGGAAGTGTCGACTTTACCATCACTTTTGGGGCAAGGAGATAAGAGGAGAACAGAAAAGTTAACATCCTTCATTATGCCCGGGCTCTCTAGGTACAACATGTATCTGAGCCGGCCAGGAATCAATGCCTTCCGAGCCATATGCAGCGCCCACCACTTAAAAATGAAGTACCTGACCAGGTCAGGGAAGTTAGTAACGATCAGAGGAATCCAGAAGATGGCCCAGGTGTGCGAGGTTTGCACTATAGAAAGCCTACCAGATGACGGACTAGTTAAAATGGTTGGCTCTAATCAAGAGTTTAAAAAAACTACCTTCTCCTTCTGAATCGGGCGGTAGGACAGAAGACTATGGTGCCCCCGGTGACTTACCGAGCAAGGTCAACATTCGCCTGGAGCGCAGAAGAAATGCCTAGGATAGACCCAAACGTTATCCAGCATAATCTTCAGGTGGACCCTAAGCACCCGACCATCAGACAACAAAAGAGGTGATTTGAGAAGAAAGAGACTCAGCCGCCCGGGCAGAAGTTCAAAAGTTGCTAAAAGTCAGATTCATCGGAGAGGTCACATATCCCAAGTGGCTAGCCAATGTTATCGTGGTGAAAAAAATGAATGGGAAATGGAGAATGTGTGTAGACTTCACGGACTTAAATAAAACATGCCCGAAAGATTTCTATCCACTTTCATTCATAGATCGACTAGTCATTTCAACCACTCAAGGCTCCGTGCTAAGTTTTTTAGATGCATTTTCTGGGTATAACCAAATAAGGATGAATGAAAAAGACGCAGAAAAAACTTCCTTTATTACTTCTTCAGGAACGTTTTGCTATAAAGTGATGCCCTATGGCCTAAAGAATGTAGGAGAGACCATCCAGAGAATGATTAACAGAGTCTTCAAAGAGCAACTCTCTCGCAACATAGGCCTATGTTGACGACATTGTCGTAGGAGTAGCTCAAAAGAGCAACACATGAAGGACTTAGAAGAAACATTCAGTACTCTAGACAAATACCAAATCAAACTAAATCCCGAGAAGTGCGCATTTAGGGTAACCAAAGGAAGGTTCCTCGGCTTCATCGTGGGACAGCGTGGAATTGAAGTTGACCCAGAGAAAAGCCAGCCCATACTCAGCCTCTCCCCACCAAAGAACATGAAATGTACAAGCCCTGAATGGAAGACTCGCGGCTCTAAGCAGATTCTGCTCAAAACTCCAAGAAAAGTTGATACCATTCTTTAACATCTTGCAAAAAAAACAACAAGTTTCAGTGGGGACAGGAGTGTGTGGATGCCTTCGAGAAAATCAAGGAAATGCTTAGGGAGCTGCACAAACTTGGTGTTCCCATGCCCAGTCAGGATCTCTACCTATACCTCTCTACTTCTGACTGGGTGTAGCAGCAGTTTTAATAATGGAAGAACAAAAGAAGGAGATCCCAGTTTACTATACTGGAAAAATTCTAACGACAAAGAAGGGTGCTACATTAATATTGAAAAAATTCTGTTCGCATTGGTAATCGCATCGAGAAAGCTGCACCCTTACTTCCAGATGCACAGGATCTTCGTCGGGACCAATTGGCCATTAAAGCAAATAGCCAACCCTAGTGCCTCCGGGCGTATGGTTAGTTGGACGGTCGAGCTGACATAGTATGAAATCCATTTTCTACCGCGAACAACAATCAAAGCCCAAGCCTAGGGATGTCAATCTTGACACGAACCCAGAATCCGACCTGGAACCGACACGCTAAAACGTGGGTTTGGGTTGCAATTTTCAACCCAAAAATATTTTTGGATCGGGTTCGGGTTGGGTTGCTAAAAACCCGGGTTGGTTTTGGGTTTGAGCTGCCGACCCGATTTCAACCCGTAACCCGAAAACATTTTTAAAAAAGAAAAGAAAACATATATATTCTTATAGTTATGCGACATAACTCTTAATATATCAATCATGTAACCATTTATGTTTGATAGTTTTATATGTCATGTTATATTGTCTTGGTCATTTTGTGTAGAATTTGTATTGATAATACAATATTTCTAATTTTAGGTTGATTTCGGGTCAAATTTGGGTCGATTTCGGGTTGATTTCTGGTGTCGGGTCAATTTAAGGTTGATTTTGGGTCACCAAGT
Organism: Limonium bicolor; assembly: GCA_023374045.1. Classification (NCBI taxonomy): domain Eukaryota; kingdom Viridiplantae; phylum Streptophyta; class Magnoliopsida; order Caryophyllales; family Plumbaginaceae; genus Limonium; species Limonium bicolor. The sequence continues at coordinate 308,626,050 of CM041778.1, forward strand.
CGGTTTCAGGTTAACATAACATAACATGTTTCGGGTTCAGGTCGGTTTCGGGTTGAGGTGAAACATGAGCAGGTCGGGTTCGGGTTGAAGTCAACCTGACCCAACAATTGGTTAGTACACAATAATCCCTGTATAACCTTCAGTTATCACACCAAGGTATCCAATATAACTCAACAGCTCACAACATACACGTGATCCATCATAACTTCCCCAAACGGCTTGTCCCCCAAATTTTAATCCGGTTACTCAAGTTTTATCTTATTTCGAAAACAAAGCTCTGATACCACCTTGTAACACCCTGGATTTTTACCTTAAAACATAGGAAATAAAATAACAAAGCTAACGGTGAAAACGGCTTCGAAAACGGACTCCAAACGAGCCCTAAAGGTGCAAAACAAGCTTGGTCCGAACTTGTGTCCGGACATGGGAAGTTCGGACACAAGCTGAGATAGTTAAACTGTGAAAATCCATCCGTCCGAACTTGTGTCCGGACATGGATGTTCGGACACAAGTCGAGAGTTAGAAGGTCTGAAAACCAAAGGCGTCCGAACTTGTGTCCGGACTTGGAAGTTCGGACACAAGTGAGTTTAAAAAGTCCGAGAAATTTAACGTGGCGTGTCTGAACTTCCAAGTCCGGACACAATTTCGGACGCCTTTGGTTTTCAGACCTTCTAACTCTCGACTTGTGTCCGAACATCCATGTCCGGACACAAGTTCGGACGGATGGATTTTCACAGTTTAACTATCTCGGCTTGTGTCCGAACTTCCTATGTCCGGACACAAGTTCGGACCAAGCTTGTTTTGCACCTTTAGGGCTCGTTTGGAGTCCGTTTTCGAAGCCGTTTTCACCGTTAGCTTTGTTATTTTATTTCCTATGTTTTAAGGTAAAAATCCAGGGTGTTACATGAACTCTTGGTGCTTCTTGCTCCAGCCGATTTTGGCTTCTTATTTGGGCTAGGAACCTTGTCCTCTTGCTAGTCAAGAACTCCATTCATCCATTGGAAGGTAATAGCTTTTCTTAAACCCTAAAACTATGCTTTAAGCTTTAGGTTGATTAAGGGTAGAGTTTGAATGGTGTTGTGTATTTGGTGTGGGCTGTAGCACTTGTGTGTGTGAATCTCACTAGGACCGAGAACAGAGGAGAAGAAAGGAAGAGGAGGAAAAATGAAGAAAGAAAACTAGAAACACAAGGTAATTATCTTTACCTTGAGCTAGTTTTGTATGTAGTATTGTAACAGATTTTGAGTAGTAAAATGAGTAATGTATTTGAGTATTGAGTAGTAGTAATGTAGTAATGTATTGGAGAAGAGAATAAAACAGTTTTGAAGCTTCTTAAAAGATGTTCAAAAGCTTGGGAAGAACCATGGGTAGTATGTGTATATGTGCAGGAATTTATGTTGTTGTAGTAGTGTTGGAATGTGTATAAGAAGTGTTGTGTAGACAAGTTGTGAGAATATGAATATGTGAGCTGAAATAATGTGTGGAGAATGTTAAAAATATAGGGGAGACTATGTCAAATTTTGTCTAGGAATTTGAGGACTTGAGTGGTCAAGATGAGAAAGCAACCTAGGTAGTGACTAGGTGTATGTGGAGAGTGCAATGGGAGTAGTTTAATGTCTTGAAACAGATTTGGAAAGGGACTTGTAAATGAGATGGAATTAGATTGTGAACTAATGTGTTGAAGATGCTAAGAGGGGCATTAGTTGAGGGAGTAATGGAGGATAAGAGTTGAGGGAAAAATCTGTAGCAGAGAGAAGAAAACAAAATCTGTAGCAAGAGGTATTGGATTTCATTGGAGGAATTAGGAAGAATGAGAGTACAACACTTAGTAAAATGAATGTTGGACTTGGGTACAGATGTTGTAATTGCTTGGAAATGTATTTGGGATGCTAGTAATGGTATTGGTAGAGGAAGTATTGGATGGTAGAAGTTGGTTTAAAAATCTGTAGCAAAAGAGAAACAAAAACTGTTGCATGTGTTGAAGAAGTGAGAAAAAATTGTGTAAGTTGATTTAGAAGTGAAAAATGAAATTGATGGATGAACTAAGGTGAATTAGAGGATTTAGTTAGTGTTTAAACATGTAGGAAACATGTGGAAATGAGTAGGAAAAGATTGGGTGAGAATTGAGGTGAATTTGGAGTCCAAAGTAGATAATTAAAAGGGACTCTGCAGCCGACCTACCCAGGCGACCTACCCCAGACTGGGTCGGTCGGGCCGAATTCTGTAACCCGGGTACTCTCTGCAGCCGACCTACCCAGGCGACCTACCAGAGTGGGTCGGTCGGCCTTTGTAAAAAAAAAAATTAAAATTTAATTAGATGAATATATATAAATACATATGTACAAATATACATATATATATAAATACACGTATATATATAAATACATACATATATATATATATGCACATATATATATATACATACATATATATGTGTGCATGAGTAAGACGTTAATGCTAAAGTAAAGAAGGTAAGAAAGTTGTGAATATAAAGAACATTAAGTTATACCGAAATAACGGGGTAACGGGGTAAGTACGGGAGTAGTAATTATGTATGTATTGTAATGCTTAGTATTAATTGAATCATTTGACATGTAGTCATTGGTTCGAGAATAAGGATCGAGGAACAAGAGTCAACCAAAGGGACAAGGGAACACCCGGTAAAGTAAATTCCGGTAAAAAGGTATGATTTCTTCATGCTCTGTATCCTAACCTGGTTACCCCGATTTGTGTGCTTATGTGATCACCAATAAGATAAATGCACGAATCGGATTTATATTGCACTTAACTGTGTTTGAACTATTTGTTCTTGTTGTATCTTCTTGAACAATTAGTTTGTATAATTCATGAAATGAATGAATGGAAATGAGAAGTATGTGTAAGTATTGTGTACTTGTGTATTGTATGTATGTATGGAAATGAAGTACTGACTTCTACTAATTCCTAACATTCTAACTCCTAACTTGAGTAATGAGTAAAATGGAATGAGTAGAAGTCTGATATAGTTTCGGCCACGCGTGAGGATAAGGAAACACAAGAGGTTGGATCCGAATCCTGGCTGTAATCTTTTCCATGGACCAATTCCCTTGAATGGGTAGCATCCTGGATTAGTGGGCCACCCTAAAGCCCGGTGGTGGGATGTAGTAATCCCTGCCCGGAGGTCATACCGACTTAACTGGAAGTAAAGTATGTAAGAAGTAAGTATTGCATGTGTATTGGTCTTGACTATTGTAAGTCATTGACCTGGAGCAAAAAGTATTGAACACCCGATTAACCCAGGTGTGTAATGAAGCTAACTGGACCTTTGTATGTATTGGAGAATTGTATCTCCGTATTGCGTATTGAGTATGTAATGAGTATGTATTGTGTATGTGTATTCTGGAAGATGGTAAGTAAGTATTGGTTGACTCGTATTGTCTTCCAAGCATGTATTGTACTGTGCGTATGTATGTATACCTTGTGTAGTATTGTAGTATCGTGAATGAAAGCATGTAAGTATGTATGTATGTATTGCAAAATGAATTGCATGTATTCGACCAAATGGTCGGCGTACCCTCGCTAGTACGCGGGGTATGCGGTTATCATATTCAGCGCAAGCTGACCCCCTCGGGGGAACGTTTTTAGTGTGCAGGTACCCGGAGCGGATACGGTCAAGGTAAGATACCGGTGGCACGCCTCGTATTTAGAAGTATCTAGTTTGTGAGGAATGGGTAGTAGATTGACTCCTAGTGAGTATGTATGAATTTGGGAGAAGTATTGTATTGAGTTGGAACCTAGTAAACTCGGTATGTGTAGTGTATTATCTTGTACTGAAGTATGAAGTATTGTATTGAATGGAGTATTGTAGTACTCAGTAAGTAATGGGAGTATGTATTGTATTTGAGTAGTACTCGATATTCCGGTCCATCAGACCGATGTTGTATGTATTAGTAGCCTTGTTAGTCACGTGGGTGGCTGACGACATTGTATCACCCGCCGTTGAGTAAGAATGTATCCGCTGCGTGAGTACGAATGTATAAGGAGATTAGACGGTGATGACGGTATTAGCGGTAGGGGTGTTACACTATACCCAAGTCCAACTCTAATTTTCCTAAATCTTGCACACTAACTCATTCCTAATTTTTCCAAGGCATTACAACACTCTTTGCTACAGATTTTTACACCCTTTTATTCTCATCCTCCAACTACCATTCCATGGTTACTAAACATCTCTACTCAACCCAATACACACCTTGGTTCTCCCATTCACCAAGTCATCCAAAAATGCTTATTTCCTACTATAATTTTGCCATAGTTTGCCTACAAATCTAACTTATCCACCTTCATCCATTCTCACCAAAATCATTCCTAAATTAGCCACACCCGTACAAGGGTCCTACCAGCACTCAAAGCAATCATAATTTACCAAAATCTCATCAAACAACAATACCAAATACTCAAATTACTTGGCTCTAAGGCCGTTATTTCACATAACAATTCACAAGTTCTCTCAAACTTCCACCAATAACATTTCTAGTACAACATTTTGGGTTCATTCATTAATTTACCCATTCCCAACATCCTAATGCATTAAAAATAGCATTAAGAAGGTGTTCTTACCTTAAGCTCACAAATTCTTCTTTTCTTTTCCAATCTCCTCCTTCTCTCTCTTGCTCAAAACCGGCCAAATGGGAAATGGAGTTGTCAAACTCCATCCCAACAGCCAAATTACACAAAAAGGATATAATTACACTTCTAATCCTTTGGAATAACATTAATCAATGAAAGGCTTAAATTACCATAAGTTAGGGTTTTACCTTTGGAGTTTTTAAGAGGGGTTTTTTTACACCCTTGATTCATGAATGATCCCCCACCATTGGAAGGTTGGAATGATGTCAAAAGAGATAGAAAAATAAGCATTACAAAGGGCTAAAATCGGCCAAGGTGGTGAATGAGGAAACATGACGTTTTTCATGGAAATTTTTACCTTAGAGAGAAGGAGCTCCAAGCTTCAAGACGGTGTAGTTTACTCTTCAAATGCCCACAAACCCCTGGAGGTCCAACTCCTCCATTTGGAATTTTGAAAATATAGAAATGTAGAGTTTTGATGAGGGAAGAAGAATATGTATTATTATAGCATTTGAGGCTTTAATGGAGCTTGGGCAAGCTTGGAAGGATGAGAACCATGAAGCTTTGGGGAGCTTCAAAATCATCCCCAACCAGCGAGATAGACAAAATCGGCTGGGAGGGGAAAGAAGAAGAAAAGAGAAAGAGAATGAGAGAAGTGTGTCTTACTTTTTGTACTTTTTACTTTTTGGCTTCTTATTTAATTAGCTAGTCTAGTGTGTGTGTGGTGTGTGTGTGTGAGGGATTTAATTAACTCTTAAAAAACGGCCCCACGCAGTAATACATGCTGGAGTGTTTTTTCGTTTTTTTACAGAAAATGCTCGTTTATTTACCCGGTTTAGCACTATTCACTAACCGGGCCCGTTTTCCGGATTTTTCTCGTTTCTTTAATTTTAATGGATCTTAAGATTCCATTAATGTTTATTTATAGTTATTTAATGAACTATAATTTTTACGGTTTCATTTGACCACTCAAAGTCACGTTTTCGGGTTTCCTCGAAAAACATGCGCTAAAGCTTTATTAGTGTTTTAACTCATTATTTGGATCCGTTTTCTTCGGGAATCATTCCCGTATACTAATTAGGCATGAACAAGCTTTAGTAATCCATATAATACTCTAACCAAGGTCTCGTACCTCCTATGGTTATATTACACTTATTTTAGCGTTTTTCGCTTTTTAAGCGTGTTCTCATTTCCTTTGGATTTATTTTCCTTACCAAAATTACTTAGGCACTATTAGGCCCTTAAATACCATATTAGAATAATTTAATCACCATAATTAAGTTCGGGGTATTTCAATCTACCCCCCTTAAAGAACTTTGCCCTCAAAGTTGGTGAATCTAATATCGTTACTCACATAAGTATTCTATGCTAAGGTTATAACCTCCACATATAACTTTTCAGACTCCAAATGTCTGACTCAATGTATACTACACATCCAAACAGCATGTCACTGCATGCATAGCAATAAAAAATATCCGTTCCAAACTCTCCATGGGGTCCGTCTACAGATAAATAAGGAACCATCCTCTCCCATGTCGAGTGATCCCTCAGGTACCGGTCACGTTTGAACACTTACGCTTTCTGGTTCACGGCCGTCATGACTAATGGCACTTACGCTTTCTGGCCACGGTCCTTTGGTTCTGATCAAATTCATTTGCATATATAGAGATCCTCAGGCACTTTACTCATACTTATTCATACTTACTTCGGGACTACGCTGCCCCAGTGCCCTTGGAAAAATACAAAACACACACTACAAATGTCCTACCGGTCACTTAGTATCGTTGCTCGTCCGTTGTAGTGGTTTCAAAACTAATCATCACTTCCATTGACTTAGAACTAGCTTCACCTTCATGGTTTCAACCCGATACCGGTGCCTAGTCATGGAAGATCCACTAGCGCCCGTGGGAGCGGTTTCAAAACCGATCCTCATTCTCAAGTTTGAAGAAAACATTGTACCAAATTAGTTTTGGGAATTCATTTTGAAAACTTGCATACATCTCCCAAATTCCATTTATGATGATTATACCTATTACTAGTGTTATTACTGTGACCACTTATAGGGAGTTTCAAGAGTCCTTCAACCCCAATGTGATCAGCACTGGTGTTGAACTATCCTTCCACCCCAATTTGGCGTTCGGTTTCCCTTGATCGCTAGCAAATCAAGTTCCACCTCCCACCTCAATTCACATAGACAAATAGTCAAGCATTGTTCCATTTTCTATCTTTTTTATCTTTCTACTCATAATCACACACATACATTTTCCAATTTCTAGAATTCACTTACTCACTTACTAACCATCTCATCAATTATTACTACATCATCTTCAACTACTATACTTAAGAAATTCAAGGGTATAATATCCAGTTAATTTTTCTATCCTCCAATTTATACTCGTCAAATACATAGGTTTCATACCGATTTATACTCATCAAATACATCGGTTCCATACCGATTTATACTCCTCAAGTCTCCCATACGTACGCATTCCTCATACTATTACCAATCGGGGTTCTCATTCCCCTGGAGTTTCTCTACTCCTTTCCTATTCTTATTTCCCAAATAACCACAATTACACGATGAGTGAATACAAATGTTTATGTAACATAAGTATCAATCATCAAAACAAATACTTTTGCGCTATGCGCATTGTAGTTTACGCACTTGTCACGTAAAACTTACACTTCGCGGTTTTTGCTCTACCCCCCTGTAGACACCAAAAATTCTCACCCCACAAAGCAAAATCTAAAATAATGAATACAATAAGAGGGGTCGTCGCCTTTCTTTTTCAAAACGTATTAGCGTGTGTGCCGAAACGAAACCATCGTTTTATAGTCTTTTTCACAGCATTTCATAAAAACACGATTTTGCGAAAATGAATTTCCAACGACATTCCTGTTTCAAAGCCATCCCTTTTGTTTATTCACTTATTTCACATTCTTATTCTTATTTATATTCTATTTATTTATTTATTCGTTTATCCACTTTTTTCTTATATTTTATTTTATCCTGCCATTAACATTGGTGGTTTTATTATCATTTCAATTCACTTCAATTTATGTACTCTCATTTTCATCTTACAAACCCAATCCACACTTTGTCCTAGCTCAATTCCTTAGATCCACTCTTTTTTCAGCCCATGGTTTCAAGAAGCCCACCCAAACCCTACAGTTCTTTTAATAAAAGCATGCATCCCCAAAACCCTAAGAGGAGGGGGGCTCATTCTCTTCGTTGCGACTGTAGTCGCCTCCCTGATGTTTTCGACACCTTCCAATTCGCTCCCTCCTCCAGCTTCAAAGGAACAAACCCAGAAACATACATGCTCTACCGTCATTCTCTTCATTCATGGCGAACAAGACGGCACCTGCTCTGTGCCTCTCACCCTCTTCATTCACGGAACATTTGCAACCCGACTGGCGAACGAGGAGTACATACGCTCTGCGCCTCCCTCTCATTCTCTTCAGCCTCGACAATTTAGCAAACAAGGAACAAGTGATGCTCAGCGCATCTCTTCATTGAAATCAACCGCATTCTCCTTCCTCATCCATTTTCAAGCGCTTGGCACCACAACCGACAGAGATGAGTCCCTCACGATTCTTCATTTCCCTCACCACTCTCCCTGGGAACGGACGTTGTTCACCATCTACCGCCTCCAACCTCACCCTCAAACTACGAGTCAAAACCCAGAAATCCCGTTTTCCCTTCCATTGTTCATCTGGACTCCAAGCTATCCCTCTCTGACTTTCCTCACAAAAAAAAACTTACACCATCTCTGCAGCCATGGTCTCCGATCTGACCGATCGATCTTCCCTAGTGGAAGGCGTTTGTGGTTTCCTTCAAAAAATTCCGACCCACTCATCACCTCACTCTAAATCCAACGCAACTTCATCATCTCTGCTCTTGCAATCGGTGGATTTGAAAGCTTTCTTCGAATCGAGCCTAGATAAAACCGATTTCGGATTGTCTTATTCGAGACACTCAATCTTTCGATTTCTCCTCCTTGATTATGATTTTTCCATTTCTTGTATACTCATCTGATGTCTCCTCTGCTAGATTCGACATTGTTTTGCAGGTTTTGTTCCATTTCAGGACGTTGGGTTCGATTTTGACAGCCGAGCTCACCACTAAAACCTTCTAACTTCCTGCACTTTCGAATGTCATCCGCATGCTAAACCAAAGTTGGAGGTGATTCCATCTGTACGTTTGTTTCGAATATATTTACCTTTTTTTTCGTTTTGCTATTCTCAAATTATTAGACCGAGAAAAGTCCCTCTTGCTGATTCAAGTTTCGACCTCTGCTCTGTTGGAATGATTAAAGAGACTCCCGTCATTCGTATCGGTTTGTGTTTGATTCTGCTCTCTTCTCCTTATCTGGAATGCTAGCTTTTGAATCTGTCGTGTATCGAAACCGGATCAGGAATGCGTTTGATTTCGGTTGTTCATGATACATCAACCTTTGTTTTATAGGTTGTGCTGATGCTCGACTTTATTTCCTTAACTGATAAAAGTGGGTCTGTCGGTAAAATCATTATTGATTCAGTATTTCATTTGCCCCTTTTGTGTCGTTAGCCTATTTCGGTTTCTCCTCCTTACCTTTTGGATTCATCTTTGACCGAGGCATACATATAATTGACTGGACACTCACTCCATGTGCATTGTGTTTGCTTCTGGTTTTGTATATTGGCCGAGGTACATATAAAAAACTGATAAGGTACAGGTTGGATTTACTTGACTTGGTGATGGTCTTGCACTCTGGCGATAAATCCTACTGATGGTTTTCGGGCCTGGATGCACTCCTCTGGTTCAGAAATGCTATCTGTCAACCACTCTGATTTTATCCTGATCAATTTCGTTGCCCCTTGCATATTGAATGCAGTTTGGAATTCATTTGACTCCCGCACACTCGTTATCGTTCTTGTATTGACTGCCCTTACTTTGTGACTCGTTTGAGGTTCGTATGTGATGAATTGGACACGAATTGATGTCTTGGACTGCTCGGAAAGACTCTAGGCTTTGTGTGTAGCTGAGCTGGCAGCATACCTTTAGACTTCATGGTTGCTTATGGGTTTGGAAGCTTTGTGGGTCAGTTATTCTTGGTTACTACCTGATAAACTGCTTAAGAATCTTCTTCACGAATTGCCATTTGCGCATTGGCTCCTGATCTTGATTTGAGTCCTCAATTTGGTTTATCCCCCCTTACGCATGGATGATGGTCTGGAGATTGTCATGCTTCTGCTATGCGCATTCATTTGTGTTTTGGAAGTTGTCTCACTTTTACCATCATTACTTGGTGCCTTGCGCATTTCATGCTGTTATCTTGACCTTTTCCGTGCTTATCATCCTTTGGTTTCATGTTTGGCTGAGGTACATATGTTTGCGTGATGTGGGCTGAATTTGACCGATGGCACTTGCTAGACTTGGAGGTTGCATTGGAATCATACGAGTTGATCTTGCTGATGCGCTTTGGGCTTGACACCCCTCCAATGGGTTTGGAAAATTCGATTCTTATCTTTTCTATGACCACAATTCGATTATCTTTGACAATTTGTCCCCTTTGCGCATAGATATGGTTTGGGAAATTGATTTGATAACTAGCATATGTTGTCCCTGCGACTAGATAAGAACAGAGAATCGAGTGATAGTTGCCTATACTGTATTGTACATAAATCACTCATTGGTGGATGCTCCTTATTAATTTTTCATCTTAGAGGGAAATGATATAATCCCTTCTAGGTATGATCCCACAGGACTCACAACCCCACCCTTTGATACTACACTTGGTTTGAGTCATAATCTAAGATGACAGATTAATTTGAGTGGCAACCCCAATGCTTGATTTATCTTACAATCCTTAGCATTTGTTGGCAGCTTGAAACTCTTTCTATGTTCTCGGCTGGGGTGTGGGAGATGATTAGATTGCCCCCTTTCCTCCCATTGAGAGGGGCCGTATGATCCCATTGCACACATCCCAACCTCCCTCCGTTCTCTTGACTGATGTATCGTGCCTCTCTTGGTTGTGTTTCTTTGACATGTACCTAATGCTCGTGGAACGGGAAATTACTCTAAGACTAAGCAACGGGATCGTGGCTTGGACTGCCGGGGTCTCCGCTTCAAACACATGTAACGGTTGGTGTAATTCTTGCTGATCCTATCAGCTCAAGTGAGGGGCGTCGATGCGACCCCCCATAGCAGCTCTCTATTTAAGATTGTTATCTATGTTTGTATTAATCTGTAATTTGTTTATTGTTCTTACTCTCGGTTGTAGTCTTAGGACTTATTCATTTTTGTAATTCATTCTTTGCACGTGAACAAGGTTAGCATGTTATCTCTAGCTAGTTTTGGATTATGTTGTTCTAGCGTTTTTTTTCCCCTTATATATATTCATTTGAGCTTGGAGATTAATTTGAAATCTTGTAGGATTTTTGCTAGTGTTCAATCACCAAATTTTTGTACATAATGTTTACCCTTCATTTTGCTTCTCCAATGTTTATACGCCATGTGAGATATTTGCTTTGTTATTTTGTGATTTATGCCCCTTGCTTATTGCTTATTATTGTCATAAACCATAGTTACTATGTCCTTAGGTCCAAGCCATTAGGATAGAGGGGTCCCCTGGACTGATGGGTCATTGACCAATCTCGTGGTGGTGACACCCCTAAACCCTAAAACACACACCTAAAATATGTATATGTATATAGACCAATATTCCCAATCAAATTTTCTCTCCAACAAGCCCAAATAACAAACCAGGCCCAAATCACTCAACCTGGCCCACTTCTTGCCTGATCCACTTCTAGCTTGACCCATTCAGCCCAATAAGTCCATCGGGTCCAATCCATGTGTGGCCAACCCTGTAAATAAAATCAAAGCCCATTTCAAAACAATTGGCTCATCAAGCCCAGTTTGACCCAAACCCATTCCGGGTCCAAATCCAATTCGGCCCATTAAGCCCAGACCAGCCCAAGCCCACAAAAGTCAAACCGATTTGACCTTGACCCGAACCTTTGACCAAACTCGAGTTGACCGAACCTTTGACTTTGACCAAAGTCCACAAAACCAAGCAAGTCCACAAGAATCAAACCTTGACCCGAATGTCAAACTTTGACCAAACCTTGACCCGAATGTTGAACTTTGACCAAACCTTGACCTGAATGTTGACCTTTGACCAAACCTTGACCCGAATGTTGACCATTGACCAAACCTTGACTTGAACTGTGACCTTTGACTAAACTTTGACCATGACCCAAGCCTTGACCAAGACCCAAACTTTGACCAATCCGAACTTTGACCAGCCCAAGTTGACCTTGACCCAACTGTGACTCAATCCCATTTTTACTTGGTCTAACTTTGACCAGCCTTGTTTTCCAACCCCAACCAAATTCGACTCAAACCAAATTCGATTCCAAACCCGATTCATTTCAGTTCAAGCCCAATTCAAAATCAATTCAATTCTTAATTCAATTAGATTCAATCTCAATTTCAATCCAATTCAATTCAAAATTCCTTTCATTCCCAATTCAATTCAACTTCATTTCAATCCCAAATAATTCTAAACATCATAAATCTCAAACTCCTTGAAACTCCAAACTCCTTAGAACTCAAGCATCTCGAATCTCTAAACGTCTCAACACTCAGACTTGAACGTCTCAACAGCTCAACAGACTCGAACGTCTCAGCAGCTCAACAGACTCGAATGTCTCAGCAGCTCAACAGACTCGAACGTCTCAACAGTCAGTAGACGTGAATGTCTCAACAGCTTAATAGACTCGACCGTCTCAGCAGCTCAACAGCTCAACCATCTCAGCAGCTCAACAGACTTGACTGTCTCAGCAGCTCAACGAACTCGAATATCTCCATAGACTCAGCAAACTCAAAAACCTCAAGAACCCTCAGCTTTTCACACCCGAACACCTTCAAAACTTGTAACCCTTTCAAGACCTGAACATCTCCACAGACCCGAGCGTCTCACAGATTCGAGCGTCTCACAGACCGACATTCGCCTCAAGGTTTCAAACGTCTCATGGACCTGAGCGTCTCACAGACTATCCCCTCAAATCCGAAACTTCAAAACATCTCCAAAACTATGAACTACGTAAGGTCTGATCTCGATAAGGAATTGAGTACGTAGGCAACCCATACAGGGTGCGACCCCACACCAAATCAAATGCCCTTTTGTCATCATCCATCTCACCCTCAAAACAACCTCGTTCGCTTCCAACCCTCGATTACCTCAAAAAACTCAACCATCCTAAAGAACCTGAACTACGTAAGGTCTGATCTCAACAGAAGTTGAGTACGTAGGCAACCCACACAGGTGCGACCCCACATCGAACAAAATGCCCCTTTTCACTCAACCACCTCACCTCCCAACAACCCCGTATCGTCTCACAGACTCGAGCGTCTCACAGACCTTGTTATCTCCCAATGATTCGAATATCTCACAGACCAGAGCATCTCACAGACCCGAGCGTCTCACAGATCCGAATGTCTCACAGACTTCAACATCTCAAGGTTTCAAACGTCTCATGGACCCGAGAGTCTCACAGACTACCCTCTCAAATCCGAAACTTCAAACCATCAGACTCTAAGTCTTGCCTATTCACTCAACCTCAGACTTTTCCCAAATCTTCATTCTATATTCATCCAAATTCAGCAATTCTTCTTCCCGCGCTAGCTTGGTAGGAAAGCTCTCTCATCCACTCTTTTCTCTCTTCTTGTCCTAATCCTATCCTTGGCTTTGAAATGAATCTCTCTAAAAAGGTTTTGAAAGAAGGCAATCCCGACAATTGGAGACCGAGGTTTCCTCGGGCACCAATCCAAGTCGTGGTCGTTGCCACTTCTAAGGGGTGTAACCCAGTGCGAACCCATCATAGAATCTCTGATCTGACCAGATAAGTCCTATCCATAAGCAACAAATTCAGAGTCAACCAACGGTTCTTAGAACCCCCCTTCCATTCCTTCCTAGTATCTTAGGTCAAACTAGGTGGCGACTCTAGTCAATCTTCGCCTTATAGAGGCATTAGTCCGTGTGGGGCCCATTGAGAGCAGGTATAGTGCACACTTGCATTCTCCCTTATTTTCTGGGAAAGACGGACGATTTAGTAGGTATTTGAGGGATGTCATAATAACGGGTTTTTACTCTCCACAGAATGGCAAATTTCTAGGATCTAGACTTCTCGATTAGATCATATTTAGATAGACCCCCCCTCATACCGAAAAATCACCCTCCACAGAATGGCGACCCTGCTGGGGAAAACTTGAGTAAGTTTTTCTCAAACTCAAGGAAGACTGAACTCCATTCAAAATTGTCGGGATTCCCCAGCTTCTTTCAAAACCTTCAAGAGATTCTTTTCAAAGCCTTTAGGATTATTCTACTCCACACTTAGAGTGTGTATCTGATGAGGACAGTTATGATTTATTAGATCCTCAACAAACATGACAACAATTGGGTTAATAATTAGCTCACGATTAGAAAGAGACACTTAGGATTGAATGAAGCTAACTTCCCTTTAGGTTATTAAACAACCAATTGGAATCACCACCTTCACCGCCTAAGGCAGAACAATTAGTAAATAGGGTTGTTTGTTCTTCTCTGCTTTATTTACCACATTCATATTATTGTTGCTTGTTGCGGGGTGAGACGGTCACTGACCTACACCATTACCCGCTTTTACATTTACAAGTTGTGAGTGCATGGGTAGCTTAGGACATGCATTCCTCTGTGTCACCCCTATTTCCACGAGTCACGGCATCCCAATCGGTCCACGGTTGATTTCCCATGAGTCAGGTCACTCATTGAGTGGTTAAGCCTGCGAGGCGAGACGGTCACCGACCTACGCCCTGAAGACTCATGATCCAAAATTATCCTCCATATCCGAGTCAAAGCCAGCATATAGTGAACCATGAGCCTTCAGTGTCCAGCTGCCTGGTCCGGTGTCTAGGTCGGGTTTTATGGGTAGTCACCCCCTTGTATGCCGCCTGTCTGACCACCTCTTTGCCTTACCTTGAAGATTGCATGGGCTCAGTTCTCCATTGTTCCTCTGCACCACAGGTGTCTTTAAAGCCCAATGTCACGCTACACGTCTAGAGGATCCCGTATTTACCGGATACCCATACATGGCACAACGTAGTCAGTGAATAATTTGGACTTTAGACAGACCTGACTGTGCAGATGACGAGAGACCCGTTCCCATGCAGTACTTCCCCAAGTTTCCCGAAAAGTGAGCGTGTTGTCGGATCATCACTGGCCGTGGCGTATATTTCCTTATGACTTCGGGTATCCTGACCTTTCGAACTTAAGCACTCCGGACTTTCTTGATGACGTGCCCCACAAGGCATAACAGAGATAAATCCCGAGAGATGAACAGTGAAGGGACGACGGTTCCCCCGGTGATATGGAAGCATTGATTGACCTGGAAAGTGATTATCCCAACATTAACACTTACAGCTCCACATTAAACACAACCACGATTTACTTTTTGTTATACATGTGTGCAAACCGGTTTTTCAATCCAAACTGTTTTAAATTGTTCGGAATTCTCTTCTGCATATCCCTTAAAGCTGTTTTACGAGCTCATTTAATCTAGAATCCCATTTATATTTTACTCAAAAACATTTGGGGTTTTAAAACCTGTCACTTCATCTTAAAAAAAAAACAAAAGCTTCATTTCACAAAAATGTTATTTCTAAAACAATTTTCATAAAATAGATTTCGAAAAACCTACTTTCTACAAACGAATTTCAAACAACATCCTTCACCAACAGTATTTCAAAATAGTTTTTGAAAACAGTTTTCAAAGCCGATTTTCAAACATATCTCAAAATAAATGAGTTAGTCCCCATGTTATGAACCGCTATTTTTGAAGTTCTGCCCACCTTCAAGAGCAGCGGTCATTACTGTGGAGCGTACTAGTCATTTCGTGTTTTCACAAAAGTGGTGAATTTTCACACAAGATTTTGTGCTTGATCATTCACCTTTTCCTTTCTCAAATATATCCCTTATTCCCTCGTTGGAGCGGATCGAGCGGAAAATCAGAGGCGCACCAACCCGTGGAGCTAGCCGAGCGAAATGAAGACCAACACCAACTGTATACATAATCAGAGGTGTACCAACCCGAGACAAGCGACATGAAAACTAGCGACACTGGTTCGGATTCAAATTGTCGAAAGTCAGAAGAACATCAACCCGTTTTGTTTGATCACAGTTTTGCTTCGCTGCAAAAGCCTGAAAATGAGCCAGCAGTCGGTCAAGCGCCCGAAGACAAGCGAGCAACCGATCAAGCACCCGAAGACAAGCGTGCAGCCGATCAAAAGCCCGAAGGTGAGCGAGCAGCCGGTCAAGAGCCTGAAAATGAGTGAGCAGGCGGTCAAGAATCCAAAGACAAGCGAGCAGCCGGTCAAGAATCCAAAGACGAGCGAGCAGGCGACCAAGAGGCCGAACGTGAGCAGTCATTCAGAAGCCCGAAGACGGACCAAAGGAGTTCAGAAGAAGTTTAGCTCAAAATTCCCCATTTTAATGACTTTTTAGGATTAATGATGTATAGGATTTTCCCCGATGATTCTTTTCTCTCTCGTCCATTCTGAATAGATTATGTTATGGTTTATACAACCCCTTTGAATTTATTTAGATCAATGTGTATAGAGTTCCCCACTCCCTATTTTATTTGCGAATGATCCAGCGTCAAAATTCATGTTGAGAAAATCCACCACTTTGAAAACACGCGTTTTCAAAATTGTTTTCTAAAAATTGGTTTCTTTTGGCATGCACGTATAATAAAAGAACGAATAAGGGACGACCCCTCACATCTATATATCATTCATCAACTTTGCTTTATGGGGTGAAAATTCACGGTATCTACAGGGGGCATCCCCTAAATAAACAACGCCAACAAATGCAACCGAGCGCAAAACAAAAAAACATGCATTGCATTCATGACAAAAGGGTCACATGCATCTACAATCAGTCCAAAATCATCAACCATACATGAATCTCGTCCGCACTCACGAGCATCACGCACTTACGTGTTTCATCGTAACTTGTCATACACCAGCTTTCATCCCAAATACCTCGACCGCCAAAGCCCAATCTCAGAGGGATAAGAAAGAAAACCGGGAAGTTCAAACCTCTCCTAATCAGAATCACCTTGCACTCCAGTGACGAAAAAGGAAAGAGTGTGTCATATCGCGGGGCCACCATGCAGGAGTCGTCACTCCCTAAAAAGTCCTAAAATCCAGGAGCTAGTCACCAACCCGACAACTACCCCGACAACTACACCTTCTTCTGGGTCGACATTGAAAGGATGAGCTTCATGAACCATCAACTGGAACCGACTCAAGCGAGACTAGGTGTTACCTTACCACGCATACATTGCATCCGAAAGGAAAAACACACAAAAAAACATTCAGTCAAAACCTGAAGTCAACCATTTTCATTCATCATTTTCAGCATTTCACGCATCCTATACGTAGTAATTCCATATTACCACAATAGATCGCATTGTAGATAGTTGCATTTGCATACTCTCGTATCGAAACGACATCTTTGGGAAAAAATCTTGAGAGATTAGTTGAATCGAATGTTTGAATCACTGAACTCTCGATTCTCCAATTTACACAAGGGTCAAATCGAAATCAGCACCACAAACCAAGTGAGTAGTGTGCGAAGAGCGGTATTTTCCCTTGAATTCTGAATGAGGATATTGGACAATCCACCGAGCGATGAGGGCAGATAGAGCGAGTCCATAGAGGTAAAACCATGAGCGACTTGTGTATTCCTTCAGCACATGGAGAGACACAATTCAGAGTGAGATCAATGTCGATAAACGAGATACAAACTGTGATTCATGCAAAGATCCGAGAAGTAGTAAGAAAACAATCATTGACTAATGAGAATGACGAGGCACTTAGGAATAAAAACCTCCACAAAACCAAAAAGCTTTGACTGCCCTGTACATAATCCCTTAGTGAGCCCCGCTGAGCCTTTCACGATAAACCTTTTTCTGTGAACTCCACCACATGCCAACCCACGTACATATACTTACTTGCCCTTGCAATAGAGGATCTCAAAGGAGCCGGAGCCATGGCCCCTCCCCACCATCTTTCACAAAAACAACAAATGAAATGTTTGAAGAAATCAGTGAGTCAAGGCAACTCCAAAGCCAAACACCAAAAAAGAACACTGAAAATGTTCAAGAAGATCGTTGAGTCAATGCAACTCTAAAGCTGAAAGCCAAAATACAAAGCAGATAATGCTTGAAAAAGTTGATGAGCCAAACACAATTTCAATAACACAAAAATGAGAAGAAAGTTCAAATCACGCCAGGAGAGGCAAGAAGGAGAAATCCAAACCAAAAGGACCAATGATGTCCCACAGAAACCGACAACGGGTTATCAAAACCCGCCTAATCATTCCACACATGGCAAAGGAAACATGTCCTCTATTGCACAAAAGCTCCACAATTCCTAAACAAATCCTCCAGTCCCATGTGACATACATCATACCCCTCAACCCCGTTATAACCCAATGAAAGACCTCTGACTCGTTAGTTGGTGAACGTTAACTGAAAGTATCGGATCTGAAACATGAATCATAAGCTTCATGCTCGTTATCAACATGTCCCGTCTTTTCAAAAGGACCATGAGCGAATGAGTGTGACCTTATCTCACAGGGTCTTCAGAGTGCGAGCGACTCTTTGATTAAAGCACCACACATGAACGGCCTACCCCATTGCAGGTGAGGAATTTGTAAGGATAGGAAAGTCCAGAACCTCGAAAGGAAATTCTCAGGAAAATACTGCTCTAAGCATCGAGAGTATCATCACACCGCTTTGCACACACAGCCAAACTCACGAGGGATTGACCCGTATCCCTCCATGAGAGGAAAATGATTCACGCCTTCCAATTCAACAATCATTCAAGATCGAATCGAAGATGTCTTATATTCGTAAACCTCATATTAATAGAGATAGCACCGTACCTTCTCTACAAAAACTGCATATGCATTTTGCATCGTATCTAGCATTTAATATTTGCATGCGTCATAAGCACTCCATCATCAACATCTGATTGGTAAGAACTCTGCCTAGTCTCGCTGAGAGTCGACTTCAGTTGCTGCAGTTGAAGTAAAACTTCCTATAAAAGAAATCAAGCTGAAGCCATTCCGGGCTATCTTTGAGCTACGTCGAATCATTATGAAGCCATCCGGGGCCATCCTCGAACTACATCGAAGCATTCAGAGCCATCCCAGGCTACCTTTGAGCTACATCGAACCAAAATAAGGCCATCCTAAGCCGTGCGAAGACAATCTCGGAGCCATCCACTGTCATACTTGAGTCTCATCGACACCCCTCCCAAAGCCAAATTGGAGCCATACGGGAGCCGTCCTCAGACATTGTGACCATCTTTAGAGCTACACAGGAGCCATCTCAACAGTTCGAGAACAATATGGGAGCCACCTCAAATCCATATCGGAGCCATTTCGTCACCAGGGCCTTGCCTACCGAGTTTCGAATTACGTCAGGTCCGATCTCAATACGGAATTGAGTACGTTGGCAGCCCGCCTAGGGTGCGACCATCTCAAAAGAAAGTTCCCCTTTTGTTCCCCACTATCATTAAATGAAGCCATCCCGTAGCCTCCCCGGAGCCATCCCGAGCTATCCCGGAGCCATCTTGAAGAACCTGAAGCCGCAACTGACCGTACCAAAGCCATTCATCTACAAAAAAAAACTGTCAACCACAGTAAATCACATCGACCCACCACTCAATTCAAAATCCATACCAAAACCATTCATCCACAACCAAAAAAAAATTGTCAACCACATCAAAGTACACAAATCACATCGACCCGCCACTCGACCCAAAATCTCAATCCAAATCGAAACCCACCAACCATCCCGAAGACCATCAATCCAAATTGAAACCCACCAACCATCCTAGAGCCGTTGCTCACAATGGGGTCATGAATCATGTCGGAGCCATCCGACCGCACTGGAACCACGCTGAAGCCATTCATCACCACAAAGAAATTACCTACCACTTCTGAATACATCAATCATATCAAAACCCACCAGCCACCCCGAAAATCTCTAACCAAATCAAAACCCACCAACCATCCCAGAGCCGTAGCTTACAATGGAGTCATGAATCATACCGGAGCCATCCGACCGCACCGGAGCCATCCGATCATACCGGAGCCACCTGATCATATCGAAGCCATTCAATCATATCAAAACCATCGAGTTCTCAAAGTCACTCATTCACAAAACCATCCATTCGAAATTCGACACAAATCACAAAAACCAAAAACTCAAGAGCCACATCGGAGCCATCTCGAAACTCTGGAGCCAAGAGTCATACCAAATCCCGAAACTATAGTGCACATCGGGCAAGGCTGTCAAAAACAAAACCAAAACAAAAGTCCCACACTGACAAAGTCAATGGCCTCATCAACAAAAAGCGTTCGACCATCGCATCCCTCATGAAGGAAATAAAAAAGCATCCAATTCCGGGTCAATCCACAATCAAAGTCATTCTCAAATCAGCCACTCAAAGCAGCGGGTTTCGTATTGCTCTACAAAGTATCATAGGCTCGTCATAAGTCCTATGGCTAGATATCAAGAGGTCTAGTTGAGGCTCGTCATAAGTCCTCGTACTTTCAATTGCATTATAGGCTCGTCATAAGTCCTATAGCTAGATGTCAAGAGGTCTAGTTGAGGCTCGTCATAAGTCCTCGTGCACCCCAATCAATCTAATTGTTAGTATCATAGGCTCGTCATAAGTCCTATGGCTAGATATCAAGAGGTCTAGTTGAGGCTCGTCATAAGTCCTCGTACTTTCAATTGCATTATAGGCTCGTCATAAGTCCTATAGCTAGATGTCAAGAGGTCTAGTTGAGGCTCGTCATAAGTCCTCGTGCACCCCAATCAATCTAATTGTTAGTATCATAGGCTCGTCATAAGTCCTATGGCTAGATATCAAGAGGTCTAGTTGAGGCTCGTCATAAGTCCTCGTACTTTCAATTGCATTATAGGCTCGTCATAAGTCCTATAGCTAGATGTCAAGAGGTCTAGTTGAGGCTCGTCATAAGTCCTCGTGCACCCCAATCAATCTAATTGTTAGTATCATAGGCTCGTCATAAGTCCTATGGCTAGATATCAAGAGGTCTAGTTGAGGCTCGTCATAAGTCCTCGTACTTTCAATTGCATTATAGGCTCGTCATAAGTCCTATAGCTAGATGTCAAGAGGTCTAGTTGAGGCTCGTCATAAGTCCTCGTGCACCCCAATCAATCTAATTGTTAGTATCATAGGCTCGTCATAAGTCCTATGGCTAGATATCAAGAGGTCTAGTTGAGGCTCGTCATAAGTCCTCGTACTTTCAATTGCATTATAGGCTCGTCATAAGTCCTATAGCTAGATGTCAAGAGGTCTAGTTGAGGCTCGTCATAAGTCCTCGTGCACCCCAATCAATCTAATTGTTAGTATCATAGGCTCGTCATAAGTCCTATGGCTAGATATCAAGAGGTCTAGTTGAGGCTCGTCATAAGTCCTCGTACTTTCAATTGCATTATAGGCTCGTCATAAGTCATATAGCTAGATGTCAAGAGGTCTAGTTGAGGCTCGTCATAAGTCCTCGTGCACCCCAATCAATCTAATTGTTAGTATCATAGGCTCGTCATAAGTCCTATGGCTAGATATCAAGAGGTCTAGTTGAGGCTCGTCATAAGTCCTCGTACTTTCAATTGCATTATAGGCTCGTCATAAGTCCTATAGCTAGATGTCAAGAGGTCTAGTTGAGGCTCGTCATAAATCCTCGTGCACCCCAATCAATCTAATTGTTAGTATCATAGGCTCGTCATAAGTCCTATGGCTAGATATCAAGAGGTCTAGTTGAGGCTCGTCATAAGTCCTCGTACTTTCAATTGCATTATAGGCTCGTCATAAGTCCTATAGCTAGATGTCAAGAGGTCTAGTTGAGGCTCGTCATAAGTCCTCGTGCACCCCAATCAATCTAATTGTTAGTATCATAGGCTCGTCATAAGTCCTATGGCTAGATATCAAGAGGTCTAGTTGAGGCTCGTCATAAGTCCTCGTACTTTCAATTGCATTATAGGCTCGTCATAAGTCCTATAGCTAGATGTCAAGAGGTCTAGTTGAGGCTCGTCATAAGTCCTCGTGCACCCCAAATCAATCCAATTGTTAGTATTATAGGCTTGTCATAAGTCCTATAGCTAGATGTCAAGAGGTCTAGTTGAGGCTCGTCATAAGTCCTCGTACTTTCAATTGCATTATAGGCTCGTCATAAGTCCTATAGCTAGATGTCAAAAGGTCTAGTTGAGGCTCGTCATAAGTCCTCGTGCACTCTAAACCAATCTAATTGTTAGTATCATAGGCTCGTCATAAGTCCTATGACTAGATATCAAGAGGTCTAGTTGAGGCTCGTCATAAGTCCTCGTACTTTCAATTGCATTATAGGCTCGTCATAAGTCCTATAGCTAGATGTCAAGAGGTCTAGTTGAGGCTCGTCATAAGTCCTCGTGCACCAAAAACCAACCTTATTGTTAGTATCCTAGGCTCGTCATAAGTCCTAGGGTTTGATGTCAGGAGGTCTAACTGAGGCTCGCCATAAGTCCTCGTACTTTCAATCGTCTTCATACACTCATAGTTGCATCCCAATACACCACAAAACCGTTGTGAGAATTTTTGGCGCCTCGTCAACCTTGATCCAATTCTGCAAGGGCTTGTAAAATTGAATCAAGGGGAGCCATCTATAGACACCAAAAATTCTCACCCCATAAAGCAAAATCTAAAATAATGAATACAATAAGAGGGGTCGTCGCCTTTCTTTTTCAAAACGTATTAGCGTGTGTGCCGAAACGAAACCATCGTTTTATAGTCTTTTTCAAAGCATTTCATAAAAACACGATTTTGCGAAAATGAATTTCCAACGACATTCCTGTTTCAAAGCCATCCCTTTTGTTTATTCACTTATTTCACATTCTTATTCTTATTTATATTCTATTTATTTATTTATTCGTTTATCCACTTTTTTCTTATATTTTATTTTATCCTGCCATTAACATTGGTGGTTTTATTATCATTTCAATTCACTTCAATTTATGTACTCTCATTTTCATCTTACAAACCCAATCCACACTTTGTCCTAGCTCAATTCCTTAGACCTCTTTTTCAGCCCATGGTTTCAAGAAGCCCACCCAAACCCTACAGTTCTTTTAATAAAAGCACGCATCCCCAAAACCCTAAGAGGAGGGGGGCTCATTCTCTTCGTTGCGACTGTAGTCGCCTCCCTGATGTTTTCGACACCTTCCAATTCGCTCCCTCCTCCAGCTTCAAAGGAACAAACCCAGAAACATACATGCTCTACCGTCATTCTCTTCATTCATGGCGAACAAGACGGCACCTGCTCTGTGCCTCTCACCCTCTTCATTCACGGAACATTTGCAACCCGACTGGCGAACGAGGAGCACATACGCTCTGCGCCTCCCTCTCATTCTCTTCAGCCTCGACAATTTAGCAAACAAGGAACAAGTGATGCTCAGCGCATCTCTTCGTTGAAATCAACCGCATTCTCCTTCCTCATCCATTTTCAAGCGCTTGGCACCACAACCGACAGAGATGAGTCCCTCACGATTCTTCATTTCCCTCACCACTCTCCCTGGGAACGGACGTTGTTCACCATCTACCGCCTCCAACCTCACCCTCAAACTACGAGTCAAAACCCAGAAATCCCGTTTTCTCCTTCCATTGTTCATCCTGGACTCCAAGCTATCCCTCTCTGACTTTCCTCAAAAAAAAAACTTACACCATCTGCAGCCATGGTCTCCGATCTGACCGATCGATCTTCCCCTAGTGGAAGGCGTTTGTGGTTTCCTTCAAAAAATTCCAACCCACTCATCACCTCACTCTAAATCCAACGCAACTTCATCATCTCTGCTCTTGCAATCGGTGGATTTGAAAGCTTCTTCGAATCGAGCCTAGGATAAAACCGATTTCGGATTGTCTTATTCGAGACACTCAATCTTTCGATTTCTCCTCTTGATTATGATTTTTCCATTTCTTATACTCATCTGATGTCTCCTCTGCTAGATTCGACATTGTTTTGCAGGTTTTGTTCCATTTCAGGACGTTGGGTTCGATTTTGACAGCCGAGCTCACCACTAAAACCTTCTAACTTCCTGCACTGTTCGAATGTCATCCGCATGCTAAACCAAAGTTGGAGGTGATTCCATCTGTACGTTTGTTTCGAATATATTTACCTTTTTTTTCGTTTTGCTATTCTCAAATTATTAGACCGAGAAAAGTCCCTCTTGCTGATTCAAGTTTCGACCTCTGCTCTGTTGGAATGATTAAAGAGACTCCCGTCATTCGTATCGGTTTGTGTTTGATTCTGCTCTCTTCTCCTTATCTGGAATGCTAGCTTTTGAATCTGTCGTGTATCGAAACCGGATCAGGAATGCGTTTGATTTCGGTTGTTCATGATACATCAACCTTTGTTTTATAGGTTGTGCTGATGCTCGACTTTATTTCCTTAACTGATAAAAGTGGGTCTGTCGGTAAAATCATTATTGATTCAGTATTTCATTTGCCCCTTTTGTGTCGTTAGCCTATTTCGGTTTCTCCTCCTTACCTTTTGGATTCATCTTTGACCGAGGCATACATATAATTGACTGGACACTCACTCCATGTGCATTGTGTTTGCTTCTGGTTTTGTATATTGGCCGAGGTACATATAAAAAACTGATAAGGTACAGGTTGGATTTACTTGACTTGGTGATGGTCTTGCACTCTGGCGATAAATCCTACTGATGGTTTTCGGGCCTGGATGCACTCCTCTGGTTCAGAAATGCTATCTGTCAACCACTCTGATTTTATCCTGATCAATTTCGTTGCCCCTTGCATATTGAATGCAGTTTGGAATTCATTTGACTCCCGCACACTCGTTATCGTTCTTGTATTGACTGCCCTTACTTTGTGACTCGTTTGAGGTTCGTATGTGATGAATTGGACACGAATTGATGTCTTGGACTGCTCGGAAAGACTCTAGGCTTTGTGTGTAGCTGAGCTGGCAGCATACCTTTAGACTTCATGGTTGCTTATGGGTTTGGAAGCTTTGTGGGTCAGTTATTCTTGGTTACTACCTGATAAACTGCTTAAGAATCTTCTTCACGAATTGCCATTTGCGCATTGGCTCCTGATCTTGATTTGAGTCCTCAATTTGGTTTATCCCCCCTTACGCATGGATGATGGTCTGGAGATTGTCATGCTTCTGCTATGCGCATTCATTTGTGTTTTGGAAGTTGTCTCACTTTTACCATCATTACTTGGTGCCTTGCGCATTTCATGCTGTTATCTTGACCTTTTCCGTGCTTATCATCCTTTGGTTTCATGTTTGGCTGAGGTACATATGTTTGCGTGATGTGGGCTGAATTTGACCGATGGCACTTGCTAGACTTGGAGGTTGCATTGGAATCATACGAGTTGATCTTGCTGATGCGCTTTGGGCTTGACACCCCTCCAATGGGTTTGGAAAATTCGATTCTTATCTTTTCTTGACCACAATTCGATTATCTTTGACAATTAATGTCCCCTTTGCGCATAGATATGGTTTGGAAATTGATTTGATAACTAGCATGATGTTGTCCCTTTGCGCTAAGAACATAGAATCGAGTGATAGTTGCCCTATACTGTAATTGTACATAAATCACTCATTGGTTGGATGCTCCTTATTAATTTTTCATCTTAGAGGGAAATGATATAATCCCTTCTAGGTATGATCCCACAGGACTCACAACCCCACCCCTTTGATACTACACTTTGGTTTGAGTCATAATCTAAGATGACAGATTAATTTGAGTAGCAACCCCAATGCTTGATTTATCTTACAATCCTTAGCATTTGTTGGCAGCTTGAAACTCTTTTCTATGTTCTCGGCTGGGGTGTGGGAGATGATTAGATTGCCCCCTTTCCTCCCATTGAGAGGGGCCGTATGATCCCATTGCACACATCCCAACCTCCCTCCGTTCTCTTGACTGATGTATCGTGCCTCTCTTGGTTGTGTTTCTTTGACATGTACCTAATGCTCGTGGAACGGAAATTACTCTAAGACTAAGCAACGGGATCGTGGCTTGGACTGCCGGGGTCTCCGCTTCAAACACATGTAACGGTTGGTGTAATTCTTGCTGATCCTATCAGCTCAAGTGAGGCGGCGTCGATGCGACCCCCCATAGCAGCTCTCTATTTAAGATTGTTATCTATGTTTGTATTAATCTGTAATTTGTTTATTGTTCTTACTCTCGGTTGTAGTCTTAGGACTTATTCATTTTTGTAATTCATTCTTTGCACGTGAACAAGGTTAGCATGTTATCTCTAGCTAGTTTTGGATTATGTTGTTCTAGCGTTTATTTTTTCCCCTTATATATATTCATTTGAGCTTGGAGATTAATTTGAAATCTTGTAGGATTTTTGCTAGTGTTCAATCACCAAATTTTTGTACATAATGTTTACCCTTCATTTTGCTTCTCCAATGTTTATACGCCATGTGAGATATTTGCTTTGTTATTTTGTGATTTATGCCCCTTGCTTATTGCTTATTATTGTCATAAACCATAGTTACTATGTCCTTAGGTCCAAGCCATTAGGATAGAGGGGTCCCCCTGGACTGATGGGTCATTGACCAATCTCGTGGTGGTGACACCCCTAAACCCTAAAACACACACCTAAAATATGTATATATGTATATAGACCAATATTCCCAATCAAATTTTCTCTCCAACAAGCCCAAATAACAAACCAGGCCCAAATCACTCAACCTGGCCCACTTCTTGCCTGATCCACTTCTAGCTTGACCCATTCAGCCCATAAGCCCATCGGGTCCAATCCATGTGTGGCCCAACCTGTAAATAAAATCAAAGCCATTTCAAAACAATTGGCTCATCAAGCCCAGTTTGACCCAAACCCATTCCGGGTCCAAATCCAATTCGGCCCATTAAGCCCCAGCCCAAGCCCACAAAAGTCAAACCGATTTGACCTTGACCCGAACCTTTGACCAAACTCGAGTTGACCGAACCTTTGACTTTGACCAAAGTCCACAAAACCAAGCAAGTCCACAAGAATCAAACCTTGACCCGAATGTCAAACTTTGACCAAACCTTGACCCGAATGTTGAACTTTGACCAAACCTTGACCTGAATGTTGACCTTTGACCAAACCTTGACCCGAATGTTGACCATTGACCAAACCTTGACTTGAACTGTGACCTTTGACTAAACTTTGACCATGACCCAAGCCTTGACCAAGACCCAAACTTTGACCAATCCGAACTTTGACCAGCCCAAGTTGACCTTGACCCAACTGTGACTCAATCCCATTTTTACTTGGTCTAACTTTGACCAGCCTTGTTTTCCAACCCCAACCAAATTCGACTCAAACCAAATTCGATTCCAAACCCGATTCATTTCAGTTCAAGCCCAATTCAAAATCAATTCAATTCTTAATTCAATTAGATTCAATCTCAATTTCAATCCAATTCAATTCAAAATTCCTTTCATTCCCAATTCAATTCAACTTCATTTCAATCCCAAATAATTCTAAACATCATAAATCTCAAACTCCTTGAAACTCCAAACTCCTTAGAACTCAAGCATCTCGAATCTCTAAACGTCTCAACAGCTCAACAGACTTGAACGTCTCAACAGCTCAACAGACTCGAACGTCTCAGCAGCTCAACATACTCGAATGTCTCAGCAGCTCAATAGACTCGAACGTCTCAACAGCTCAGTAGACGTGAATATCTCAACAGCTTAATAGACTCGACCGTCTCAGCAGCTCAACAGACTCAACCATCTCAGCAGCTCAACAGACTTGACTGTCTCAGCAGCTCAACGAACTCGAATATCTCCATAGACTCAGCAAACTCAAAAACCTCAAGAACCCTCAGCTTTTCACACCCGAACACCTTCAAAACTTGTAACCCTTTCAAGACCTGAACATCTCACAGACCCGAGCGTCTCACAGATTCGAGCGTCTCACAGACTTCGACATCTCAAGGTTTCAAACGTCTCATGGACCCGAGCGTCTCACAGACTATCCCCTCAAATCCGAAACTTCAAACATCTCCAAAACTATGAACTACGTAAGGTCTGATCTCGATAGGGAATTGAGTACGTAGGCAACCCATACAGGGTGCGACCCCACACCAAATCAAAATGCCCTTTTGTCATCATCCATCTCACCCTCAAACAACCTCGTTCGCTTCCAACCCTCGATTACCTCAAAAAACTCAACCATCCTAAAGAAGCTGAACTACGTAAGGTCTGATCTCAACAGGAAGTTGAGTACGTAGGCAACCCACACAAGGTGCGACCCCACATCGAACAAAATGCCCCTTTTCACTCAACCACCTCACCTCCAAACAACCCCGTATCGTCTCACAGACTCGAGCGTCTCACAGACCTTGTTATCCCAATGATTCGAATATCTCACAGACCAGAGCATCTCACAGACCCGAGTGTCACAGATCTGAATGTCTCACAGACTTCAACATCTCAAGGTTTTAAACGTCTCATGGACCCGAGAGTCTCACAGACTACCCTCTCAAATCCGAAACTTCAAACCATCAGACTCTAAGTCTTGCCTATTCACTCAACCTCAAACTTTTCCCAAATCTTCATTCTATATTCATCCAAATTCAGCAATTCTTCTTCCCGGCGCTAGCTTGGTAGGAAAGCTCGTCTCATCCACTCTCTTTCTCTCTTCTTGTCCTAATCCTATCCTTGGCTTTGAAATGAATCTCTCGAAAAAGGTTTTGAAAGAAGGCAATCCCGACAATTGGAGACCGAGGTTTCCTCGGGCACCAATCCGAAGTCATGGTCGTTGCCACTTCTAAGGGGTGTAACCCAGTGCGAACCCATCATAGAATCTCTGATCTGACCAGATAAGTCCTATCCATAAGCAACAAATTCAGAGTCAACCAACGGTTCTTAGAACCCCCCTTCCATTCCTTCCTAGTATCTTAGGTCAAACTAGGTGGCGACTCTAGTCAATCTCCGCCTTATAGAGGCATTAGTCCGCGTGGGGCCCATTGAGAGCATGTATAGTGCACACTTGCATTCTCCCTTATGCTTTCTGGGAAAGACGGACGATTTAGTAGGTATTTGAGGGATGTCATAATAACGGGTTTTTACCCTCCACAGAATGGCAAATTTCTAGGATCTAGACTTCTCGATTAGATCATATTTAGATAGACCCCCCCTCATACCGAAAAATCACCCTCCACACCCCCTTAAAGGGGATTACGCCCACGTAATCTACCATGTGTCGACATTGGACATTGGTCGAAGGCATTCAGCCGTCATGGAGTGGTTCCGCTTCCATGCGGTCTATTATATAATGTTCCTTGATCAAAGGGTCTTAACCGTATTACTGGTTAGTCCCTGCAACAAGAATTTTCATCGGAGTTTATCTAACTCTTAGCCGAGTTTGGTTTCAGCCTAAATGGCTTTAAGGCATTGATGATTAACCTTTTATTCATTAGATGTATTTCACTTAGAATTCTGGGCCCCCTAGCTTCTGCTGCGCGACCCTGATAACTTGGGTTATTTGCCCTTCTCGTTATCCTTAACATGTTACACATCACCTTTTTATCCCTTTTATTGTGGGAATAAGGCTTATTCAATCAAGCGTGGTATTTCTTACCATACGTGAACTCATTGAGTTTTAGGTTTATAACCAGCTCTCTGGGAATCTATTGTACGTACTGTTTGTACTCCCATGATTATTCACTGGGTTCCTCCGACTTATTGTCGGGTGAGGTTAAGTCACTACCTAGTTGTAGTGCTTTCTCTGTTGTCAGTAGCTTCTGAATTATACCCATTTATCTGATTCTGTACAAGTGTTCTTTACTTGTATGACCTTGAATTTTCTATGTGTCGGCCCTTATGACTTTGATAAGTCTCCTTTCCCTTTTATTCCAACGGAATTCACATCTTGTGATTGTTGGTGTGTTTTACACTCTTCGTGCTTCTTTGGCCTAAGGCCGCACGGTTTGTTTTTAAGCTTCCGCTTAACTGGCTTGTGCCATGTTCGTTGGTGAAAGGAAGGATTAACCACGATTTACATTTTCCCATATTCCTAGCTATCCCACTAGATCATTAACTGTACAAGTGCAATACCAAAACACTCAGTCCTACAAAGTGCAGAGGCGTAAACTCTTGGCAGTAAATCTCTTATGTGATCACAATCGGAATGATCATTATTTATTTGTGAGGTGCTTCATCATTTGGTGCAGACGCCTGGCTTGTTGCCTGGCCTGTCTGTCATCTCGTATTTAACAACTTCATAGCATTGGGTGATTATTTACATACATTGGTCGCCTGCTGCGCACCATGTTCTTACTGATTCTACAGTATTGGTTTACATGGCATCCGCTGTTGCTAGCTTCAACTCATGCATTTCCAATATTTATACCATGGTTCAGCGTTTATACTTATGAGCTCCTTGAGCGTTATTTACTTATACTTTACGTTCCCACATATCGTGTTCCTTCTGAACCGGTTACTACTTGGTTGTCAACAATTGCTATTAAAGCTTATTTTACATCACTTGGCAATAATTGTATGCTCAAAGCCCACTACATTAGTGGTTCTGAAAGAGGTGTATTATCAGATATTCATTGATGGTATCCCCTTATTTGGAATCTATGTGTTCACCGCTCTCGCGGTCTCATATTTATGAGGGGTATCCTTGCTCGTTGGTTATTAACCTTTTACTGGTGCCGTCCTTGACAACTATCCATATGGTTCACAATGGGTTTTTCAACCATTGAATTATGTATTGTAATAGTTTCATGGCATACTAGCCATGTTGCCTAGAGCTCTGCTCATCTCAGGCTGTTCACCAGCTTTGCTTCTCCTTATACCATCAATTGGTTTGGAGGTAAGTATTTTGACGTTGATTGTTGTCATTGTTAATTTAGGGTATCCCCTAGTAAGTGGGATCCCTTCGGTGTTCTAACCGAGTGTCCATTCTAGCTCTTGTTCTTTTATCACGCTTCCGACACCCTTCAAGGATTGCTCCTGGGTGTTGTTAAGTGATGCCATTACATCTGGCTGATATTTATGAGTATGTCCAGTCTGTATCCTATCTTGTGGTTCTGGATCTGAGTTATCCCGTTGAGGGTTATAACGTCTCCCGTCCTAAGGGTAGACCATGGGTACTTCTCTTATATTTTTAACCGGTTTGGTATTTCCTTCAGTGGTGAATGTTATCCTCTAGTACCTTAGATGATCACTTTAGGTATTATATCTTGTCCATTGAACATTGGTGTGTTCATGTTAGGCGTTTGCTTTACCGGGTTCGGACCGGTCATTCATTCCAGTTATTCCATGCATTTATTTCAAGATTTTTGAGACATATCCAATGTCTTTATTTAGTTGCTAGTGCTTCTCGCACTTCTTGACTCTTAATCGTTCTCCTGGAGTGAGTTCTTAACTCCTTTAGCTTGTAAGCTTATCTGAGTTCTTCGATCATTCGAGATGTCCAACTGTTTTGGCTTGAATTTACTTATGGTCCGTAGAACGGAGTCGACTATTTCCCGTGTTTTGTACACCACTTGTATAGATACGTGGGGTACCTTATTGGCACGTTACCACTTACCTGACTATATGTCAGGCCCGCAAGCTCCTTTGGAGTGCGGTCGTCCCACATCCTGTATTTGGGTACACTCGTAGTGCTCGTCACACGCCTAGGTGAAGTATTCTATTGTCAACTCCTCTTGTATCATTCTTTGATACTCACCGTAATTCCGTTAGTTTGGTTTTAAAAATCCGAGGTTTAAAAGAAGGGTTTGTGGTTTTGAAAGAAAATTTTTGGGTTTTGAAATAACAATTTGGTGTTAAAAGGAATTCTTCATGACGTTGCCATGTCTGAGGTCTTGACCAAGTCCAGCTTCTCGCTGACTGGTATGTTCTTAATACAATGGTCGGGCTGTTAGGCCTTTCCAAGGTTTCGTTGTCTCAAATTCTTAGGATTGGTGATCCTGTGATTGCTCCATTTGCCATAGCGGTACCTTAGTAAGTACTTGTAGGTTGTTAGAAGTCTTCCAACTGTCTGGTACTTGTTGCACTTGCCTTGGGCAAGTGCGTGGGTAAGTTGTTTTTCAGTTAACGTATACTGGTTACGGTATCGTTTCCATCCATATCTAGTGGTTTTATTAGATCTTCCTTTGATCTTTTGATCTTAGTGATCAATCTCCTGAGTCGTTTCTCAGCGTTCTTGACATGGTTGTCGTCGATCCGGGTGTCTCACACCTTCACTGTGGTTATCGAGACTTGACTTATCCCTTAGGAACCACGCTGTAGTCCTATAGGTGTATGTCTTATGAATACTTTCATTGTCTTCTGAAATATGTTGTTCGGTTATAACGGCCTCTTGGCATGTAGGTTTGGTATTGATCCAACCTCGACTAATTCCTTAGTCGGTTTGTATACCGTTATTGGTATTATCACACATCACAATCCGTAGACTCTCTTGTCTCGGGCTTGTTACTCTGTCTTTTTCGCTCCACTGCGCGGTTGTGCTTCCCTTCTCGCCGGCTGCGCATGGTTCTTGCGACTGCGAAGCATGTCGCCCCACGGTGCCATAAATTTCATCATCCTTTATTTAGGATCTTCAATCCTCCGCAATTAAGTGCGGTCATCGTCATCCAACGGGAACCGTCTTTGGGACTTCCAGTTCTTGGACTCTACCGTATGACAGGTTCTTTTTCTAATAAGGTTTGTTTTTGCAACTGCCAGATCGGGTTTTACCCGAGTGTGAGAGGTCTTTCCATCTCTCTGGCGTTCTTCTCCCAACTTAATACCGTGGGTTGCGGAGGGCGGGTATGGTTGTTGTAGGTTTCCGGTTCATATGGAAGTTCCTATCTAGCGTACCTCACACGCTAACACTCAACCCTTAGCCCTAAGCCTCTAATTCCTAACTCGGTATTTTCCTAAACTCGGTATTTCAACAATCATACCACTTTTTGTAACACCCCTACCGCTAATCCCGTCATTACTGTACAAATACTTACCTTCGCATCGGATATTACATACACAGCGGCGAGTGTACAATGCCGTTAGTCCCCACGTACAATGACCAGGCCACTACACTACTACATACTATCGGTCTGATGACTTGAATATACCGAGTACACTACACAATACATTTCTTTCCATTCCATACTCAATTCATAATTCCAAATACAACTCCAAAATCAATACTATACCGAGTCTAGTACAATCCTCAAACTACCAATACATGTTGGACTTACAAAATCGTATTACAATACAAATACAGTTCCCATTACTCTACTACCTGTGCTTACATAGCAGCCCCGTCCTACACTCTCGAACGGTGGTCGGCTTCGAAGTACCTGTAAATAAAAATGGTGCCCCTAGGGGCTCAGCAAATTACTGCATATGAAATTCGCATACCCCGCGTGCTAACCGGGGTACGCCGACTACTTTGGTCGAATAAACATGGAGTTCGTTTATTTCACACATACATACTATACTACAACATCACACACAAGCAACCATACTTACCTACATATACAAGATTCAATACTTACCAGGGAAGACAATTTGTCAATCAACCGTTTATGTTAGTTATTCATTCATCCGGTTTAATCGGATGCTCTTTTTCTCCCCGTTCGGGTTCATAGGGCTTACACAACTCATGTACTTACTTACTTGTTGCTTTAATCATACTTCACTCGTTACCTTACTCATTACCTTACTCGTGCTTTATTCAATACTCACTACCTTACCTACACTTACTCCTTACGCAATACTCCTTACTTAACTCTTACATGCTCAGTACTCCATACTCCTTACCTTACTCGTACTTACTCTTTACACGGTACTCCTTACATACTCATACTTACTCCTTACTCAATACTCATTACTTTACTCATACATACACATTACTCAATACTCATTACTTTCGGCCTCCGGGCGGAGTCATACACAA
>CM041778.1:308664680-308702060 GCA_023374045.1 Limonium bicolor
ATATGACCTTGTTGTACTACAATGACTGGGTTTACTGCCCATAGTTAGCAAGATAGTTTCACTACTATTTTGTACAACAAGTTTTTGGCGCCATTGTCGGGGACTTCGGTCCAACTATTTGGTTTATTATCTGTTTAGTTTATGCGCATATTTTTCATTTTCTTATTTACGCTTTTGTGTATAAATTTTTTCTTTTCTTCGTAGGAACTTAACACTGATGAATGGTTATTATAATCAAGTAGGAGGTTTGTATGGTTACTTCTATGGTGACTACCCCAAGAAAAGCATAAATCGATGCAGTGTATGCCAAAGGTGTGGAGAGTACCATGAGAGCCCCAAGTGTCTAACAATGATGTTAGAATTGAGAGCTCTCATGGAAGACTTCAAATCATCTGTCACTCCCCCAGCGGGAGGTTGGTTTGTCGACTACACCGAGTAGACCCCCAATCAATGGAGTGTATGTCAAAGGTGCAGAGAGTACCATGAGAGACCTCAATGTCCAGTTTCAATGGTAGAATTGAGAGCTCTCATGGAGGATATAAAGTCATGTTCCAAGCCTAACCCTATCTTTGTGTGCCAAGAATGTGGAGGAGACCATGAGTGTTCTCAATCAATGGATAAGAAAACCAAGAACAAAAGGATGAGGTGGGATCGTCATGCCTTGAAGGAAAATTTTGGAATATACCACATACCCTAAGCTGAAATCGTCGTAAGGGATGGGAATCAGTAGAGGGAAGGTAGATTTAAGTGCCATGTGGGACTGTAACATCCTTTAGGATGGCATCCAAGGAGGATACGTCGAGAGAAGAGGGGAAAGGCCAGCGGCCTTCGGCAAAAAGGTGATTGGGAAGAAGCAGAGTGGGGCGAAAGCTCTTACCGGACTTAGTGCCTTGAACTGCCTCCCAGGCCGGAGCAAGGTTCTTGCCCTTATTTTTCACACAACCAAAAAAACGTAATTATCATGCCTTCGGCTCCTTTATGGATGACAAATGTAGAAATTTCCAGATGAAGATCTAGAAGGCTAACCAAAAAATTTGACCATAACATCTATGTCAGCTTTTTTCTGAATGAATGCAATTCAAAGTGACTCGCTATTTCTAGTTTTCATGGTCTAATTATTGATCCTGAAAAATTCTACAATAAATTGGGTAGGTTGCTAGTAGAGTTCCCTATCCATGATTCTGCTATTTACTGGAATAATCTTACGGTAATATAGGAGGAACTTCCGACTTTAGATGGGTCGAAAGAGTAAGTATGATCTAGACTACTTATGTCCCAAGTCAAAAATGGATTAATATCAACAGATCCGCGCCCGGTCGAATAGCGAGAAATAAACATAGAGACTGGTCATCTAGGTAAAAGAATGTGCAAAATAGTGACCGGTCGTGTGTGGCCGGTCACATCTTTGATACTTTACAACCTTTTAGTAATAGAATGACAGCCTAGAACAACGAGCAGATTGACAGGCTGGCTGAAATACCTCTAAATTAATTTAGGGGATTTCTTTTATTAAATCCTAAATAATACAATTAAAACTAAATTATTATATGGTATTATGAATTTAATAATAAGATTTATGAGTCAATAAATCTTTGAAAATTTTTGAGACACTCCAATTATATTATAAAGATTTTAGAAATGTTTGGAGCATTGATTTGAATCATAAAAGTCAATATAAAATCATAGAAACCTTAGAGCTTCTTAAGCCTTGCTAGGGTTGACTTTTTAATAGTGGTCAAACCAGCCCATGAAATCTATACCAATAAAAAGGTTATGGAAAACCAAGAAGATTTATAATAAGAACGTTAAAAATGGATCATCTTAGCCAAAGTTATAATGAAATGAAGTTTAAAGCCAACATTTTGAAGAAAGCTGACGTGTCCAAGTCCTGCTGACTCATCCACGCACCTCGGTTTTCGTGCCATGCCAGACTTGCCAGTTTCCACAAAAATTGGCTAAGTCTTCTCTACAACCACCTGATCGTTGCCCTATCTTGTGACTTCAATATCTCCGCCGTCCTTGAGTATTTTTGAATGCGGTATTCTTCATTCTCTTCTCCTACAAACCCTCTATCTAACCGTTACTCATACATAACCTAATTCCTTCTACATCCACCGTAAAGTTGATATGAAGTTGCCTCCCCAAAAATCTATAAGCCAGATTTTCCAAAAAACCGATCCGGTAAGGTAACTTCGTCTAATCATATCTCTTTCATCTTTCAATGAAAATTTGAGTTATATAGCTCATTTTGTATATCTCTAATCCCTATATAACTTTCATGTTTACACCCAAGGCTGATTCTCAATATTATGGGAGATAGAAGCGTCTAAAGTTCCCAACTCGATCACGTCGGGTTTTTGCCCAAATATTTCCAGAAAACGACTAGGTAAACTCAGATCTTTATGGATCTGTAACTTTCTCCCTAGTTCATCAAAATCAATGATTCTTCCACTCATTTCTAGAGTTACATGTCTACTTTAAAATGTGATAGGTTTCGTGGATCAAATGTTCCTCAATTAGCACGAGTTGATCTGTGAAGTAGGCTACTCGAACTGCACATAAAATAACAATTTTTCCAGAAATCGATTTCGATTTCGATTTCATCACCGGCGCATCTCCGGTATGTTTCCGACCAAATACTCCGATATTGACTTTCGTTATTGCATTATCGGTCATACCCAACTATCAATTAGACCAATTATACTCTATAACGAGAGAATTTGTCGAAATCAATTCGAAACAGGTATAAACCCAAACTCGAATTACCCAGATTCGAAATCCTTGATCGTTGCATTATAATTCACGAAATTGGTACCATTGCAACCGGCTTTAAATTTTGAATCCAATGAAACAAGAATCATCGAATTTCGTTCTATGGATTGAGAGAATTTGATCAATCTCTATTCGTGGCGATTTGGGGATTCCTGATGAACTCGACAGATCTGGGCCATCCGATCATAGTTAGGAGAAACGGACGGCCGAGATTATAACATGGGTAATTAGTAGTATATTAAGTGTTATAAGATCCAGAATAAAACTCTAACTTGTTGTAGTTATTTAATGGCCTTCCCTAATGTAATTTGACACGAAATTTTAACCATGGATTCCTTATAAAATCTAGTTTATTTTCATGTAAATTAATATGGTTTTTGAGTTTTTAAACGTAAGTTATAATTTTTGTAAATTCTGAGTATTATGGAATTATTTAGATAATTTAAAAGTAGATTTTTATGAAATTAAAATTTTATAATATGTTTAAAATATCATAGTTACTATATATTAAATTTGGGATATTTAGACAAGAGTAAATGGGTCTAAAAATTGTGTATATGAATTTTCATAAGTTATCTTATAATATATGATTTTTAATGTAACGAAGATTAAAGTATAACTAGTTAATAAACTTTATAGGTTGAAAAGAATAGAAGACTAAACTAACATGTAATACAGAATGTTAATAAATATTTTTGGGTATAAACTTTTAAGATATATATATATATATAAAAGAAAAAATAGTAACTTAGGTTGAATCAAGGAAATAAATTAATGTACATTTATATTAATTATGTAATATGGAAGTTAATGTACTTAATTGAAACTAAGGAAAATACTTTATTTTATAAACCATATATTAGATGTGGATATGTGTAAAAGTTAATAGAGGTAATTAAATACAACAAAACTACATAAAGAATGTTTTAAATACATCCTAATATTTATAGATAACAAAAAATAAATAAAATACCTTATACAAAATAGAATATGAAGGAATTAATAAGTAAAACTAAACCTATACATAATACTAATAAAAGAATATTATATGAGGTGGTATTAAATTATGGTTATGAAATTTAGCTTAAAGAGTTACCTTTGAATTTCTAAGATTTATATAAACCATAATAAAATACGTATATAATATTATTTGTCATTGACTAGAATGTAAATCGATAATTGGATTAGGTAATTAATAGGTTAAGACTTAGGAACATTCGTAATTTGATTACATAAGTTGTGACACAGATAAATCTTGTTATATAATGAAATACTTTTACATCTAAATGTGAAGTGGATTAATAAGTCTAGATTTAATCATTTCATAACATTTATAGTCTTGAACAATAACTTAATGTTTTACGATACAATCATTAAAAGGTTATGGTATAAAGCTATATCAAACTATGATTAGGAAATTATTCTAAAATAATAATCTTTAAGTTTCTTAGAATTAGATAAGCCATATAAAATAAATTTATAACATTAATTA
Source organism: Limonium bicolor (assembly GCA_023374045.1). Classification (NCBI taxonomy): domain Eukaryota; kingdom Viridiplantae; phylum Streptophyta; class Magnoliopsida; order Caryophyllales; family Plumbaginaceae; genus Limonium; species Limonium bicolor. Next base: position 308,668,945 of record CM041778.1, read on the forward strand.
CCAATATTCAGAATGTGAGTTTATAAATAAATGTTGTAATTAATAGCCAGAACTTATAAAAAGGGTTTGCAAATATAAATTAGATACTTAAAACCTTTGAACCTTTATTTAGATGAAACTAAGTTACATAGGAGATTATTAATCTACTTTACGACACTGAAAATATTAATATGTCATTTGAATATAAGGTATGAGGATTTTTCAGAATGGATGATCTTATTAAATAATTGGCAATTTCACTTATGAATGAAAGTTTAATTCTTAGATAAAATTTACCTTATGTTAAGATATAATGCTTGTCCTAAAACATAATAAAGGGAATTAATTTTTAAGTTATTCCTTGGAAACCTTAGGTTTAGTAAACAATCTAATATGTATTTAAGACATAATTTTATTAAAATTTAGTACAAAAGGAGTATACATAGTTTATAGAGAGAATGTGTGTAAAAATAAAAAAGTTAAGGAATTAAATGTGAGTAAGGATACATAAAAGGTTATCTTAAAACACCTCATTATATAGGTAATAATAAAGCAAATAATATATCTTGTGAATACTAAATGTAAGAGTTCTAAGTCTAAGTTAATTATAATATAGTTATTTCAAGATGAGAAGTAATTCAACATCTTGTGACATGATTATTAGGTGGTTGTAATAAAAAGTCATTCTGAACTAAGGATATGATAATTGAGTTTAGTGGATCAATTAAGTTATAATAAAATGTATCTACAACACTATGATCCCAATATACAAGATGTAGATCTTAAGTTAAGGGGAAAACTTAATCATAATGGATTATCTAGTGATATTAATAAAATATGTAATCATTACATTGAAATAATAGTATAGTATTCTAAGATAAACCTATCATAGGTCATAATACGATGTTTATTCTAAATTAAGAATAAAAGTATTGTGCTTAAGAATTGTTATTAGAATTCTAAGATTGATTGAATAACATAAAATGCACTTATGATATAAAGGTCTCAAAAGTCTTGAATGTGAGAATTATGGTTTTGTACTAGTAAAGTGGATAAGAGTGGAACAATTAACAAGTGTTAATAAAATATATTCCTTAGTCTTACAACCTTGAGCTATACAACATTCTAAGATAAGTCAAAGGTTATACATAACATTTAAGTGAGGGCTTAAAAGACAATTGAGACTTAGAAATAAGAGTGATGAATTTATTTAAGTTTAACTTAGGCTACAAGTTATTGATGATAGGCTACCTTTAATATTCCTCAGAGTATTGTTGAGTATTTGCACAAGTCGACTAGAACTGCTACAACGTTAACCAGGTACGATTTCTCGTACTCAGATACTTTTGCTAACGGACTTTATGGAATGTTTTGGAAAAAGCCAACTGTTCTTAAATGGATTTCTAAAGGAAAACTGTTTGTGTGACTAACTCAGCTTGATGTGACTAACTGAGCCTTGAATGTACAACTTACATGATTATTGGTTCCTCCTATCTGGTTGTTTCATTAGATATTAATTGTCGAGGGTTTACGCCTCTACACTCTGTAGGACTGAGTGTTTTGGTATTGCACTTGTGCAGTTAATAATCTAGTGGGAATATGGGAAAATGTCAATCTTGGTAAATTCTTCCTTTGACTTTGGATATCATTTCATCCATGAGCTGAGTCTTTTATTGTGACGTGCACGCGTCTTCATCGGTAACAGTGAGGGGCTGTATATCCCTTGTCGTAAAAGGACGTTGTAAACAGTGAGTGGCTGTATATCCCCTGTCCTAAAAGGACGTTGTAAACAGTGAGGGTGAAATACCCCTGAATATTAAACGCATTAAATCATAACACGTTTTATAATACGTACATAAAATAACGTACGAGCAAATAAATCTAGTATATGTTATATATGTACGAATACGAAAATACACATATGTAACGTTACGATATTGTAGCGTCGTGAATAAGTAACAATGTCGTCACACAACTTCGTTACAAAAAAAAGTATATAATAACACGATATAATATAGTCGTGTATATATCGTAACGTTGTAAATAAGTGACAATAACGCCGCATAACTGCGTTACAAAAAAATATTGAATCACATGATATAATATATAGGCGTACTTATATAAATAAGCAAGTATAACTCATACAAAAATAAAAGAAGAAAGAAAAAAGAGCAAATACGCTCCCGCTGAGGTTCGAACCCGAGACCTTCTATACCTTTTCTGAGTGATTAACCGGTCGAGCTATGCTCGTATTCGGTATCTAACCCACACGAATTAGAATTAGTACCGAATTGACTAAGGTAAATGGAAAATTAATGGGATCAGACACATGCTCTCCATAACACAAATTCCTTCTCTTTCTTCCCTGATGAAGCACCCGATCAAACAAAAAAAAAAAACAGAAACCATGATAATTAAGCTCAACGACAGAAGCGGTTTGTATATCCCAACGCCATAATTCCCTTGCAAATTTGAGTCAACCCAGTCTTTGTCCCCTCCTGAATCTCACGCCAATCCTTGGAAACCTGAAACTAACATTTCAGTATTTGATATTATTCCCCTTCTCTACTCCTAACCTCAGTGGCATTGTGGTGCAGTCAACAGACAAGTCTGCCTCTGTTTTCAAAATCCATGCATCCGGGTGGTATTTTACAAACTCTCATGCATTAAGCCCATGCTGTTTTGATTCCTGTTGCAAACTCTCACGCGTCGGTAGTGGTTTAATTGCCACAACTTCCCTCATGGCCTTGCTCCACCTGATGCATAAAACCAGAGACCACCTCCTTTCCCTCTTCGATGGTGCACCAGTTCTGCATGATCCAGAAATTCACTTCACTTCCTATTGATGTCACCCGCAAGATGAGGGCCACTCCCAGTCTTTTCATGAACTGAAAACACACCCCAGAGCTCAACCATATGGAGTTCCAACAGAGAAGGTAGTATCCGGCCTTGCATGACCATTTAATTGCTTCTTCTCCCTGCTTCACGCAACAGCCTTATATATATACTAAAACCTTCCTTTTCTTGTTTGGGGACAGCTGAATGAGTTCTGGATTTCCCCTTGAGTGATCCCACGAGACTAGATAATCTACAAGACAAAAACTCCCACAACCTGCTCGAGAACTAAATAGGGTAGTGCTCTGAAACTGTTCTTTCATCTCTGCTGCTATTGTGGCATTGAATTCTGTCTGTAAATTATACTCAACCCTTCTGTTTCCTTGCCTGCGTGGTCCTCTCAAGCAGCCCTCTGATTGTTGCTTGAATATTCCCTGAGAAGGAGTTCTGACTTCTTCCCTTCGAGCTAATGCTCTACCGTGCCAGTGTAACAAGCCCCCTCCTAGCCACTACATCTTCATCCCAACGGCAAGCTTAATACAGAACCAACACTCTGACTGGGTAACAAGCTTCAGTTGAGGTCGAGAGTTCAAGGGCCTGAGAGCTCACCTCGTGCCAAGTTTTTATCAGGAGGAACCAACTTCAAAACAAGAAGAAAACTCCAGGTACTAGACCAACCTAGTAATCTGCACAGACTTTAGAACTGATGTTTCTCTGTACAACTAAAAGGGAGTTATAACGATGTTATGGGGTTACTGATGAACTTAATACTTTATTTATATACCTAACTAATCCATAAACACCTTTGGAAAACTAAGGATCAGGTTTAGAGAACAGAAGGAAAAACAACAAAAAAAGGAAACTTCACCGGTTCTGTGTTTCAAGTTTGTTTCATTTCTGCTCTTTTCTTAGGTTGTCCAGTTCAGTGTTGGACGCTCCCATGATATTACCAAGTTGTCTGGCATTTAAAACTTTAAGAGAACATTTAGCTATGCAGGCTAGGAATGAGGGAAACTTGGAAACCAGAAATATGAACCATCAGAAAACATACATTGATACCAGTCTCGGTTTTATTTCAGTTTCTGGAATTCTTTCTGGTATCAGTATAAGCAAGCTTGCTGTAAGATTGACAAGATGTTTGGGATAGCTAGGAGCCTGAAATCTCGATTAGACTCTGAAACAATGTTGGGGTAAACAAGAAACTGATTCGAGAACACAAAAAAAAGGAACAACAGTAACAGAACAAAAGTATATCAGTTTTTAGTTCAGTTTTTTTCAGTTTCTGGGTTTCTGTGAAATTCTACTTCAGAGGACTTACGAGGGATGAAAAGAATGATGAACCCACCTAACCACACCTAAGACACTTAAGTGAAGGTGAAAATTCCTTGGGGATAAATTAGAAAATCAACCCATAACTTACAGAGGAAGGAAAATATAATGCACATCAGTTTCATAGTTTCAGATTTTCAGTTTTCATTTCTTTTTTTTTAGTTCTGTATCTTTGTACAGAAAGGTTTGAAGTAGTAGTATTGGGTTGCCAAGGAATCTAAGATACCTCTAACACACCTTAGTGAGTTTATAAAGGCATTGGGTAAATAAGAAGTCAGATTAATAGATGAAGAGAAAGATAAAAGAGAAGACATCAGTTGATGTTTCAGGTTTTATTTCCAGTTCTCCAGCTTCTGTACAAAAGAGTTATCAGTGAGTTTAGGGTGTTTATAAGTTCAAAATCTTACAAACCACTTAACTACGTGAGTTACCAATGAGGAAAATAAACACTTGATCAATAAACAAAAAGGGAAACAACCTGTAACACCCCTACTACACACATAACACTACTTGAAATCGCAGCGGAATTTAAACAACTAAACAGTAACTAAACGAACGGTGCTACAACGCCGTCAACCACCCACGTGGTTAACAAGGCTGAATAAATACAAGTGTACCGGTCTGATGATCAGACTCCCGAGCATAGAACTAATAACCATATATATACATTAACAAAATACCGAGTATTTACATACATCCATCATTGTAAAACATCACTGTTAACCATCACTGTAAACCGTCATAACCAAATATATATCACGCCACGGGAGCACAGGCGCATCCCGGGCCAACATCCAAAAGTACCCAAAAGTAAACTGCATCATAGGATCTAGAGCCACTCCGCTTCTTCGATCCTCATCCTGCAGTAAGAGAAATATGGATCCCCCGAGGGGGTCAGCAACCCTTGGCTGGTATGGTTAACGCGCAGCCCATCGGCTACCGGGATGCGCGCAAACTATTTGTCATGATGACATGGCATTCATTTTAAAACACACAACTTGTACATATATATCATAACACGGGTATTGTACACATCATCACACACATCACACAAGAACAATTCCTTTTAGGAAGAGAACCAACACAGTTAGTCCCCATAGAGAGCCTAGAGAATGTTGCCATGCTCATGCCAAGCTCGTTACATAACTCGTTACCGTCCTGTTAGATTGAACGGATAACTTAACACAAGGTGCCTCGGATATAGTGATCCAAGCCCACCGAAATAACACATAGTATGCCCCTGTGGCCCGACGTGAGTAAGTAAAATAGCCTTGGTTAAGCTAAAGGGAAGGTTAAACCAAATTGGAAAACAACCATAACATACAAAGAGAATCGAACCGGTTATGACATCGACTCCCATACTCACCACACGCTGGACGGAACAGACCGACTCCATCACTTCCCCGTAGCACTTGTTAGCAGTTCATCATTGAACTCAATACACAATTCACAAACAATAGGTCAAGTCTGTTAGACACACACAAAGGAAGAGAGAGTTCATGCTTAACAACATAATAATATTTAACAACTGTAAACTCTTTACATGGTTATTCTTACAAGGTCATAAACACACAAAAAAAAACAACACACAAGCCGGTGTAAACCGGTAGGCAACAGACTGCAAGAAAACCATACCTTGGTCCTTGCTCGATTCGGTTCCACCTTGAGAGAATCCTAAACACATTAGTAATGTCGGTTAATTAACGCACTAATCCATTGTTACTTGTTACTTCACATTATCTATTTTATTTTTTTCACACTTGTTATAGCTCTTCACCATTTTAATTACCATTATAACAACTTCTAACATGTCTTAATTAACCTCATATCATCATTACTAACTAAACCACCATTTTTAGACAACATTTCCCAACTTTAAAACAACAATTTTTGGTCCATACAGTGGCCCGTCCGAACTTGTGTCCGAACCTCCAAGTTCGGACTCAAGCGTGGGACTTTAGACAGAAAACAGACACACGTCGAACTTATGTCCGGACTTCGGAAGTTCGGACGTGAGTCGGAGAATCTCTTTAATGCGGACATCCATGCGTCCGAACATGTGTCCGGACTTCCCAAGTTCGGACCACAGGTTCGAGTGTGCAAAATTCTTACCCAACAGAGCCTGTCCGAACTTCCATATCCGGACGGAAGTCGGACAGGCATATTACTCATTTCTAAGCCTTTAAACACTTAACCCAAATTTCCAAAGCCTCCAACACTTATAGTATCTTCTCCTAAGGTTTCTAAGTGGTTTCCTTGCCTATTCTAATCATTATAACAAGATATATCTTCCACACAACATCATTACTAAACATCATTTCTTACAACTAAAACTCCTTATGTCATCCTTGAAATCCCTTTTTCTAAGCTACACTTTCTCCTTATTTTACCAAAGTTTGCCTAAGCCCTACCTAAGTCCAAAATGACTTTGGTACATACTAAAACCTCAAGATAATGCCTAAGTCCTTATTACACTCTAGAACACTTCCTAGTTCATCAAAATTCCTTTAAAACATCTTAAACTCCTTATGCATTGCCTAAATTTCGACATAGGTTCTCCTAGCATTTTTGTTACACCAAAGCACATTGTTTTCACCATTAAACACCCAAGAGCACTAAGAACACCAGGAACACACTCTCATACACAAAACTTCACTCAAATCTCACTACATTAAAATATAATGCATAACTTAAATTGCATGGCACTTAGGCCCTTAAATGCATGGATTTTAGGCCCTTAAAGTGCTTAAATCAAAACACTGAATTTCCACAATATATATGCCTTGACCTGCAAATACATACAACAAGACATATGTTCTTTTACTAGTCTCCTTGAGAAATTTACTAGGTCATTCACCTTTTGCTCTTTAGGTAGTTTTAACAAGCATTATAAGCTCATTTCTCCTAAGGCATTAAAACAAACATTAGGTTAGTATATTTACCTCTTTCCAAAAAAATCTCTTTCTTGTTTTCCTTATAAAACCGGTAAGGTATTTGATTCCTTGTCAAGTTCTAAACAATATACAAAACATAATGAGTATCAAGCTTTAAGCTTCATCTCATTGTAAACCCTAATTTTTACATTGTTTCAAAAACATTAATGTAGTTGTTTTACCTTGGTCTTTAAAGAGAGTTTGAATATCTATGAAGAGAGGGACTCCACCTAGTCCTTGAAAGGTTGGAATGAAGCTAAAACAAAGCCATATAAAGAGCACCTTCAATGGGTATTTTCGGTCACAACAAAAACATGGAGGAAATGTAGTTTTTATGAGAGATTCCTTACCTAGAAGCAAAGGAGAGTAATAATATGTAGAAATACAAGCTCAAGCTCCTTCAATGGTGGAACTCTATGGCACCGAAATGGGGCTCTTGAAGTTTTGAGAAGATAGAATTGAAGAGCTTGATGAGAGGAAGAAGATAGTGGTGGTCTTAGAATTTGATTTGGTTAAGTGAGCTATGAATTATTGATGGTCAAAGTGGTGAAATGATGGTGGGCTGTAGTACCGTGAGAGAATGAAGAAGAGAGGTTGAAGAAGGAGTTTGGAACCGTGTGAAATGAAGAAAGAAATGAGAAGGTAAGTTGCTTTTGAAGATATTTGTTAATAAAGTAAAGTAAATAGTACTTAACTTGTCATCTTTATTTAACTAATGAGCTAACAAGAGTGGTGAGTCACCAACCTTAAAAACCGGCCCCAATAGTAATATGAGGGTATTTTAGTCTTTGTTGAACATTTACTTACTTAATACAACATATGTTACAAAATAGCTTATTAAAATCACTATTCATGAAAACAAGGCACATAGAAGTGAAATTTTGATTTCCTATTGATATAGCCATCCAAATGTGATATTATATAGTACACATATATTTAAGAGTAATGATGGACATCTAGCCACTCAAAACTCATTTACAAGACAATTTTTCAAAAATGTGCTTTAAGACTCCTTAAAGCACATTTGTGTTTAAACTGTTTTCAAGCTTGGTTTTCTTTGGTAATTGATTTAATATGTTCATTAGTATATAAATGAGGTCTTGGTAAGTTCATTAGGTCTTACCCAAGCTTATTCCAAGCTTAGAGCGCACATTTTAGCCCATATTGACCTTAAGGTATTTAATTGTGTTCTTTATGGTTTTAATTGTTTACTAATGTTTCTAAGACTCTTTTTAGTCTTAATATACCATATTTAGGTGTTTAAAAGCATAACTAGGTTTGGGGTATTCACAACCGAGGAACTAGCCTGATGCACTGTGGGTAGAGAGAAATAAACTGAAGTAGGTTTCAGTTTTATTTTCGGTGTTACAGATTTGTGTAGAGAAGTTTAGAGGTTATCTATGTGGTTTGGGGTATTGTTTAGGGGTAGAAACTGAATTAAAACGTCTAATCAAGTAACTGAATGCTGAGGAAAAAAACTGGGAACCCGATTCAATTAACCAGAAGAGAAGGCAACCGGTTTTGAGTTTTAGTTTTCAACTCCTCCTGAAAACTTGGGATTTCTGAATAACCTGGTGACAGATGGCTAAGGGGGTTGTGTTAATTAACAATAAACCACAGTCAGTACCAGTGCACCTATCTAAATTGGTATACTCATTTAGGAAGTAGAAGGCAAGCATTGGACAGAAAGAAAACAATAGAAGGAGAATGCATCAGTTTAAGGTTTCGATTTTCTTCAGTTTTCAGGTGTTGCGTAGAGAACTTCTAAGGGGTTGAAACCTTGCTTAACACAAAGCTAAGTATTAGACAATCTAGGGTGAAAACCAGAAGCCAAGCTCAGGAATAGACAAAAGAAGAAAATAAGAAGGGGATGTGACAGTTTCAGGTTTCGATACTTACAGTTTTGTCTGATTTCTGATTTCTAACCCGCAGGTTTGTGTAAGAAACTTCTGTAGCTTTAGCTTATTGACCTGGGTTGTCTTAAAGCTAAAACGACATTAAAACTTATAACTAAGTAGCTGGGCAAGTTGGGAGCAAACAGAACAGAGACTGAAATAACAGAAAAGAAACAATAACATGAAAGATTATTAGTTCAGATCCTGGTTCTGAAAGTTTGTTTTGGGTTTTTGTTACAGATGGGAATTGACTGTTGTATTGGTTTAAGATGAAGCTGAGACATTCCTAATACATATTACAAGGAAGCTATATGACTTGGGATAAAATTTAAAAGTCAGGATAAAAGGAAACAGAAAGTTAACAACAAGAGAGGATTTCATCAGTTTCAGTTTCTCTTTTTAGGTGTTGTGTAACAGTTCTTTTTCAGAAACGTAGCCTTATGGCCTTGGGTTGCCTAAGAATTTAAAGCTATACTAAGACACTTAACTATCTGGTAAATAAGCTGGGAAAAAATTGGGAGTCAGGTTAGTGTAAAAACAGAAAAGAAACAGAAGAAGGTTATCAGGTCTTGTTCAGTTTCTGTTTCTGTACAGAAGGTTAAGGGAGGGTTGTTGGAGTAATTTTGAGTCTTAAGATGAGATAGAATACTTAACTGAGTAGGAAGTAAGTAGGGATGAATGGAAAGACAGTTATGAGAGTAACAGAAGAGGATAGCAGAAGGAATATCATGATTGGTGTTATTTCAGTTATAGCTATTTATGGAAGTTGAGTTTCAGTATAACTAAGTACTGAGGGACTCGGTGGGGATGTAATGATTGTTGTGGAGTCTAAACCACCTCTAATACACCATAGTAAGTGTATTGGTACTGAGGGGAAATTTAGAGATTTAAAATAACCAGTTACAAGCAAGGGTCAAACAGATGGTAATAGATTCTAGTTTCAGATTTTAGTAGCTTCTGTTTTGTGTAACTAATTACGGAAGCTAGAGAGTGTCTTATTGGTTTAACATTGAGTTTAAACCATTGATAACACCCATATCCAGTGGGGTAAATACAGAGGGAAAGAATTAACTACCGGTTGAACTAACTAAGAACAAGAACCAAGAAGAAGTGTATAGTTGTTGTTTCAGATTTCAATAATGTTGTAACTTCTGTATAAACTGTGTTACAAGGGCATTATAAGTGTGACTCAAGTTTAATATGAACCCAAATAATAGCTAATAAACATAACTAGGTTAGCAAAAATGTGGAGAAGGTTAAACACCAACTACTACATTAAAAGTAAAGTTAGTGAAGGTATTCCATGGAAATGGTTGTTTTAGATTGGGAAGCTATGGGTTTCTGTATAAATAGGTTTTAGGGGTATTTTATGATCTATATTAGCATTACACAAGGGTTAAAACATTGCCCACATATTTAGAAGGGGGAATACACATTAGACAAGTTATATCTATGTTATACAAACTTGTTACATAATACCTCTTAAAACGCCAAACATATCTAAGAAAAAAGGGCTTAGTTAACATGTAAATAAAGTTATGAATATCCTAGGAGTAAGTTAAGCCTAGAATAATGCATGTGAAGTTCTAAGGGTTAATACAAACTAAGCACTTAACAACACACCTAGGGAACAACACCTGTTATAAAGTGTCGTCACATGAAATCATGAACTGACACGTTACTTTTTAAACATTAGGGCCGTAACGAACGCTACTTGGGACCCGTGTGTGAGACAACTCGTGCTTTCAAATAAGGTATGGACATGTGTGGTTCGTATGTTGCCGTGTTACACGGCTTGTGTGCTGTGTGCTTTGTTTGACAATGACTATAAGACTATGCATGAAATTGGATTGCTTCTTGTGGCTTGCTTATATGCTTGTTATATATCCTTGTGGCATATTACTTGCGCGCACACAGTAGTTTAGTCCCATACTCGCTTATGGAACTCGAGATGAACCACTATGAACTATGAAAACAAAGAAAACTCTATAAGGGGAACTCCTCTCTAAACCATTGAGGACTACCATGACACCCACTATGGTGTCTATTAATTAATGATAATGAAGAGCAAGTCTCCTTTGGTGAGACACGACGAACCACGTAGACAAAACAAAAGAACTATACAAAGAGACAAATCCTCTCTAACTTTAGAGGACCGCTAATGACACCCACTATGGTGTCGAGATGATAATGATAATGAACCGAAAAGCACCAACTGTGAAACATGAGAACAACCCGGGAAGACAACAGCTCGGGCCACGCGGTATGGATGATCGGGAGTTGGTATCTGCATCAGATCCTTCGACCGTCTATGGTGGAATATATTTTGGGGATCCCTGGGTGACCCACTTTCTCAGCACATCCCGGAGTCCAGAGGTGACTTCCGCTTCCTCGACCCTGGGTGTCGGGAATGGGGGAGTGACAAATGTGTGAAGCTTATCCTGGAGTCTAGAGGTGACTCCGCTTTCTCGACCCTGGGTGTTGGGAATGGGGGACTAGCTATGGAGGAGACGTCCTCCAACGTGCGGTGATAAAGAATTCACAAATAATCCTTAAAGAAACAAGGAACGATTAGCACCTACATAATGAAGTCTTGGGATCTAATCTATATCCCTGACTCGGTGCCAGAGAATAAAGGAAAACTGGTGTGATGAGACCAAGCAAACAAGGGAAAGTCACAAATGTGATCCTTAAGAAATAAGGAATGAATAGCACCTACATACAAAGTCTCGGGATCTAACCTATATCCCCCTGACTCGGTGCAAGAAAAGAAAGGAAAACATGTGTAATGAGAACAAAGAAAACAATACGTAATCTCTTGAATGATCCCATAGTGAGGATCGACGGTATAATATACCTGCGCACACGTTGTATTACGTACTTGATTGTTGTTGCTACATTAGCAACTTATTGTGCTGGGTTGCTTATTGATGTTGCTATGTGTTATGCTTGGATGTTGGTTGACATTGCTATGCTACTTGCAAGTTGTACTTGGTTGCTTTATGATATTGCTATGCTACCGATGAGTGTGTATGGTATCATGGTGTGCTGAGGGGGTGCTTTACTGCTTTATTATAGCATGTAAATTGACTTAATAATATTCGACCAAGTAGTCGTGTGGCCCGGTAACATGCGGGCTTCACACGTTCATACTCAGCGTAGTTTGTTGAGTCCTTTACACCCAATTTTTTTCAGGTCTTGTGCTGGGGGGGATGGCGGAGAGTAGGCAAGTGACTACCATGGGGGTAGTCCATCTGGGCAAGACTTATGAATCGTTCTGTCTAATCTATGTACTGTAACCTGTAGAACTAAACTCAGAATGTAACGTTTCAGTTTACCTAGTAGCTATGTTGTATATACTAGGCATTTGGGAATTGTATCTTATATTGTATATGAGTTTGGTTGAGGGTTGTTTCCAGTCATGCAGACCGTAACTTGGTGTTGGTAATGTGGTCTGTCAACCATGAGGGTGGTTGGCATCTGTAGCACCCGGATGAAGTTGAGAATCCGCTGCATGGTTATCGGGTAATATGGCTAGGAGCTTCGTTCGTACTATTGGATGTTTATTCGGGGGTGTTACAGAGGGGCTGTATATCCCATGTCCTAATAGGACGTTGTAAACAGTGAGGGGCTGTATATCCCCTGTCCTAAAAGGACGTACTTGGCGGTGGGGGTCATCTCTCCCAGTTGGTTTTATTCCACTCTTGAGTTGTTGGTTCTTGGATCTCTTCTTTCATTCCTAGTCCTTGTGACTACTTGGGTCTTTCAACTCCTAATTGGAACTGGATCTAACACAAGCAATGGATGTTCACTAACTTATGATGTGGTTTCTTTTAACTGACTAACTTTGCCTTCCTGTATTTATCTCTATTTTTGACTGGTAATTTTGTTGTGCCTTGTTCTACTGTTTTTGTTTAAGAGTTTGGGTTTCAAATTATTGTTTTTTTAAGAGTTATGCTTTAAATATTTGCTTTGGAGAATCGTACCAGTTCCATTCCAGGAACTGACTCACCCCTCCCGGGGTGGGCTGCTTGGTTTCATCTTGCAGGTACGAATTGTTATACATGCAGGTGCCATGAAGAGTATGAGTGATTGGGATAGGAATTAGGATTGTGGAGAGTTGTTGTATTTTGCTTATGTTATGTTTTCTCGAGTTCAGACTGTAACATTTGTAAGTAGTAATTGGTGAGGTTTTGTACGGGTGTTTGGAACCCGATGATCTGTAATCGCCATTAGAGATTTTATCCCGCTGTATTTATTTTAAATAGGGGCGTTACAGAAATTGGTATCAGAGCGTAATCAGAGCGTAGTTACGCTCTGAACCCAAGAAAACAAGCCGAGTGAAATACTTAGAATATAGGTGCTCTTAAAACTGGGGGAATTAGGGTAGATTGGGAAGTGAGGATTCCAGTAAGGCACGACTCTAACCCTTCTTGGAATTGTGAATGATTCCTTTATACATTTTTTATTTTATGAATGTCTTTTGAGAATGGTATGCTGTCATACAGTTCGAATATGAAATTACAGTAAGAATATAAGTTTGGAACATCATCTATTGGGTATGATAAGACTTTGGTTGGGATAAAATCATACATTGTGCTATTTTTTCAAAAGCATACTTATTGAGAATACATGGTTAAGAATACAATTATTCAAAAACTAGTACACATGTTCCTACAATTTTAAAGAATTCGTTTTGTTGAAAATAGATACAAATAGAGCTTTGAATAACTAAGTTAGTATTAATGTTATGTGATAAGTACTTCAATTCCTTTAAAGTTTGAAAATAAACCTCAAGAACTACTTGGTACAAATTGTTGCCTAAAGATAATGCGTATGATAAGTCTTAAGTCTAGAAAGTTATTAAACTAACAATAATTAGTAACATATTAGAAAAGACCAACATCCGAACCTGTAAACCACACTAAAACTCTATGTTAACATTAGAAAGAAAATACCTAAACCTAACACCTTACGGGAAGTGCCTGGTGCGACAAACTCTAGGGGCTAGACAAGCCTTGTCATCTAACTGGAAATAATTTTCTATGGAAGTGATGAAATGTGTTGAACTTGAGGGGGGATGGGGGTAAGACGTTACCACCATGAAAACTTGGGCTAGGCATATCTCATTACTAGCCACGGTGGGCAATTCAAAACTTATAGCTCAAGATCCAGTACTAAATTCATACATGTAAAGAGTTTATTGAGTTAAATCCTTGGTGAAAAAAACTTACATATGGAGTGAAAACACAAGAAGAGTAATGATGTTGAAACCAGGGTTCAGGTTGATTACTTTTGACACATAAACTTTATGAGAAGCCTGGAATAACCCTACAACAACAATATGAATGTGGATGATGTGGTGGAACATACCAATCTATGGAGGAAAGAGATATAAATTTGGTACTACAAGGTAGAACATCTACCCCCTTGTTGAATATAAAAACCATTAAAAAGAAGTTACTTAAAGATTGAGTGAAGAAAAGAGTAATACTAAACTGAATATCATTGATTCTTAAATACTGGGAGTATTGAGCATCTAGTGAAAAAAATTGAGAATTACTTAAAGATTGGAAATTCTCATGTTTATTTGGAAGTTTAACTTATACTATATTGTAAACACCTCTACCGGTAATCACACTATTATCCTCTAACCCGTCTCAAATACCAACAACAATACAGCGGTAATTTCCAACACAACCGGTGGTGAAACAAACCGTTAATCACCCACGTGACTAACTAGGCCAATCCAAACTCAATTACAACAAGCAAACACAATATCGGTCTGATGGGTCTTATACTGAGTACGCTGAAGACAATCATACTTCCATTACTTAACCAAATCTAAACCAAATACATCTTCAATCCATATTATACAATACAACTTCAATTACATTCTATACCGAGTATCTACTACAACTTCCAACTCATTGACCACATGTCGGCCTTACACTTCCATAATACAAACATTTCAACTTCCTAAACAACTACCCATGGTCACATGGCAACCCGTCCTACACTCGAACGGTATCCGGCTTCAGTGTACCTGGAAAATAAAAACGTTGCCCCTAGGGGCTCAGCAAAATTGTTGCATATGACTTCCGCATACCCCGCGGGTACGCAGACTAATTGGTCGAGAGCATGCGGTTCATTTTAATTTATACAGCGCAATACAATAATACATTATATATGTATTTCAACACAATCAAGGTTCAATGAAGAACACAAACACTAACACACACAAGAGGTTAGTTTAGTTTGTTATATATTTAGGCTTCGAGGGTTATACCACACTATGCCTCAAATCTTTCTACCTTGTCACCCACTCACTAGGGTTACACTTACTCAAATCCTCTTGCTCTCAATCTCAACTCAATACTCAATTTCTCAATACCCAAGACTCACATGCTCAATTCTCAATACTCAATACTCAAGTTCTCAATCCATACTCAATACTCAAAGGTATATGTTAAGTCATTCTCATGACCTCCGGGCAGGGCCATACACAAGACCCACCACCGGGCTTTCAAATACAAAAGGGGCTATGCACTTAGCTCCTCAAGTCACCAATGTCCAGTTCTCTACCGGACTACTCAATTTCCCAAAAACTCCACTCTCGGAGTCAATTCACAATCTCAAGGATTAGCCTAGAAGTATCACTCTCGATAACATCTAATGGCTTAGGGAATTCTCAATGTCTAGTATTCTAAGAATTAAGGTCTTACCCAACTTATCGAATACTCTCATGTTCACGACATTGTTCATTTAGTCGGTTCCTCTCATTGGGATTCGACTATATTTCTAAGGGGTTTGGTGGTCCCTTATCTTACTTGTTTCTTTCAAGGTTCAAGTTTGAACACTCATGCATCCTCTAATAGAGGTTACTTAGTTCCTCCACCATTATATGTTTTGTGGCTTAAGTCAATTCGGTTCTCTTACCGTTATCGGGAGTTACTAATCCCGTACCATTCTCTCACGTTCTAGTGAGTTCGTAGTTTGTGTTACCGAATATTGGTTCGATAGTTTCGGGTGTGTTCCACATTTTTATTATCTCACACTTGTCTCTTCCTATGAGTCACTACTCAATCAAGACCCAACTATGGGTCGCACTACACTACACAATCACATGCAAGCAACTCATTTACCATTCATCCATTTCATGAATTATACAAACTTTAGTTAAAAGATACAATCCGACAAACAACAATACCATACAAGCACTAATGCGTGCACACAATTCGATTCGTGCATTTATCTTGTTAGGTGATCACACAATCAAACAAGCACACAAATCGGGGTAACCAAGTTAGGATACAGAGCATGAGGAGGAAATATTTACATTTCACCGGGGTTTAACTTACCGGGGCGCCTTATGTTCCTTGGTTCCATTTGTTCCTCCGACCTCACTTCCGAATCACTAATCACATATTAAGTGATTATTATCATTAAGGTAGCACGGTAGTGTAAAATTAGTACTCCCGTAGTTAACCCCGTTATCCCGTTTAGTTAAACTTAGGTTTACTCATGTGTAACTAAGTTCACAACTTTCTCATTCACCTCTCACACTTGTTTACACTTCTTAGGACCTTTAAAGGTCACCAAACAACTCCTAAACATCACCTAAAACCAATACCATTCTCTTCCCCATCATTAGACATCTTTAAAAACACATTCTGTTACAATTTTAGCATGGTCTG
Source organism: Limonium bicolor (assembly GCA_023374045.1). NCBI lineage: Eukaryota > Viridiplantae > Streptophyta > Magnoliopsida > Caryophyllales > Plumbaginaceae > Limonium > Limonium bicolor. The sequence goes on from CM041778.1 coordinate 308,685,613, forward strand.
GGTTTGTGTCCGGGTCTCTAAACCCGGACCAATCCCTGAATTCGTTTCTACTATTTTTCTATGTGGTTCGGGTTTACAAACCCGAACCACCCCCCCTAAAATTTACAGTTTTGGACAATTTTCAAACCCTAATTCACCCCTAACCATTTCTTAATCTTTCCACATGTTTCCTACATGTTTAAACACTCTAAAACACTCCTTAATCATGTTCTAAATCTCCTCAAATCATTAGTTAAATTCATCACTCAATTCTTGCCTAATTCCTTCAAATTTCCAACCTCTCTGTTACAGTGGGCACACTTGTGCATTTCCTAAACCCCTCTTGGTAGTTTACACTTTGCTCTCTCTTATTTTGACCATTCCAAATTCTTCCTAAACAATTGCATCAACTACACCCAAGTCCTTCCTCCATTTCCAAGATTATAAACACCAGCTCTTTCTCTAGAAATTCTAAGTTACCAAACACCATTTATGCTACAGATTTTTACACTCCTCTCCCTAGTTCTCCAAATGCCATTTCAAGGCTATCACTCAACTCTAAACAACACTACAAACAACTAGGTTTTCCATTTCACTAAATCATCTTAAAACACTTATTTTTCTACACAAATTTGCCATAACCTCCCCATAAACCTTACATGTCCACATTCACCAATTTTCACATTTACAATCCTAATCTAACCACACCCTTACAAGGATCCTACCAGCACTCAATATCAATCCAAAAATTCACCAAATCACAATATAGCTCTAAAATCTTAATAAGCCAAAATATAACCACAAACTCAATCATTTGGTTCCAAGGCCCGCAATTCAAACCAACAATTTACAAGCTCTCTCAAAATCAACTAAACTCAATTTTTCATATTTTGGGTTCATTATTCAATTTAACCCATCCCAAATCCTAAAACAATTAAAACAAGGTTTAAGGTAGATTTTTACCTTAATCTTTTCCAAGCCTCTTTTCAATTCTCCTCCTCCTCCTCTCCTTCTCCAATTCGGTCACATGGGCAATGGAGTTGCCAAACTCCATTCCAACATTAAAGAGGCACAAAACGAATATAATCAAACCATAACCCTTAGAAAAATTCTATCCAAAGAAAGAGCTTAAATACTACAAGTTAGAGTTCCTTTGGAGTGTTCAGAGGGTGTTTTCACCCATGAATCAAAGGGACTGTCCCACCACCATTGGAGGGTTGAAATGGAGCTCCACAAAGAGATAAAAATAGGGCATGAGAATGGGTAATATCGGCTAGCACCAAAGATGGGGGAAAAGATGAGTTTTCTTGGAAACTTTTTACCTTAATGGAAGGAGAAGCCCCCAAGCTTCAAAATGGTATGCTTTTCTCTTCAAATGGCCAAAACCCATGGAGATGAAATTCAAGCTTTTGGGATTTTGAAAAGAGGGAAATGTAGAGCTTGATGAGAGGATCACAAATATGTAATTATTTTTGTGATTGGAGCTTTAATAAAGCTTGGGCATGAGGTTGAAGTTGAAGTAGCCATGGGAGGAGGAGGAGAAAAATTGGCTGCCATGGGGAAGAAAGATAGAATGACAAGGAAGGAATAAAGGAGGAAAGAGAAGGAAGAAAAGAGAAATGAGATAGGAGAGAGAGGGGGTGGGGGTACCTTTCTACTCTTTTCTTTTTTTTTTTTTTTCTTTCTTCCTTTCTAGATGTGTGTGTGTGTGAGTGGGGCTGCTTACTAATTAAAACCGCCCACTATATTAGTACCAACTGGAGTTCGTTAGTCTGGAGCGTTTTTCTTTTACAAAAAACACTCGTTTATTTACCCGGTTTAGCACTATTCACTAACCGGGCCCGTTTTCCGGAGTTTTATTGTTTCTTTAATTTTAATGGTTATTATACTCCCATTAATGTTTATTTATAGTTATCTAATGAACTATAATTTTTACGGGTTCGTTCGACCACTTAAAGTCACGTTCTTGGGTTTTCTCGAAACGTGCGCTAAAGCTTTATTAGCATTTTAATACATTATTTGGATCCGTTTTCTTCGGAATTGTTCCCATATATTATTTAGGCATTATCAAGCCTTTTAAATTCATTCAATACCTTTTAAGGTTGTATTCCTCCTAGGGTCACTTAACGCTCATTTTAGCGTTTTTCGCTTTCTAAGCATTTTTCTTGTTTCTTTTGGATTTATTCTTTTTATCAAAGATCATTAGGCACTAATAGGCCCTCAATATCATATTAGAGTAATTTAATCCCCCCTAATTAAGTCCGGGTATTTCATCCTACCCCCCCTTAAAGAACTTTGCCCACAAAGTTAGTGAGTCTGAGATTGTTAGTCACCAAGGTACTCAATGCTAAGGTTATACTCTCTCTATAACCTGACAGACTCCACTGTCTGACTCAATACATACCACACATTCAAACAGCATGTCAAGCATGCATAGCAATCAAAATATCCGTTATCCAATCTCTCAATGGGGGTCCATCCGCAGACAGTTAGGCACTAAGTCCTCCCCCATATCTTGTGATCCCTCAGGTACTGGTCACGTTTGAACACTTACGCTCTCTGGTTCACGGCCGTCATGACATTGAGCACTTACTCTTTCTGGCTCTACGGTCCTTTGGTTATGATCAAATTCATTTGCACGTCTAGAGAATCCTCAGGCTCCAAAGTGGGTACTCTTCCCTGACCGGACTACACATATCCGGCGGCCCTTGGACAAATACAAAACGCACACTACAAACGTCCTACAGGTCACTTAGTACCCTTGCCCGTCCGTTGTAATGGTTTCAAAACTATTCATCACCTCCACCAACTCACAACTAGCTTCACCACCATGGTTCAACCGGATACCCGTGCCTAGCCATGAAGATCCACTAGCGCCCGTGGGAGTGGTTTCAAAACCAATCCTCATTCTCAGTTTGAAGAAAATCATTTGTACCAAAACCAATTTTGGAAATTCATTTGAAAACTTCAATGCAACTCCAAATTCCAATTTATGTTAGTTTCACCTATTACTAGTGTGATTACTTGTGGCCACTTATAAGGAGCTTCAAGAGTCATTCAACCCCAATGTGATCAGCATTGGTGTTGAACTTTCCATCCACCCCACTTTGGTGTTCAGTTTCCCTTGATCGCTAGCAAACCAAGTTCTACCTCCCACCCCAATTCACACAATCAAATAGTCAAGCATTAATTTCATTTTCTATCTTCTTAATCTTTCTAGTCATACACTCATCAATACATTTACCAATTCTAGAATCCATTTACTCATTTACTACTCATCTCATCAATTGTTACTCAATCCTATCTTCAACCTCTATACCCAAGAATTTCAACCATTAGTTTCCAAATTAGTTTTCTATCCTCAAATCATTTACAAGTCAAATCAATTTCTATCCTCACTTTATTCACCATACAATCAAATCAAATTACCTAGGGAACTCGCTTCCCACTAGGTCCAACATCGATTTCATACCGATTTATACTCCTCAAACTCCTCAAACATACTCATTTCCTAAGTTATTACCAATCGGGGTTCTCATTCCCTATGGAGTCTCTCTACTCCATTCACCTCAATTCTCTCACAATCAATACTACTTTCCACTTCAAATCTCACAATCAACCTTAATTACATTATGAATGGATGCATATGTTTATGTAACATAAGTATCAATCATCAAAACAAATTCTCTTGCGCTATGCGCATTGTAGTTTACGCACTATCACATAAAACTTACATTTCGCGGTTTTTGCCCTACCCCCCTTAAAAAGGATTACGCCCACATAATCTACCATGTATCAACATTGGATATAGGTCTAAGGCATTCAGCCGTCATGGATGGTTCAACTCCCATGCGGTCTATTATACAATGTATTCTGGTCAAAGGGTCTTAACCATATTGTTGGTTAGTCTCTGCACCAAGAATTCTCATCGGAGTTGTTTAACTCTTAACCGGGTTCGGTTCTAGCCTTAGAGGCTTCAAGGCATTGATAATTATCCCTTCATTCACTAGGTGTATTAAACCTTAGAATTTGGGCCCACTAGCTTCTACTGTGTGACCCTGATAGCCTAGGGTTTATTTGCCCTTCTCATTATCCTTAATGTGTTATACAATATCCTTTTATCCCTTTTTATCTTGGGAACAAGTTTTATTAATCATGTGTGGTATTCTTACCGTACGCGAACTCAATAGTTACAAGTTTTCTATCCAGCTCTTTATGAGTCTATATACATGTTGTGTACTTTCGTGGTTGTTCACTTGATTCCTCTGACTTATGTCGGTTGAGGTTGAGCCGCTACTTAGTTGTAGTGCTGCCTCTATTGTCAGTAACTTCGGAATTATGACCTCGCATTTTCTATGCTTTGGTCTTTATGGCTTCGTACGTTTCCTTCTACCATTTACCACAATTGGCATCTTTCCAACTTCGTTGATATCCCACTCGATCATTAATGCACAAGTGCAATACCCAAACACTCAGTCCTACAGAGTGCAGAGGCGTAAACCCCTGGGCAGTAAATCTCTTGTGAGGTTGCACTAGGAATAACATTGTTTCCTTGTTTCTCGGTTTGTCTACCATCTTTATTCATCAACTCCATCTCATTGTGTGACTTATTCGTATTCATTGGTCGCTTGCTGCGCACCACGTTCATATTTATTTACGGCATTGGTTTCCATGGCATCAGTTATTACCTTAGCTTCAGCACATGTATCTCCACCATTATACAATGGTTCGCCATTTATATTTCTAAGCTCCTTTAGTGTTATTTGCTTATACTTCACGTTTCCACATACCGTGTTTCCTTTGAACTGGTTACTCCCTTGATTGTCAACAATTGTTATCAAAGCTTATTTCACATTGCTTGGCGATAATTGTATGCTCAAGCTCCATTACCTTAGTAGTTCTAAAAGAGATGTATTATCAGATATTCGTTGATGGTATTTCTTTCTTGGAATCTATGTGTTCATCGCTCTCACAGTCTCTCATTAACGAGGGTATCCTGCTCGTTGGTTATTAAACAATCTTACTGGTTCCGTTCCTGGCAACTCTCCATATGGTTTTCTATGGGTTTTCGCCACCGTTGGATCATATATTGTAATGGTTTCATGGCATACTAGCCTCGTTGCCTAGAGCTCTGCTCATTACAGGCGGTTCACGAGCTTTGCTTATCTGTACACCAAAATGGTTTGGAGGTATTATTGGGCTCCTTGGTAAGGTCATCACATCACGCTTCCATTTATTAGAGACCCCCTTAAGTATTCTGGGTATTGATCGGTACCATTTACCGATTCAGGGTATCCCCTTGTTAGTGGGATCCCTTTGGTGTTCTAACCGATTGTTTGTTGTAATTCTTGTGCTCTTATCGCGACATTTAATTCGACACCCTTAAGGGATTGCTCCTGGGAGTTATCATGTTATGCCATTACCTTTGGCTAACTTATGAGTATGTTCAAATTGTCCCGTTTAGGGTTATAACGTCTCCCATTGTTAGGGTAGACCATGTGTGCTTCACTTATGTTTTTAACCGGTTGATATTTTCTTCGGTGGTGTGAATGATATCCTCCGGTACCTTAGATGATCACTCTGGGTACTTATGGTGGTTGTTCGGGAATCCCATCCCCTGCTTCATGTAGTTCATGCAGCCCTCTTTGCCCCTTTGTTTCGGGTATCCATTCCGGCTATTTCATGCTTTTGTTTCAAATTCTTGAGACATATCCAATGTCTTTCGTCAATTACTAGTGCTTCTCGCACTTTCTAACTCTTAATCGTCCTCCTGGAGTAAGTTCTTGACTCCTTTGGCTTGTAAGCCGATCTGAGTTCCCTCGATTGTTCGAGGTATCCAACTGTCCTTGGTTTGCATTCACCTTATGGTCCGTAGAACGGAGCTGACTACTTCCCGTGTTTCGTACACTACATGTATACATACGTGGGGTACCTTATTGGTACGTTACCACTTACCTCCCGACTAACTAAAAATGGTCTGTCAGGCCCGCAAGCTCCTTCGGAGTGCGGTCGTCCCACATCCCATATTTGGGTACACTCGTAGTGTTCGTCACACACCTAGGTAAAGTATTCTATTGTCAACTCCTTTTGTATCATTCTATGATACTTACCGTGATTCTCCTGGTTTGGATTTTAAAACTGAGGTTTAAAAGAAAAGGGTTGTGGTTTTTAAAGAATAGTTCTAGTTTTGAAATAAAATTTTTGAGTTTGAAAGAAAATTTCATGGCGTTGCCATGCTTGAGGTCTTTGACCAAGTACAGCTTCCTGCTGACTGGTATGTTCGTTAATGAGATGGTCAGGCCGTTAGGCCTTTCCAAGGCTTTGTGGTTTCAAGTCTTAATATTTATGGTCCTATGATTGCTTCCATCTCCATAATGGTACTTAGCAAGTGCTTGTTAGTCATTTAACGTCCTCCAACTTGTCTTGTTGTTGCTGCACTTGCCTTGGCAAGTGTGCGGGTTCGTCGGTTTTTAGGTTCCCAAGCACCGGTTACGGTGTTGTTTCCATTCAAATTTGGTGTTTTATTGGATCTTCCTTTGATCTTTTGATCTTAGTGATCAATCTCCTGAGTAGCTTCTCAGCGTTCTTGACAAGGTTGTCGATAATTCGGGTGCTTTCCCGATCCTTGAGGTACTCCATGTACCCTGGTTGTTGCTCGTTTCCACGCCCTTACGGTGGTTACCGAGGTTTGACTTATCCTTAAGAACTACATTGCAGTCTTGTGGGTGTATGTTGTTGACGGTATTGTCAAGCGTTAGCTGCGCATGGTTCTCGCGACTGCGAAGCATGTCGCCCCATGGTGCCAGCACTTTCCTCATTTCATTATCTGTATTCAGGATCTTCAATCTTCTATCGTTGACTGCGGTATTGTTGCTCCAACGGGAACCGTCTTCAGGATTTCCAGTTCTTGGAATCTACCGTATGTCTGGTTCTTTCTCTACAAAGTTTATCTTACAACTGCCAGATCGGGTTTTCCCGAGTATGAGAGGTCCTTCCATCTCTCTGGCGTTCCTTCCCCAACTTATAACGGGGGGTTGCAGAGGGCGGAATTGGTTATGTAGGTATCCAGACCACACTGGAAGTTCCTAACTAGCGTACCTCTCACGCTAACACTCAACCCTTAGCCCTTAGTCTCTAATTCCTAACTCGGTACTTACCTAAACTCGGTATTTAGACCATCAGAGCGAAGTATCGCTCTGATACCACTTTTTGTAACACCCCTACCGGTAATCACACCATTATCCTCTCTAACCCGTCTCAAATACCAACAACAACGCAGCGGTAATTTCCAACACAACCGGGGGTGAAACAATGCCGTTAATCACCCACGTGACTAACTAGGCCAATCCAAACTCAATTACAACAAGCAAACACAATATCGGTCTGATGGGTCTTATACCGAGTACGCTAGACAAATCATACTTCCATTACTTAACCAAATCTAAACCAAATACATCTTCAATCCATATTATACAATACAACTTCAATTACATTCTATACCGAGTATCTACTACAACTTCCAACTCATTGACCACGTGTCGGCCTTACACTTCCATAATACAAAACATTTCAACTTCCTAAACAACTACCCATGGTCACATGGCAACCTGTCCTACACTCGAACGGTATCCGGCTTCAGTGTACCTGGAAAATAAAAACGTTGCCCCTAGGGGCTCAGCAAAATTGCTGCATATGACTTCCGCATACCCCGCGGGTACGCCGACTAATTGGTCGAGAGCATGCGGTTCATTTTAATTTATACAGCATGCAATACAATAATACATTATAAATGTATGTCAACACAATCAAGGTTCAATGAAGAACACAAACACTAACACACACAATAGGTTAGTTTAGTTTGTTATATATTTAGGCTTCGAGGGTTATACCACACTATGCCTCAAATCTTTCTACCTTGTCACCCACTCACTAGGGTTACACTTACTCAAATCCTCTTGCTCTCAATCTCAACTCAATACTCAATTTTCTCAATACCCAAGACTCACATGCTCAATTCTCAATACTCAATACTCAAGTACTCAATCCATACTCAATACTCAAAGGTATATGTTAAGTCATTCTCATGACCTCCGGGCAGGGCCATACACAAGACCCACCACCGGGCTTTCAAATACAAAAGGGGCTATGCACTTAGCTCCTCAAGTTCACCAATGTCCAGTTCTCTACCGGACTACTCAAATTCCCAAAACTCCACTCTCTCGGGTCAATTCACAATCTCAAGGATTAGCCTAGAAGTATCTCTCTTGATAACATCTAATGGCTTAGGGAATTATCAATGTCTAGTATTCTAAGAATTAAGGTCTTACCCAACTTATCGAATACTCTCATGTTCACGACATTTTTCATTTAGTCGGTTCCTCTCATTGGGATTCGACTATATTTCTAAGGGGTTTGGTGGTCCCTTATCTTACTTTGTTTCTTTCTTTCAAGGTTCAAGTTTGAACACTCATGAATCCTCTAACAGAGGTTACTTAGTTCCTCCACCATTATATGTTTTGTGGCTTAAGTCAATTCGGTTCTCTTACCGTTATCGGGAGTATACTAATCCCGTACCATTCTCTCACGTTCTAGTGAGTTCGTAGTTTGTGTTACCATATATTGGTTCGATAGTTTCGGGTGTGTTTCCACATTTTTATTATCTCGCACTTGTCTCTTCCTATGAGTCACTACTCAATCAAGACCCAACTATGGGTCGCACTACACTACACAATCACATGCAAGCAACTCATTTACCATTCATCCATTTCATGAATTATACCAACTTTAGTTAAAACGATACAATCCGACAAACAACAATACTATACAAGCACTAATGCGTGCACACAATCCGATTCGTGCATTTATCTTGTTAGGTGATCACACAATCAAACAAGCACACAAATCGGGGTAACCAAGTTAGGATACAGAGCATGAGGAAATCATACCTTTCACCGGGATTTAACTTTACCGGGGTGCCTTATGTTCCTAGTTCACATTTGTTCCTCCGACCTCACTTCCGAATCACTAATCACATATTAAGTGATTCTATTATCATTAGGTAGCACGGTATGTAAAATTAGTACTCCCGTAGTTGACCCCGTTATCCCGTTAAACTTAGATTTACTCATGTGACTAAGTTCACAACTTTCTCATTCACCTCTCACACTTGTTTACACTTCTTAGGACCTTTAAAGGTCACCAAACAACTCCTAAACATCACCTAAAACCAATACCATTCTCTTCCCCATCATTAGACATCTTTAAAACATTCTGTTACAATTTTAGCATGGTCCGGGTTTGTGTCCGGGTCTACAAACCCGGACCAATCCCTGAATTCCGTTTCTGCCTATTTTTCTATGTGGTCCGGGTTTGTGTCCGGGTTTACAAAACCACCCCTCTGAGATGAGTTTCTTCCGTGTTTTTGCTATGGTCCGGGTTTGCGTACCGATTTGCAAACCCGGACCACCTCTGGAACCGTCAAAATTTACAGTTTTTGGACAGTTTTCAATCCCTAATTCACCCCTAACCATTTCCTAATCTTTCCACATGTTTCCTACATGTTTAAACACCCTAAAACACTCCTTAATCATGTTATAATTCTCCTCAAATCATTAGTTAAATTCATCACTCAATTCTTGCCTAATTCCTTCAAATTTCCAACCTCTCTGTTACAGTGGGCACACTTGTGCATTTCCTAAACCCCTCTTGGTAGTTTACACTTTGCTCTCTCTTATTTTGACCATTCCAAATTCTTCCTAACAATTGCATCAACTACACCCAAGTCCTTCCTCCATTTCCAAGATTATAAACCAGCTCTTTTTCTCTAGAAATTCTAAGTTACCAAACACCATTTATGCTACAGATTTTTACACTCCTCTCCCTAGTTCTCCAAATGCCATTTCAAGGCTATCACTCAACTCTAAACAACACTACAAACAACTAGGTTCTCCATTTCACTAAATCATCTTAAAACACTTATTTTTCTACACAAATTTTGCCATAACCTCCCCATAAACCTTACATGTCCACATTCACCAATTTTCACCCATTTACAATCCAATCTAACCCACACCCTTATAAGGGTCCTACTAGCACTCAATATCAATCCAAAATTCACCAAATCATAATATAGCTCCAAAATCTTAATAGACCACAATATAACCACAAACTCAAATCATTTGGCTCCAAGGCCCTCAATTCAAACCAACAATTTACAAGCTCTCTCAAAATCAACTAAACTCATCATTTTTCATATTTTGGGTCATTATTCAATTTAACCCATCCCAAATCCTAAAACAATTAAAACAGGGTTTAAGGTAGATTTTTACCTTAATCTTTTCCAAGCCTTTTTTCAATTCTCCTCCTCCTCCTCTTCTCCTTCTCCAATTCGGTCACATGGGCAATGGAGTTGCCAAACTCCATTCCCAACATTAAAGAGGCACAAAACGAATATAATCAAACCTCTAACCCATAGAAAAATTCTAATCCAAAGAAAGAGCTTAAACACTACAAGTTAGGGTTTACCTTTGGAGTGTTCAAGAGGGGGTTTCACCCATGAATCAAAGGGACAGTCCCACCACCATTGGAGGGTTGAAATGGAGCTCCACAAAGAGAGAAAAACAAGGCATGAGAATGGGTAAAATCGGCTAGCACCAAAGATGGGGGAAAAGATGAGTTTTCTTGGAAACTTTTTACCTTAATGGAAGGAGAAGCCCCAAGCTTCAAAATGGTGTGCTTTTCTTCAAATGGCCAAAACCCATGGAGATGAACTTCAAGCTTTTGGGATTTTTAAAAAAGGGAATGTAGAGCTTGATGAGAGGATCACAAATATGTAATTATTTTTGTGATTGGAGCTTTAATAAAGCTTAGGCATGAGGTTGAAGTTGAAGTATCCATGGGAGGAGGAGGCAGAAAAATCGGCTGCCATGGGGAAGAAAGAGAGAATGACAAGGAAGGAAGAAAGGAGGAAAGAGAAGGAAGAAAAGAGAAATGAGATAGGAGAGAGAGGGTGGGGGTACCTTTCTACTTTTTTTTCTTTCTTTCTTTTCTTTTCTTTCTTCCATTCTAGCTTTGTGTGTGTGTGAGTGGGGCTGCTTACTAATTAAAACTGGCCCACTATATTAGTACCAACTGGAGCATTTTTCGTCTTTTACAGAAAACGCTCGTTTATTTACCCGGTTTAGCACTATTCACTAACCGGGCCCGTTTTTCTGGAATTTTCTCGTTTTTTAATTTTAATGGTTATTATACTCCCATTAATGTTTATTTATAGTTATCTAATGAACTATAATTTTTATGGTCACGTTCTCAGGTTTTCTCGAAAAACGTGCGCTAAAGCTTTATTAGCATTTTAATACATTATTTGGATCCGTTTTCTTCAGGAATTGTTCCCATATATTATTTAGGCATTATCAAGCCTTTTAAATTCATTCAATACCCTTTTAAGGTTGTATTCCTCCTAGGGTCACTTAACGCTCGTTTTAGCGTTTTTCGCTTTCTAAGCGTTTTTCTTGTTTCTTTAGGATTTATTCTTTTTACCAAAGATCATTAGGCACTAATAGGCCCTCAATATCATATTAGAGTAATTTAATCCCCCCTAATTAAGTCTGGGGTATTTCATATATAAAATTTTAGAAGTCACACTAAGAGTGATATCAAAGAAAAGCCACAATTATCTAAGAGAGTACTAAGATTTAATGATCAGAGGAATACTTACATAGAACAAACCTTAAGAAAAATAACTATCAAGAGTGAGTGAATTTTCACTAGACTAATTCATTTGACTTAAATTTTATATATAGAGTTCCTACCTTGAAAAATCAATTTCAAGATAAAGAAATTAGATTTTGGAGCTACATTTTAATTAATTAGAACTTTCTAAAACTCTACCTCGCGGGAAATTATATAATATATAATAAATAAATTTTATGAAGTGACTACTTAATGATCGTCTAAAATACTATGGTTGATTATAGAAAGAAAAAAGAAAACAGTTTGAAGCTGGAAAAGTCACATAAAATATTTAAACTAACTTAAAAGGTATATAATATGAATTTTTAACGTATGGTTGGCTAATAAACCTTTGAATATAATTTTGAAAGATTATCTACGATTACTATATGATCTGGAATATTATTTTAAATTACTCAAATATGTTACACCTGATTTATAGCTTGATTAATATAGTTGATATGTTAAAATAACATAAATGGCATATTTACGTACCTTAGGTTATAAATTTGGTACAAGGTTTCATGAAAAATTTAATTGCGTTGAAAAAAATTATATACGGTATGATACTATTTTAAATAAGTTAATGAATTTTCAAGCCATGACAACTAAGAGACTTTAGGTTATAAAATGCTTCTAGAGATAGCGTTTGAATAATTACATTACATTATAATGAAAATTTTCTTTTATGAATTAATACTTTCCAAATCTCATAATTTAAGATTTTGATACCTATTACATCTAATACTTAAATGAAGAAAGAGTGGGCTAAAACATTATTTTAGTAATATATAAGTATAACCTATGTTCTTCCTTTTTTAAAAACTTAACCTAGCTACTATTTGAATGATGAATTCTAAACTTTGTTTTTGCCAATGACCGTAAGAGAGGCAGAGTGAGTTAGGGAAACGTGTTGGGTACACTAAAAAGATTTAATTACAATCAAGCCAGAATAACAACGAGTGATATTGTGCATCAGATACTGAACCAAAGGTAACAATTCAAACTTCAGTTAATGCCTTCAATCAAAAAATTAGGAGTAACAAACAGTAAACTTAAATGATGAGGGTTAAACCTAAAAGGTTTTGTCCAACAAAACTACAAAGATTGAAATAAATGTTACTCCCTCCGTTAATTAATATCTGTCATTTTAGGATGTGATTCTTGTTTAAAAATATGTGTCATTCTAGCTTTTTGACACACTTTTTTTCCACTTTTAACCCTAATATTCAACACAAAAGTAATTATTATCTAGTTGAAAAAGTAAAAAGCAGGGGTACATGCGTCATTATTCTACTTTCCTTAATAAGTGTGCAAGCTTCTAAAATGACAGATATTTTTGAACGGAGGGAGTATGTTAACTACCCAGTCAATTAACCCGTAAAGTATATTAAAAAGAGTGACCCACTAAATTTTGGATGATGGTTAGACCATGTGTATACATAAGCAGACAATGAACTGCATCCTTGAAGGAAGAATCTCCATAGGAGATGTAAAATGTTTTGCCCCCTTAAAAATGAGTTGAAATTCCACTTCATTATTACAAGACGGGTATGGGTCGTACCCTATTTTTTTTGGGGGGGGGGGGGTACGACACCCTTATAAAATAAGCATATAACATAAAATGAACGTATAATGGACATATCATTTGTACCAGTCATAAAATGAATAGATAAGAATAATAAAATAAAATTTTATAACAACCAAGAAAATACAAATATATAACAATAAGGAGGTACAGATATATAACAATCATAGATAAAATCAATAGTGCAATAAAATTTACAACAAAGCTTGATAATAAGGTGTAGAATTCTTTGAATATGGTGTTTGGAATAAATATCAAGTAATTAAAGAAAACAGAAACTAAATGTTTGGAAGTCTAGTATGGTCCATGCATATTTTGTGATTGGTTTTTGAAACAATCTAGTTTGATAATGTTATCTGAGTGGTAGTTCATGTCATTTACCTCTGGCATCAACTGGATGCTAATTATGAGACATTTTGGCTTGGATTATGGTTGATCATGAGTGGAATGGATCCTTCTTTAAGGATGGGGAATGATGAAATGGAAATCGTGGTTTGGAATTATTATTGGATGAATACCCTTGAGGGGTTTGATTGTTTGATATACATTTTAGAGCCGGTAATATAACTTGATATTTAGTTTACCAGCACACCTGAAGGGGTGTGAGTAGTTGGTAGACAATCTAAAACTTCAGGACGAAGTTTTCTTTTAAGGGCGGGTAGTGCATAATCTTTGTTCGTCACCTCATCCACATTATGCCTTGTTGTTTTGTTAGTAGGGTGATGAAGAGATTGCCAGCACACCCGAAGCGGTGTAAGTAACTAGTAGTTGATTTTAAACTTCGGGATGAAATTTCTTTTGAGGGGGGTGAAATACCCCTAACCTTTAAATAATTAAATAATGATAAATAAGTATTATTTAGGGGATTATTAAACCCTAATAAAAGTATATAAACACTTGGGCGTTAAAACGCACCTAAACTCCTTAAGGTCAAAAACGAGCGTTAAAGCCCGACCTTAAGCTAACCAAGATATATGAGCTATAAAACTCATATGAAGTTAATCAAGGATCATTTTATGACCTTTAAAACACAAGTCCTCAGTAATAACTGAGTAAAATACAAAATGCCCAGGAGTTCCCTTAAGGCCCGAAAGTCCCGGAAATAGTTTATTAAATAAAGTAAAGCATTACACTTCATTCTAAATACACAATAACACTTTAATGAACATTTAAGATGAAGTTCTCAAGATAAATTCTCAGTTAAAGACAAAGTTCTCGGAGGTTCCCGTTGAGGGCCCCATAAACCCCCGGGAGTGCCCCGGAGAGGTACCGAAGTGGCACAAACTCCAATATAAATCATTCTAAGAGTATTCCTATCATCAATATTCATTATTCCAAATAGGGTTCTCGAGCTACTTTCTCAAAAATTAACAAAGTGCTTGGACGAATTTCTTAACGCTCCTTTTTGCCCCGGGAGTGTCTCGTTAGCCCGAAAATTGAGTTACGAGTTTATATAACCCCATATAACTCAATGTAACACCTTAACATATTATTATTGACTATAAAAAATGTCAATAAACACTTGTAACTCATAGCGACTAATTATTTTCCAGAAAATCCTTAAAGCACAAAAACGCACCTTCGGGTGTCACAAAAATGCGTTTTACGCAATTACCTTGAAATATTTGAGGAGCCACGAGTTGATAATCTTAAAAGGGGATAAATTGATCATCTAAATCAATTAATTCCAGTACTAAATTCATAGTACAAGTGGGGGATATTTTTGGATCAAAAAGGTACCTAAAATCAGCATTTTTACCTTAAAACTTTCACCATTTACCATAGTATTAATGTACCAATTAAAAGCTGGAACCTATTACAAATATTAGTATGGTCTTAGTAAAATATAGTGTGACAAAAATAAAATAAAAATAAATCCCAATTGGTCCACAATGTAGGCGCCATTTTAGGTGATTTTTGGCTAGTTTTTAGTTGTAAAATGACTTATGGAATGGTGACTCACCTTAGCATGTACCATGTGATAATATGTCAATCTAAATCAGTCAAATGGACCTCCATGGCCGATTTCCCCTGCAAGAAAACAATGAAGACTAGCTTATATTAAGATAATGGGATTAAAATACAAATCTAGTCATACTTTTGACTAGGCAATTAAACAAAGAAAACAAGTGGCTCCATTGGCATGTGGCTGCCGATTTGAATCAGGAAAAGGGGAGTATGATTTGCTACTAAATTAATCAAGGGAACATGTACCTAACTAGCATTATCTCTTGTTCAAAACAAACAAAATCAACTTGTCTCTTATGGCACATGGTGGCCGATTTCAACAAAGAAAAGAGAGGTGTATATGCCTTATTAAATCAAGCAAAAATCAAGTGCTCCATTCAGTCCATGTTGCAGATTTTACAAGGGAAAAGAAGGTAATTATAGCATGTTAGTCATCTAAGAAAAACAAAAGAAATACCTACCTATCATACTCTTTGTCTTCTTCTTTCAAATTGTCAAAACAAGCTCCATTATTTCCTTATAGCAGCCGTAAGTCTAGTGCAATCAAGAGCTATTGTAGCCAATTTTGTAATCAAAATAATCAAAAACATGTCAGAATAATGCCATGTGACATGCCAATAATTTCCAAATTTGATTCCTTTCATTCTTGCCTTAATACCATACGTGAGGCTCATTCATTTCCTTGCCCACACCAACCATATGGTAAGCATTCTTCCCTCCTCTCATTCCTTCTTCCTTTGCTAATTTAATTCCTTAGAGCTTTAAGCTCCATTAATGGTGTTCTATGTTCTAACACCATTTTAATGTAATTTCCTAGTTAAATCACCTAAGTCTTGAAGCAAGAAAACAACCTAGTAACTTCTACAATTTTCGCCAAGCATGTGTTCCAAGGAGGTTCCTAGATTCAACAACAACACAAGGAACAACAAGATCAAGTTAAGGTATATTTTTGTGTTGAAAATCCTAGTAAATTACCTTAAGCAATTTTGAAAATTAAGCTTCTAAATCCATATTTCTTCATTATTTCATGAAGGAAACTTGGATCTACAATCATCCCAAGGTGTACCAAAAATACCTTGTTAAATTCCTAAGGTAAACCCTTGCAAAATTACTACAAATATTATTTATAAATTCTTGTTAGAAGTCTAACAAATGGATCTCCTACATGTGTACAAGGAGGCCG
>CM041778.1:308702560-308755267 GCA_023374045.1 Limonium bicolor
CCAGAAGAAGCCGGACGATGGGTTTTCAAAACCCACTACATCACCGCCGTCCGGGATCTAGGCAAGTTTAGTGGAGCGAACCCAGATGAAGCCCCAAATCATCTGAGTCTCTTCCTAGACTTCTGCAATTCCTTTGGTCAAACCGGCAACGTCAAAGAAAGAATCCGTCTACAACTTTTTCCTCACTCGTTGTCGGATTCAGCAAACAGGTGGTACCGAAGTCTTCCCTCCCGATCAATCACCACATGGCTACAAATGGCCCAAAATTCCTTGCCAAATACTACCCAACCAGTAGAACGAGGCAATTGATCGGTGAAATCAATACTTTCTGTCAGGAGCCGGGAGAAACGTTGTACGACGCATGGGACAGTTTAAGATATGCTAATGAAGTGTTCTCACCATGGTCTTGACGATCAATCCCTCTGCCTGTCATTCTTCAACGGTCTGGATGATGGGAACCGACTACTTGTCAATTCCTCTGCAGGAGGGAGTTTCATGATGAAATCTCCTAAAGAAGGAATGGACCTTCTCGAAACCATGACGAGCAATACGAGACAGTGGACGAGATCCAAAGGAAGAACGCCACGAGCAGCAGGCCTACTCCATGTTGAGCCTACAGATCATTTATCGGCTCAGATCTCGTCCCTTACAAAGATGGTGGAAAAGCTAACGACATCACAAAACGAAATTGTAAAAACAATAGCTTCCCCACCTACAAGTTCATCGTCAGTTCCACCTACAGAAGGATGTGCCATATGCGCCGGTCCTCATGAAACCCCTCAGTGCGAAGGTAAAGGACAGTACGAGGATGCAAACTTCATAGGAAACCGTCCCGGTAATTCCTACAACAACAACTTCAACAACAACAACTATCCATGGAGAAATCACCCGAATTTCTCATGGAAGAATAATGATCAAAACCAAGGAGGTCAGAACAACAATTCAAATACCTATCAGGGGAACAGACCCCAACCAAATTCTAATATAGGTTATCGAGCACAAGGTGCCCCTCCAGGTTTCCAGCAACAACAACAACCATCGTCAACCTCTTCTGATCCAAATGAGGAATTCAGGAACTTAATGAAAGGATTCATGACTACGACTCATACCCGACTCGTGGATCAAGAAGCCACTAACAGAAGGGTTGAAGCCCAGATACAACAAACCAACCAACAGTTGGAACAAATCAGCCAACAGCTTGCACAAAGGCCACCTGGTGCCTTCCCTAGTCAGCCAAATCCAAATCCAAGGGAACAGGCCAAGGCAGTGACGTTAAGAAGTGGTAGGCCGCTCAACTCATCTCCTCCCCGAGATGAAACTGATAATCAAGAGCAGCAAGCTCATGAACCTCAAGAAAATTCAGCAGAAGAACAGAAAGATGCTGAAGAAGCCCCTCCTCCTACAAAAATATTTCCAAGGAGAAGGAGTCTCCTGAATCTACTCCTTCCCCTCTCACAAAATTCTTCCCCCACTTCCTTTTCCAAACAGAATCAGAAAGAAAAATTTAGATGAACAGTTTGGAAAGTTTCTATCTCACTTCAAGAAACTGACGATCAACATTCCTTTTGCCGATGCTTTAAAACAAATGCCAATATACGCAAAGTTCATGAAGGATATCATCACCAACAAAGATCGTTGCAGGAAGTGGAAACTGTACACCTTACACAGGAAGTGTCAGCAGTACTTCTCAAGAGTCTCCCTCCGAAACTTGGAGACCCAGGTTTGCCAATTATTCCATGTTCAATTGATAATGTTGATTGTGGTAGTGGGTTATGTGATCTAGGAGCTAGTATCAATTTAATGCCACTGTCAACTTTCAACAAACTTAAATTGGTAAATGCGAACCCACTTCTATTCAATTACAATTAGCAGATAGATCTTTAGTATTCCCAAAAGGAATAATAGAAGATTTGATTGTTACTGTAGGAACCTTTGTGTTCCCCGCTGACTTTATTGTAATTGACATGGAAGAAGACACTAGGGTGCCCTTAATCTTAGGACGACCTTTCATGAGAACTGCAAGAGCACTAATCGATGTTGAAAAAGGAAAAATCATTTTAAGGCTGCATAACGAATCTCTAGAATACGACATGTCTAAGGTTATAAAGAAACCCGCTCATTTAGAAGATACTTTTTCCATAGATATTGTCGACTCTATTGTGCAGGATAATTCATCTGCTATTATTTGTAATGACGCTCTTGAAAATGCTTTTTCTGAAATCTGTGATAACCACTAGTGTACCCTGACACAATCGAAATGGTAGCAGCTCTGGATAGAATAAAATCATACAAGAAACCACGCTACCCACCACCAGAACCATTAGAGCTTTCCACTCAGAAGTTACCACCATCCATTGAACAACCCCCTCTCGTAGATCTGAAACAATTGCCATCACATCTGAAGTATGTTTATCTTTCTGATTTTGTACTTTGCCTGTTATTATTTCTTCATCCCTAACAAGTACACAGGAAGAACAGCTTGTGAAGATCCTTCAGAGCCACAAGAAGGCAATAGGCTGGTCCATTTCGGACATTAAAGGTATCAATCCCCATTTCTGCACACATCACATATACATGGAAGATACCTACAAGCCTTTAGTCCAACCACAGAGAAGGCTGAATCCCAACATGAAAGACGTAGTAAAGAAAGAGGTGCTCAAACTTCTCGACGCCGGGATAATCTACTCCATCTCCGACAGCAAATGGGTGAGCCCCGTTCAAGTGGTCCCGAAAAAAGGAGGTCTCACTGTGGTCCCCAACGACAAAGGTGATCTAATTCCTCAGAGAACCACGACGGGATGGAGAGTCTGCATCGATTACAGGAAACTGAACAGCGCAACGCGGAAGGACCACTTCCCCTTACCCTTCATCGATCAGATGCTTGAAAGATTGGCTGGGCAAGATTACTACTGCTTTCTACTGCTTCCTGGATGGTATTCAGGATACTTTCAAATACCCATTGCTTCTGAAGACCAAGACAAAACCACATTCACACCACATCCATGCTACTTTGCATACAATCGATGCCTTTTGGTCTATGCAATGCCCCAGCAACATTCCAAAGATGCATGATGGCAATCTTCAGCGACTATCTTGAAAAAGCATCGAAGTCTTCATGGACGACTTCTCTGTCTTTGGTCCCACATTCGAATCCTGTCTAAAAAATCTGGATGCCATCCTCGCCCATTGTGAAGAAACTAACCTTGTGCTTAACTGGGAAAAATGCCATTTCATGGTTAAAGAAGGAATAGTTCTTGGGCATAAAATATCTTCAAAAGGCATTGAAGTTGACAAAGCCAAGGTCGAAGTTATTGAAAAATTACCACCACCATCGACGGTAAAAGACATCAGGAGTTTCCTTGGCCATGCTGGGTTCTATAGAAGGTTTATCAAGGATTTCTCCAAAATTTCAAAACCTCTATGTGATCTCCTAGCTAAAGACGCCAAGTTCGACTTTACTGACAAATGCCTACAAGCCTTCAACACACTGAAAGAATGCCTCATCTCTGCCCCATTGTGATATCACCAGATTGGAGCCTTCCGTTTGAAATTATGTGCGATGCCAGCGACTATGCCGTGGGTGCCGCTTTATGCCAAAAGAAGGAGAAGATCTTGAGAACCATCTACTATGCAAGTAGAACCCTCAACGACGCTCAGAAGAATTATTCAACTACTGAGAAGGAACTTCTAGCAGTAGTCTTTGCTTTGGATAAATTCCGATCATATCTCTTGGGAGCAAAGTAATAATTCATACCGATCACTCCGCTCTGAGGTATCTATTTGCCAAAGAAGATGCCAAACCCCGACTCCTCCGGTGGATACTCCTACTACAGGAATTTGAGATTGAAATCAGAGACAAGCCAGGAGTGCAGAATGTAGTAGCAGACCACCTATCTCGCATAGAGGCACCAAGTGATGGCACTTCCATCAATGAATTCTTTCCAGATGAGTGCGTCTTTATGATTGGTGACACCGGTGATCCATGGTACGCTGACATGGCCAACTACCTCGCACGAGGAGTAATACCACACGGGCTAACCTACCAACAGAAAAAGAAGTTCTTTTCCGATGTCAAACATTATTACTGGGAGGATCCTCTCCTTTTCAAGGTTTGTGCAGACGGGATGGTAAGAAGATGTGTGCCCCAAGATGAAATCCAGAACATTCTCCGACATTGTCACTCTCTTGAAGCAGGAGGACATCATGGGCCAGCTCGAACAGCGGCTAAGGTACTTCAATCAGGTTTCTTTTGGAAAACCTTACATAAAGACTGTCACTCCTTTGTAGCCTCCTGCGATGAATGCCAAAGACTTGGGAACACCTCCAGGAAACACGAAATGCCTCTCAACATCATACTCGAGGTGGAACCTTTCGACGTGTGGGGCATTGACTTCATGGGTCCCTTTCCTTCGTCTTGTTCAAACCTTTTCATCTTGGTGGCAGTCGACTATGTCACTAAATGGGTGGAAGCTATCGCCTCTCCCACAAATGATGCAAAGGTAGTACTCAGGTTCTTGAAGAGGAACATCTTTACACGATTTGGAGTCCCACGTGCTATCATCAGTGACCAAGGATCCCACTTCTGCAATAAGCAGTTCACAGCCTTGATGACCAAATATGGAGTGAGACATAAGGTAGCCTTGCCTTATCACCCTCAAACGAATGGCCAGGCTGAAGTCTCTAACCGAGAATTGAAGTGGATCCTACAAAAGACGGTTAATTCTCCCGAAAAGATTGGTCCCTGAAGCTGGATGATGCACTCTGGGCGTATAGAACAGCTTACAAGACGCCTATCGGCATGTCCCCATATCGACTAGTCTTCGGCAAAGCTTGTCATTTACCAGTCGAGCTTGTGCACAAATCATTCTGGGCCGTGAAAGCCCTCAACTTTGATTTACTGAGAGCAGGTGACAAAAGGAAATTCCAGCTCACTGAATTAGAGGAATTCCGAGAAGATGCCTATGAAAATAACAAATCTACAAGGAAAGCCAAGAAGTGGCATGACAAGATGATCCTTAAGCGGGAGTTTCATGAGGGAGATTTGGTTCTGTTGTACAACTCCAGGTTGAAGTTGTTTCCTGGTAAACTTAAATCCTTTTGGGCTGGACCATTTACTGTCTCCAAGGTCACCCCGTATGGATCCGTTGAGTTGGTGGATTCTAAAAACACACTTTCATGGTTAATGGATCTAGACTAAAGCATTACCAGGGTGGTAATCTCGAGACAGTTGATGCTCGTACAATAAACCTACATGATACTCAGATTTGAGTACGCTACAAAGCGTCTAGCTAAAGACGTTAAAGAAGGGCAGCTTCCCGGGAGGCAACCCGGACGAACTTATCTTTATTTGCTTTAATTCTCTTTTTAATTTTCAGTTTCTCTCTCAATTTTATTTTTGCTAAACTTTTAACCCTGTTTGCAGTATGGTTGCTTCTGGTGTCTTATGCAGGTGCAATTTCATGTCTACACCGCAACCAAGCTACGCTTCTTGAGGCTGAAGCTCAAGTGTGGGGGAACTCTTATAACGCCAGCAAAAATAATCTCAGGGGAGTACCAGTTTCTTTAATTATGCTTTTATTTTCAATAAAATCTGCAGAGGAGAGTTTATGTGCTTAAATGATTATTCGTGAGCTTCGTGTTCTCTCTATTTTTTCTACTTACCAAAAAGGTCTTCTGAAACCTTCCCTTGTTTTTTCTGGTGAACAATGAGGACATTGTTCAAATTAAGTGTGGGGGAGTGTACCTTTTCGGTGACATTTTGTGCTTAAATGCTTAATCTCTCTGCTTATTTTGCGTTTGTTCAAATTCAATATTGTGGACCCTGTATATGTGGGTTGTTCTCTTTAGGAATAAATATTGTTATGAATTGTGGGATAAATGGTATAAAATGTACAAAATTTTTAAAATTTTGATTACTTTTGAGGAGCATTTTTATGCGGTGTGACCAAATGATCTGAAATGGATGGATTTTTATTACTCAGGGGTTCTTTCTGTCTTCTTTCTTAGGGATTGCTAAGGGGTGCTTCTCTGTCAAAAATATAAATAAAAAAATGATAATAAGGGACTTTCGAGACACCATTGGTAACCAACAAGAGAGTTGAGTGTTCTTAACAACGAAGGCTTAATGCCACTAGTAGAAAAAAGGTCTTTTTCGGCCCCCAATTTCGGCGGTTTTAATAAGAACCGCCGAAAAATAGTGTCGGGTGAGGTCATTTTCGGCGGTTCCTATATAAAACCGCCGAAAAAAGTGGTTTTTTTTTTTAAAAAAACATCATTTTCGGCGGTTGTATATAGGAACCGCCGAAAAACAAGACTCATTTTCGGCGTTTCCTATATACAACCGCCGAAAATGATGTTTTTTTTTTAAAAAAAAACACATTTTCGGCGGTTGTATATAGGAACCGCCGAAAATGAGTCTTATTTCTATACCCCCCCCCCCCGAGCTCGACA
Organism: Limonium bicolor; assembly: GCA_023374045.1. Taxonomy (NCBI): domain Eukaryota; kingdom Viridiplantae; phylum Streptophyta; class Magnoliopsida; order Caryophyllales; family Plumbaginaceae; genus Limonium; species Limonium bicolor. Next base: position 308,709,011 of record CM041778.1, read on the forward strand.
TTACTGTAAGTCGTATTCTCATTTTATCACATCCGATCCGACGCCGCGCGCACCAAAACCCCATATCGCCCCCAAATCGCCACCTCAATCGCCTCCCTTCTTGCCGTCGACCGCCGCCGCGCCTCCGAGTGCCGTCGCCACCGCCGCGCGTCCGCCCCACCAGCCGGTGTCGCCACTGTGAAGCTGCGCAAGTTAGGGTTAAACAGAGGTGATTTAGGTTAGTTTTTTGCAAATTGTAACTATCGAATTTTGGTTGAATTAGGTGTTAATTTGTTGTTTATATTTATTGTTGATTGATATATGTCATATGGAGTGTAAGTTATTGATTGGTTTAATTGGAAATACTACATGTGGTGAATTTTTGAAAATAATCTATATGCTCGCAAGGTGTTCGATGAAATGACTTAACCAATTTCAGTGACTTTTTTTGCTATTTTACCATTGTTTGTGTGAATTGTTGACAAGTAAATGACATTGGTGAATTATCGTATAATTTAACATTAAAAATGTTAACTAATTGTACTAAGTTTGTTGATAATTATTAATTTTTTACATAACTATAACTATTATACTCACTTCTAATTTATATAATTCTTTACATGCAGTTACACTCTTTGACATTCCCTTTGTCGTTGTCCTCCGCTCTATTACCTCCCTTTGAGCTCCGCCTGAGAATCTTGTCCTTTCGTTCAACATTTATACGCGGTGCATTATATACCAAGACAGGTTAGCTTATTTTTCAATTAACCTCAATCAATTACCGTTTATCATAATTGTTTGTGTAATTAGTTTATTTTTATGTAATAGTTAGTTGAGATAAGTTTATATAACCAAATAGTATTTAAATATATTATGTAGATGTAGATGTATATATATAATATATATATATATATATATATATATATATAAACACCTATTATATAAAATATAATACCATAGTCAGTGACATTTTATATATTATAATGATGATGTCTTAATATGTATTGATTACATTATTTGTTGTGGTGTTATTGATATACGGTTGTTTATCTTTGCAGATAGTTAATGGATGATATGGATGACCCGGTCGGCGAGCTTTTGACAGAGGCATCCCGACCAAAGAAGAAGAAAACACGTGGAGGGAAAGGTCACAAGTCACAGGCCCGAGCTGATGAGGGGGGTAATGGCGGGGATGAGATTACTCCAGCCTCTGTGCCAGCTGAGGACACAGAGGCTGGACCTTCTGGATCACAAATCCAGCTTCCTAGGACCGTAAAACCTCGTGGTCCGACGAAAGCTCTCAGATCAAAAAAGATTGAATCAAAGCCGTTACAGTTTAATGCGTATCTACAGCCGATTGGGGATTGGGCTACAGACTTCACTACAGAGCTAGGCATCATTGTGCGAGAGTATTGTGATATTACTCTCACCTGGCCTCAAGTTGATGAAGGACTAAAGAGACAGATGTTTGAGATCGTACAGGTAAATAAACAATAGTTAAAGTATTATTCTGTATAATTTGTAGGTATCCATCACTAACATTGTTTCATTTATGGTAATATGCAGAAACGATATCAAATACCAGCAGAAAATGAGTACTACTTCAAAGGTTTTTCCTAGTGTTGGAGAATATCACGCAGAAACCATCAACGGGATGCTAGAGGATTGGGCGGATTTCGTCTCCATCACTTTGGCTTGATTTTTGCTTTTTGTTCTCGAATTTTTATGTAGAACTTTCGTTAGACTTTTATGGTTAGATAGATTGTAAAAAATGACCACTATGAGTATATTAGTGAACATTTGATCAATTATGTATGTATATGGTCATGTGTGACTATGTAAATTGTGGTGTATGGTCTTGTGACCATTTTAAAATGTGGTGTGTTATGGTCATTTGTAAGCTGTGTCATTATTTTTGGGATTTGTTTGACAATTTACTTACAAAGAGTGATGAGATCCTCCACCATGTGGTGTAGAGAGATATGTGGACATATTTGGATGCATATTAACAGATTTTGAGACATATGTGGGATTATAACGAAACGAGAAAAACCAAAAAAAAAAATGGGGCATTTTCGGCGGTTCCAAGTAGAAACCGCCGAAAATAATCAAAAACAACTGCTTATTTTCGGCGGTTTCTACTTGGAACCGCCGAAAATGCCCCATTTTTTCACGTTAATTTTTGCCTCTGAAATAGGTCTTTTTCGGCGGTTTTGACTTAGGAACCGCCGAAAATAGTTGCTTTTTTTCGGCGGTTGTACAACCGCCGAAAATATGGGAAGACCCTTTTCGGCGGTAGCATTTTCGGCGGTTGTAAACCGCCGAAAAAGGCATAAAAAACCGCCGAAAAAGACCCTTTTTGCACTAGTGTGCCCACATATTATCTTCTCTTCTCTATGCAAAAGTGAAACAAATGCATAATTCTATTTCTCCTTTTGTTTTCTCCTCAAATGCCCATTCTTGAGAGAAGTTGGCCATGGTAAAAGTTCTCAAAGTCACCCAAACAAAAGAAGCATTGAAGTACTCCGGATCATACCCCGAAACTCTAATTTTTATTTTTGCCCTGAGTACACCTATGCCACCAGTAGGTGATGGATCACACTCCTCTAAAAAGTTTAAGATCATGTACTATTGACTTTTTTATCCTACCCTACATAATAGTATTTGTTATTATTGAGCATTCCCTACTTGCTTGGGTACATGGTTTTGCTTGAGGACAAGCAAAAGGTAAGTGTGGGGGTGTGATAAGTGTCTAAATGAGCATGATTTATGGGTGTATTTCATATATTATATCAGCACTTTTCTGCTCATTTCTCACTTATCGTATGCTTTTCCTCTAGTTTATGTTTTATTGTTTATCTCACAAAATTATTGGTTTAACATGAGGAAAACCAAGCTAGGAGCAGAGTACACGAAGAGACGAACGCATAGGCGCAGACGGCTCGAAAAACGGAGCCCAAACGAAGAATTTAGAGCCGGTCAAAGTTGGAAGGAAAATAGGTCAATGCTTGTTGTGACTGCATGGGCAACCGCCTATATTAGGCGCGGACGACTCACCCAAGCAACCGCCTGTTAGCCAGGCGGACCGGCAGACGGACGTACAGGCGGCCACCAACACGAGCGGACTCACACAAGCAACCGCCTGTTAGCCAGGCGGACCAGCAGGCGGACGTGAGGGAGTAAGTAAGCAACCGCATGTATATGAGGCGGTTGTTCAGGAGGACACCACGCGGACGCGTGTAAAAATTCCAGATCTGAGACGCGCCTGTCTCCTTCTTCCTCGCGTCGTTCTGCAAATGGATTCTGTTATCCATCTACTCCGCCGCACCCGCCTACCTTAAATCACTCCAGCTCTCTGTCCCCTCTGCAATAAATGAAGCACTCAGACTGCAATCAACTGCAATCAATTAATATGTACGGATCTGCCTCCTCAATCCTCTATATAAACCAACACCATAACTGCAAAACAAAGACACTACGTACGTCCACAGGCTGAAGAAATCAAACAACACCACACTCCTTTCTCTTCCAATTAATTCCTCCCGTAGCACCACAATTCTCCATCTTTTATTTATTCTCACCATTTCACCCACATTCACGTACGTACTCAAACACTCAAACAGAAGCAGTATTTTACAAAGAGAGAAAAGAGGCAGGCGAGTGCAGACCCGTTATTCGCAGGCAGTTCCTGAGTAATGAATATTTCAGTCTCTACTCTGTTTTTATTTCTGTCAATGTCTGAGTAATCTCATAATTGTGCTTAGGATGGGTGTTTAACCCAGAATAACTCAGCGTATTTATAATACCGAGTTTGCTTATAAATATTTGTTTTTGTCTCTCTCTATTATTAAATGTTTAAGAACTGATCATTTTTACTCATTTACGGTTTCTCTAATTTCAATGATTTTGTAAAATTAGAGAATAGACCACAAAGAGAGACAAACGTTAGATATTATCTCCTTGATTAGCAGATAAAATCCATCGCTGTTATAAAAGAATTCTCACTTAAAGCTAATTAATGATTTTAGACTTTTTCTGATTGTAAGAAGTTTAATGAATTAATTAAGAGCTGTCCTTATCTATGATTTAGAAAGGCCACAAGATAAAATTCTTAACAGACAAATAAGAGCAAACTAGGATTATAATTATTATCTGAGTTATAATTGGGCGATGTCACCTTCCTTAGCACATTTACCATCCACTTAATTCACAACTGTTTTTACTGTTTTTATTATTTCTTTAATAACCCAACAACAAATCAAGCTTGCCTCCGGCTAAACCCCTTTTACAGTTTTCTTTTAACTACCTAAACTAGGATAATTGAACAATCTCCTTGTGGATACGACACTTGTTTTACTACTACGAATAGGTACACTTGCCTAATAGTTTGTTATAATTCTATATTAATTATAGTGTAGTTTTATCCTAACAGAGTGTTATCTCCACGAAGGCTTCCAAAAGCCTAGAAAAATGGACCTTGACTGACCTAGGGTCCTATCTTCAGTCCATCAACAAATACAAAATGAATATAAAAAACATTGGTAATGCTTCTCACTCAAACCATACTGTCTCCTATTCTAATGTAAATCAAGCTTTACAGGTGAAGACCACACCCAGCCAGATACCAGCTCACCAGAATGAGTCGTTCCATTATGAGACTACCGCTCCAAATCAAGACTTAATCCAGCAGCTATGAGACACTCTGATTGACGGCATAATAGAGGAAGGATCAGCGAATACCTTTGAAGATATGGCCATGCTGGTAAAAAACTTTAAGAAGTTCATGCGAGATCGATCAGAAAGAAACAGTCCAAACAGGTTTAGCCAAAACCAGAATCGACCATATCATCATATAACCGTAATCAGCAAGGGAATACTGGAACTGGAGACCGAGTATGCTTCAAATGCCTGAAACCGGGGCACTACACCAACACTGTCCACTCAAGAAGAAAAGATGATCGTGAGCAATCATCACTGATGGCAAATTCAGCATGGGGAGACTCTGACTCGGAAGAACCTGAGATCGGAACATCAAGCCTAATCTGCCTCATGGCCCACAAAAATCAGGCATGCAAGAGTCTCTTTCAGAGGTAACTGAATATTTCTCAAACTCATGTGCTGTTCCTTCTTTAGATTTATCCACTTACTACATAGACCCCAATCATCCTGAATTCGAATTACTGAAGAACAAGAAAGGATAGCTTCTCTTTACGAAGAAATTCATGTGTTAAAGATCATGTCACAACGACCGTCTCAAACTCCAAAATCTGAAGAAAAGGCCCGAAAGCTCGAAAGTGAGTTAAGAGATGCTCACAGTCTCATCAATTCCTTAAGAACCCAAGTTATGTCCTTACAGAAAAATCGTTCCAAAATCCCTCAATAATTCTTCAAACCGATTACCTTTGTTCGTGAGGTTGCTGCCATGCAACCAAACCAAATCTTTGAAAACAAACTCCGAGAGTCAAATGAAAGGCAAGTTTGACTCGAGAAAGAGGTCGTTCCCTGAAATTGGCTCTTAAAAAGGCACAGATGGAATCGGTCTCATCATCGAATCCCCCTCACTGGCTGAAAAACAAAGGCAAAGTCAATCTGCCCAAAATGGCTTCAAAACCCAACGATCTTCAACGAAGAAAATTCCAAAAAGAAAAAATTTGAGAACAAATTTCGTTAGTAAAGAAGAAGTATGTTCACCTACCTTCTTTATTAATTTGTGTTACTGTGGCTACGACGGGCACATTCACTCATCATGTCATAAGCTTGGCAGAGACTTATCTTTCAATATGCAACTTCTACATACTCTGTCTAAAGCACGCCATCTTCATAGCTCTTTTTCTTCAAAAAGGGACCCAAGTTCGCCTGGGTTCCCAGTCTAACCTCTGATTGTTTTGTAGGGAGAGACCGTGGACAATGACTCTTGGTTTCTAGATAGTGGATGCTCACAAAATATGACAGGAGACCCTGACAAGTTCACGACTCTCTCTCAACACCACGGGGGAAAGGTAACTTTCGGCGACAATGCTCATGGTGAAATCATTGGTATTGGAACCGTCGGTAATCCCTCATACTTTAAGATAGAAATGTCAATTTAGTAGATGGTCTTGGACATAGCCTTCTAAGTATTTCTCAGATATGTGATCTCTCTAAGTGTTCTCTTTTCGGCCTCTGACTGCAAAATCTTTGATGAGCAAATAGGTCTTCTAAAAGCCACTGGTGTAAGGGTGAACAATCTTTACAAGTTATCTCTTGAAAACCCTAACCTAGATGGCACTCTCTGTCTCAGTGTATAGGACAAAAATATTTCCTTATGGCACTCCCGTTTAGGTCATGCACACGGCAAACTTCTCAACAAAATCAAAAACAGAAATCTTGTAGTAGGGCTCCCTCAGATAAACTTCTTCCGACCGACTCACTCTGTCCTGCGTGCGTACAAGGGAAACATTCGAGAGCAAGCTTTCCAGGTAAACCAGAGATGTCTACAACATCTCCGCTGGATCTGCTGCACATTGATCTATGTGGACCAATGCGTGTTCAAAGGAAGAGTGGTAAGAAGTACGTTCTAGTCATCGTCGATGACTACTCGCGCTGGACATGGTACTCTTTCTTAAGAACAAATCGAGACATTTTCTGAATTGAAACTCTGTTCAATATGATTACTAACAAACTGTCCACTACAGTCAAAACAATTCGTTCTGACAACGGCACAGAAATTTTGCAATGTCCAGTTTTTTAGTTTTGTAGGACAAAGGGAATCATGCATCAAACATCAGCTGCTCGTACTCCACAACAAAACGGAGTAGTAGAGCGAAAGAACCGCACCTTGGTAGAAATGGCAAGACAATGCTCATCGATAGTAACCTTCCAGCTTCATACTGGGCAGAAGCTATTACACTGCAACATATATTTTGAATCGAGCGTCAATTCATCCCTTCATCGGCAAAACACCATATGAAATTATCAAAGGTCATCCTCCTTCTGTAACTCATATGCGTCGCTTTGGATGCAAGTGTTTCATACACAATAATGGAAAAGATAATCTAGGCAAATTTGCCTCTAAAAGTGATGAAGGAATCTTCCTTGGATACTCATCCCATAGTCGAGCTTATAGAGTACTCAACAAACGAACATCTTGTCTTGAAGAAAGCCCTCACATTCGCTTCGAAGAACTTTCTAACTCCAGTGATTACGAGCACAATCCACATGTACCTCATGAAGAGGCCCAGATACCACCTTCATTGAAATCCCAGTAGCTACCATTCCTCCACCACAAACACCTCTTCTGACAGACTCATCCTCCGATAGCGATGATGACCCTGATGACTCATTCAAAGATGCCTCACCTACCCCCACAAATGACCTACTACCTCCCCCACAAACCACAACTACAACCACACCTCACAATCACCAAACACCAGAACCCCCCACTAGTCTACCATCAAGCTCCGCAGCAAGAAAATTCCAACAAGCCTCTGCTCATCCAATCACTCAAATCCTAAGTGATCCCTCTAAAGGTGTTCAAACACGCAGCGAGATTCATCAAAATCTCTGTGCCTTTAATGCCTTCCTATCCACAATCGAACCTAAGAATGTCCAACAAGCCCTACGGACCATGATTGGATACTCGCCATGCAAGAAGAACGACATTCTCTGCAACGACATTCAGTCTGGCGACTTGTTCCCTGTCCAACCAACCATAAACCAATTGGTACCAAGTGGGTGTTTTGCAACAAGTTAGATGATCAAGGGAATATCTCTCACAACAAGCTAGACTCGTAGTTCAGGGATACGCCCAAGCTGAAGGAATTGATTACGATGAAACATATGCTCCAGTCGCTCGAATTGAGGCAATTCGAATACTCGTGGCCTATGCGGCTCATCGCGGTATGAAGCTTTACCAAATGGATGTAAAAATTGCATTTTTACATGGGTACATCGATAGGGATGTTTATGTTGCTCAACCACCGGGATTCGTAGATCCACTTCACCCCCTGAGTATGTCTACAAGTTAGACAAAGCGTTATATGGCTTGAAACAGGGGCCACGAGCATGGTATGAACGTCTCTCATCCTACTTATTGTCTAATGGATTCATCCGAGGTAAGGTTGACAAAACTCTTTTTACTCTCACCAAAGGTGACATACTCATTGTCCAGATCTATGTGGATGATATAATATATGGATAAACTAATCCTGAATTATGTTCATTATTTTCTGATCTTATGAGTAAAGAGTTCGAAATGAGCGCTCTTGGAGAATTAAAATTCTTTTTAGGCCTTCAAATCATTCAGCAAGAGAACGGGACTCAAATTCATCAACAAAAGTACTTCCAAGAGCAACTAATCAATATAAGATGCAGGATTCCAAAGCCACACCTACTCCAATGTCCGCAACAGAGAAACCACATCTGGATGAAAAAGGAATTGTTGTTGATGCCACACTATATAGAGGTATGATAGGTTCTCTCCTTTACTTAACAGCAAGTCGGCCTGACATTCTATATGTTGTATGTCTCTGTGCAAGATTTCAGGCGAACCCAAAAGAATCACACCTACAAGTGTAAAGCGCATTTTTCACTATTTAAAAACACCCAGGACATGTACCTCTGGTACCTGAGTACCCCTGATTTACTCTAATGGGTTACAACGACTCTGATTTTGCAAGTTCCTTATTAGACAGGAAAAGCACATCTGGTACCGCACAATTTTTGGGACTCTGTCTTGTAGCCTGGAGTTCAAAAAAGCAAAACACGGTAGCCTTGTCATCTGCTGAAGCCGAATACGTCTCCGCTCCGCAGCTTTGCTGTGCACAGATACTACGGATACAACAACAACTACAGGACTATCTCATTCCTCCCACTTGTACTACAATTTTCTGTGACAACAATAGTGCTATTGATCTATCTAAAAATCCAGTTCATCATTCCAGGCTGGCACGACGAGATAGGCCAAGTAGCCCATGAAAACACTATAAATAGGGGTTCACCCCCTCAATAAAAGGATACACGATTTGAGTTTGAGAATTCTCCCCGTTTCATTGCTTTTGCATACCTCTCCCTCTCTTTGAATTCGGTTTACTCAGTAGCAAGGTAATTCTATGGAACTCGAAGAACTTAGTGATAGATTGGGGACCCGACTAGAGAATAGAACAGAGGATCATTGGGAACTTAGGGAATTGCCATTTCATTGAATACCTTGGCCATGTGTTTGATATCAATATGTTGTTGCCGAAAATTTAGTTCGGTGGAACAGACAAGTAAAAAGGTTAAGTTATTGTAGAATTGACATTTAATGAAATAAGCTTCTCTACCCCCACGTTGCACAACGACAATCAATGGTTTTAAGAAGTATACTTCGGTAGATGTCGTAGACCTTTTAAATTCAAACAAAACTAGGGATTCCCTTAACGTCAAAATCACTGAGATCAATATCCAAATCTTCAGCTTCTGGAGCCTCATCTTCAAAAATTGTAGAAATGAACGATTGTCTTTTTTATGAGAATGTCTATCTCATCCTACTTAGTGTTCTCATAGTTCATTTTAGTTAAGTTAAATAGATTTCTTTGCTCAGTGTCTTAGACCTTATGAACTTATGCGATGTTGTTATTGTACAAGCTGACCGAATGCGAAGAAGTTTCACCTGTTACAATTGTAAAATGGTTTATGTTGTTAGTGCTACTACAATAAATCTTTACATTTAGTTCAGTGAAACAGAAAAGTAAAAGTTAGACTACATTGTACAACCTCTAAATTCAGGCAAGAACTACAGATTTCAACAAAGAAATCACTGTGATCCGTGTCCAAATCGCCAGCTTCTATAGACTCATATTCGAAAAATCGTAGAACCGAACGATTCCGGCCAGTTAGTCAATACCAGTCCAATTAAGTTCATTATGGTTCATATCCAGTCTAAATCAAAACCAGTTTAAAGCGGTCAAAAGCCCGGTTCACCACGCGTCGACTGAAATACCCTATATATATATTTGTGCCATTCATATACGTCACAAATTGTTAATTATTATTTTTCTTAATTGTGAATTCAATATTTAAATTTATCATCTTGCAGTTGTTGACTGTAATTATTGTTTTTATTTATTAGGGTTTGATAATTTTATGGTATAAATCAAACTTATTTTTTTCATAATATCTATTTTATCATTATACAAACTTTTGAAAGATTCGTACATATATTTCACGAAACATAATATGTATATTTATGTTTTGGGAAAAGGAATATGTCTATTTGAAAATATCGATTCTTGGTCAATTGACTAGTTTTTTGTAATGCCTCGGATTTGATTTGTTTTCCGTTGTGATCGTTTAATGAATTGGTTTGTCATTGAATAATTGCTCAGAGTTCTATATTTTTGAATCATCATTGACATTATCAAACATGAGTATGTTAATAGGGAAATTTGGATGTTGATTTTGGAGATTTGGCCCTGTCCAAACATTCGTTCGGATGTGTAAATTCGGACAGGTCCCAAGCATTCCCTAGTTTTCTACTGTTTGTTGTGTCCGAACATCTGCCTGAACTTACATGTTTGGACAACATGCGAGGACGAGTCTATGTGTGAGTCTCGGCGCTAGTCCGAATTTATACAATCGGATGCATGTTCGGATGAGCGTAAGAACTTTGTTGGGCTTGCGTTCGGACTTCCAGGTTGGGACAATAGTCCGGACGACTCTGATTTTTGGCTTCGACTTGTGTCCGAACTTCCAAGTCCGGACACAAGTCCGGACATATAGGTTTCAAGTTTCAAGTTCGGACACAAGTTCGGATGTCCCTGTTTTTAAGTCTCGACTTGCGTCCAAACATCCAAGTTCGGACGCAAGTTTGGATGTAAGTTCGGACGCAAGTTCGGACGTCTCTTATAATTTGGTTTTAAGGCTCGTTTGACTTCAGTTTTACTTTCCGTTTGTAGTGTTACATTCCCAAGTTTTAATACTTTATATTTTGGTAAAATTTGGGATGTTACAAAGTTTTAAATTAATTTATGATTTAGCAATATATGATTATTTAGTTACTACCTATGGCATATTATTATTATTATAGTAAACTTTTATTATTAAACTTAATATGTTGTGAATACTATATTCCAGTTTATGTTTTATTAGTGGATATTGAGAATAGTGTTAAATGCACATTTTTTTTACTTATGAGAGATGTATTAGTAATCAAGGGGTAGGGAGGTAAATTAGAAACAAGGAGAACTAACCTAGTTTATTTTCCTTTCTCTTCTTCTTTCTCCTTCTTCCTTCCTTATTCACGGCTATCTTCACTCTCTTCTTATCTGCGCCTCTCTTCAAGCTTCTTCTTTCTTCCATGTCAAATATCTCTCCACTCCATTGAAATTCTTTCGATCAATTGCTACCCGGCGACGAGGAAGCTTTCTTCCCTTGCGCTATGTCAGGCTAAATCTCCAGGATTCCGAATACATCCGTGGTGGGTGCTATTGATTAAGGGTGATTATCTTTGCTTATTGGTTGAACGTGGATTTCAGGTAAACTATTGTGTTCACTTCATTTAACCCTATGTGAATGGTTGTTATCTGGTGATTGTGTTTGAGCTTTGATGAATGAAATACCTCAAACCTAGCTATGGTGATTAGATGTTAAACTAAGATATAATAAGGCTAAAATTTCCTTAGAAACTTTAGTAAACAATTAACCATAGAAAACACAAGGAAACACCATAAGAACAATTTAAACAAAAACATGCTCTAATCTTGGCTAAACATTGGCTTAACTTACCATATGCTATTAAAGCATAAAAGTGCATTAAAGCTCCAAAAGCAAGCTTAGACATTTGGCTAATGTAAAAGTCATAAAATAAGCTTAAAGTATGTTATAAATGCACCAAAATATTATAAAGTCTCGGCCTAATTTTTCCAAGGCAGAATAGTTTCGGCTTATTACATATTTACCCTATATCCTGTATAAATTTGACCTTTAAGTCATTAAATCATTCACCAACTTATCCAAATGGATTTATAACATTTTATATTCATTCCTAGGTCTTAATAGACCATTTTAGTCAAAATCATTTCGGCCATAATTGTTTACCCACAATAAAAACACTTTAAAGCCTTAAAATGTGTTTTAAGGCTAGAATCTTACCCTTGTTGCTCCAAGCTTGTTTTTCTCAACTCTTCACTCACAGCCCTATTTATTATACAGAGGGGAGTCATCTTACTTCATCAAAATCAGTTTATATGATGATTCAAGAGTGTAGTAGCTTAGATTAGAGTTTACCTTCACAAAAGTGATTTTTTCTCAAGGTTCATCAATTCATTATGCTCTCGGCCACTCTTTAGCACATTGAGCTCCACTTTTTGAAAAATTTGAACACATTGAGCTCCACTTTTTGCATATGGTCTGGGTGTTCCTTCGAGACACAAACCCGGACTTGAAGGTTTAGAAGAAGCAATTGCAAGAGCGCCACGTTGTTGGTCCGGGTCTTATCCCATGTCAAACACCCGAACCCGCTGTTGTGCAAAATATAAGTGAATATATCTTGCTAACTAATGGACAGTGAACCTAGTCGATGTAGTATAACAAGTGTTGTATCCACATAGACGTCACAACTATCTAGCTAGTTACAAGTTAAGTAAATGTGCATAAATACATACCAAACTGCATAAATATAAATTGTTGGGTTTTTGTGGTTTTGGTTTGACAACAAAAAATAAAGAAAAACAATAAAACAAATCTAATTAAACTAGGATAGGAGTATATCAAGATGAATCTTTACACCCATTATCTCCTTACTACCGATTGTCAATTCCTGAACTCGTAGCTAAACAACAGGAACACTTAATTAGCTAATAGCCTAAGCCTAGGTCTACTAATCCTAACCAACTTGACGGGAATTGGTGAATAACACAAATACCGATTCCATTGATAGCACTAACCACAAGTTCCATTTAAGTTACAATGAAACCCTCATTTCAAAAACCCTTTGAAAATCTAGTAACATTGATTTAGTTTTCACGGTTTAGATTTCTACTTTCAGAATCCCGTCCATAGAAAACCCACACTAATGGCAACGTTAAACCTACCAATTTATCAAATTGACAATTAATTAAACATATCCCCAAATTCCATGTAGACAAGCTTAGAATCCATAATCACTCAATAATCATCTTTATTAAGTCAAGGTCTAAACTAAAGTATTAAACAAGTTCAAGATTCAACAATTGAGGTTTTAGGGATTTGGGGGCAAAATCCCCATCCTAAGATACTAGACATTCTACACAACAATCAAAGCACAAAAATGAGAGAAGAGGGAAAAAATAGCCATGGGAGGTTGAAGAAGAGCTTCAATAGAGGTGACCCTTCTTCTTCTTCCTCCTCCTCTTCTTTTTACCTCCGTTCTTTTTCGTGTCGAATGCCCTCTCGCTCTTCTCTTCTTTTAGCTTTTAAAAACCTCAATTTACACAAATTTGTTGCGCTAACCTCCCCATATGGGGTGGTTCCGTGGGGCGGTCGCCTCTTGGAGACGATGCCACATGCGCGAACTTAAGTCCGACCTCCCCATATGAGGCATTCATCATGGAACAGTCAATTCTAGTAGCTTGGGGACAAGCTCGACTGACCCACATGGTATGGTCGCCCTAGGCCGGTCCATTCCAGTAACTCGGGTGGGGCAATCGCCTTGGAAGGTCGGCCTTCACAACACTCTATCTTCTACGTTTTAGCTCCACTTTTGGATTTGTTTACGCCCACGCGTTCCTCTCTTCGTCTCTTTTGCTCCTAGCTATTTTATTCTTCCTATTTACGCAATAAATGTGTAAAAACACCAACAAAACACAAAGCTAGATGAAACTAGCTAAAGTGAAGACATGACCATGAGAAGTGTTGATAAAACATATGAAATACACCCCTAGAACATCCTCATATGGACACTCATCACCAGCTTCCTTACAGGGTCGGGACACACAAATTAAAAGAAAAGGGAGGAGGAAATCATAATGGATCTTGGACATACACAAAGGAGACGACGATTACATAGGATAGAGACGAGTTCAAGAGCAAGCAGCACGAGGAGGATGGGTTAGTCGCCAGTTCAACAACAAGATTTGGTGGTGTTTTCTTTTCCCTTTATTGTTGTTACTATTTCTTTATTGTCTATGTATGAGTAGATAGTTTGAATTCTGGTTTGCTATGTCTCCCTAGTTTAAGGATTCCAGTTTCTTTGTGAATTTATCTGATTTATATAGAGTGAAGTACATTTTTTTTTTGTTTCATGTATCATTCTCTTGTGATCTAATCATTTAATAGAGTTTATAAGTTTGTTTGCTTATAATGAGAACTGCGGTAATCAATATACTACATACAAACCGACTATTTAACTGGAGTTGCTCTTAATGTTGTTAGAAATTAGGAAATTCGTAACAAAAGTTGGGATTTGGTAATTGCTAATTAGAATCCCCGAGCGGAGACCAGACGTGGATTAAATCGATATGGGGTTTCATTATAAAAATAGAATATCACTTAGAAATAAGATCAATTGGAGAACTATGAAGAAGTAGTGAACCAAATTCATGATGTATGCCTGTGTGCACTCTCTTCACTCACAGTAATTTTACAACCCTAATCGGTGAACAAGTAACATACATGTTTTGTGCCTTTGTTCACTCTCTTTACTCGAGGTAATTTTTCACAACCTTAACTGGCGAACAAGTAACGTACTTGATTTGCGCGCCTTTGTTTAATTAATTCTGATGTGAATCTGTAATTCATTAGTTTGCATGTAGATACATCTTTGTAACATGCAATAGGTAGCGAACAATGAAATCCATGCGGCATTCAAAAATTGGGTGTATGAATATAAAAGTTGAAATCAATAAAATAAGGATAGATAACCAATGCCCCCAAAAAGAAAGTAAAGAATCAAATTTGGTCAAATGGGTAGGGAATGATGGTAGCCGATTCCATCCGATGCACCTTGATGGATGCGGTAACATTAAGATCTGTAGCATTATTGAAAAGGTATAACCTCGCTGCTGAATTGATTGCTTGAGTTGGGTAAATGCGGGAAGTAATGCAGGTCCTACCACCTTGACCATAGGCCTCTACTACGGAGTGATCAACCAGTATCCTCATAGTATAGTTCTCATCATCTAAAACTGGGACTGGACCGCCGTAAACTTGCTTATCCACATCCTCAGCCAGTGTTGACCTATAACATTATGAATTAAGGTATATTAGATATGATGTGATGCACAGTTTAATTAAACTTGTGTATAAAACGAATTCTCCTCACCCCACCAAGTAGGCGTAGGCGAGTAGGCGAGTAGGCGAGTAGGCGAGTAGTAATTGTTATAATTTAATATAACTAACCTTGATTTGTCAGTACAAAACCAGTTGTTGATGGTTCCATCCGATGTGACACCAATATAAAAGTAAACCGGAGTTAACTCAGTGAGCTGATCATCAGTCAACACCAAGATTCCAAAGGGTCCAACCGCTCCTCTTACTCCCGTAGCTGTACAATTATTAATTTCAGATGTGGAGTTGAATGCAGTACTAGTGTCCACAACAAATTCCGCTACAATATCAAGTTGTGATGCCGAACTTATATTAAGATCAACAACCGATCCCGCTTCAATAATAATATCATGAAACTCGGTCACATTGGTTCTTAACTTGTCCAACTCTTGAATCGGCCATTGAATTATATTGGTTCCCGTCTTATTATCATACGAAACCACTCTTGGCACACTCTGTACAGAAGCCCATCCTTTATCAATATCATCAGCTTCAGAATCAGTTTCCCCAACCCAACCCCATAGAATCCTCCTCTCTTTATTCTGATCATAAAACGTCTTTGAAGCATAGTATTTCCCATAATCAACTCTCAAACCAATCCCAACATCCATAGTTGAATCATCAGGTGTCCATGTATCATTCATCTCATTATACACACCAATCGCATACCAATCATGTTTATCATCATCCATACTTGCTTTCAACACATGTTTCACTCCATCTCCATTAACTGATGTATCTAACCCAATCTCCGTTCCCGTCATATTAACTGGATAAAATCAACACATTCCCACATCCCAACTCCCGCCACTGAATGCAACACATGATGATTCCCCTGATCCAACTCAAATGTAGTGAAATTGTCAGTCTTGTAAACCAATGCAAACCCGGTTTTATTAATCTTCGACCCGATTAGAACACGCCATAGCCCGTCAAGACCGATCCAGGCGGTGGTGGGGTCACGGAAATCCTTTGGTGCGATACCTGTTGGTGGTGTCATTACAGGGTTACCAGAGTATTTGGTCCAGTTGAGTAGTAAGGGGTCGGATAAATTAGTTGGGTATGCGAGATTCTGGACTTGGACGTATTCGTTTGTATCACCGGTGTAAAGCATGATGATGTCACCATTAGGTAGTAGAGTTGCGGAACCTGTCCATACACCGTTCCAATCGTACCATTGATCTGGTATCATGGCTAATGGTAGATTGTACCAGTTTACCATGTCGGTTGAGACTGCGTGTCCCCAAGTTATGTTTCCCCATATGGCGGAATCGGGTTGTATTGGTAGAATAGATGGTACCAACCCTTATGGTACAATGGACCTGCATTGATTTCAATGAATACAGACACATTTTAATTTGAAAAGTTTTTAATTGTATATAAGATTACAAAACTAGGGATGGTGGATGATATGTTGTTTGGTCCCATTCCCAGCCTAGCATAGCCAAAGTGATCAAAGTCGCGGGTCAATCATTGTCAGCAGCACTACGTACACATAATAATACCTAAAGCTAGCTAGCTACTAGCTAGCGGCATAAGGCATTATATAACATGATGGTCACGTGTCTTCGTTTTGTACTAGTTGGTGGTATGTACCTTTTTTTTTTTGGATTTTATCTTAATTCTCTGCTGAAGAAGAAGAAGATCCATCACACAATGAATAGACACCGCACGTTCTCATCATCAAACACACACTCACATCACAATATGGATCGATATGGGTCCATACCAGTGTCCCTAGTTATATAGCTTACCCTACATACATATATGAAAAGTATTACAACTGGGAAAGTGGGTTCCAAAAAATGCCGCCCGGCCCCGCCCCACCTAGCTAGTTAACACTTCGTATTCATTGAAGATTCGGTTGCTACGTTTGTTAATTTATATTTAACGATCTACTTTTGGGAAGGTTGTCAAATTCAATTATTTAAGTAAGCGATAACTGAATTATAATAATAGGCACCAGCTGAAGGTGACTACTGTATTCTGTATTGTATTATTAATGTAGTATCATGGCAGTAGTATATGATATGAATCACAATCCGTATATATAGTTACTAATATATAACTTTGTTAAACCAACAGAATAAAAATAGAGTGTAGAAGAAGAACTCACCGTTGGGATCTGATGATCATGAAGTTGATGACGTTGACGATGACCATGGAAAAGACAAAAAGAAAAAAAAAAAAAAGGAAAGAAGTGGATTAGCTTATATAATGCATGCTAATTAAATCTGAATGGTAATTAATATTGGCAGTACGTAGTCTAGTCATGGGTAAGTTAAAGAAGGAAGATTCGTGATTTTTTTTATAATGACGGGGAAGATAAACATATACTACTATACGAACTTATTTATTAATTTGCTTGTAATACAAGAAAAGTTAAAATTTGGAGTTGACTTATGGTTGGGAATTAGTTTTGGTAAGCAAGAGTAATTATGAATTAAATGCAGATTAATTAGTCATAATGTACGTAGTCAAAATATGTCTTATTAGTTAGTATGAGACTGATCGGAAATAAATTAAATAATTTAAGTAAAGAAATATGACTCGACTCGATCGGTATTCGTCGTCACCTACCATTCATCCAATTCTTTTGTGGTTGAAAATGATAAGCACTTCTCTCCCACATCAGCATATCGTCATTTGATTTATACCCCGACTGTTTTCCGACGGACCCAATAATCTCGGAAGTCTTCTCCGATACTCCTTGCGCTTTCCCTCGCGAGATATAACCTGCTGCTGCTGCTGCTGCTGCATTGTAATCCTCCGACGGCTGCGGATGTTCCTGTTGGTGCCCGCCGGTCAAAATCATTGCGACAAGACATACGAGGAAGATAACGGAACCGGCGGTTGTCGCCAGGACTCTGACCGCTGGTTTTCCCGCACGGTTATGTTGACCAATAGGGAGATCATCATCATCATCATCATCATAGTCATGAAATTGTTCGGTGGAATTGTTTAACAAGGGCTCGTTAGGTTGCTCAATGTCGTCGGTAGTACCACTACCGGTGATGGTGCCCATGATGATGATGGTAAAAAATATGTATGTGTATCTCTGTGGCACTTTTCCTATATATGTAGTGTAGACGGACGGGTACTAGAGGTAGTTGAATAATGATGAAAAGGGGATGGAGATACAAAGAAACAAAGCGAGAGAGAGTTTAATTTGTCTCTCTCACGTTGTTTCTGATCTCTTTAGTTAGAGTGGAAGGCTGGAATGGAACAGGAACACATGGTTAAATAGAGATCGATCGATCGATGCATGAATTTTCTCAACAAAAAAAAAAAAAAAAAAAAAAAAAGTGGTTGGAAGAAACAGATCGAAAGAAGCCAGTTGGTATTGGCGTGGTAGATGAGATCTGATCTCGTATTCAATTAAATTAATATATCCAAACCAGAAACAAACAAGGATGGAATGGAATGGAAGTGTGTACTAGTCGTCGTGGGACATTTTGAGCCGTTTGACCGACTGCAAGACTTTTAGTTGAGTTTAGTTAGTTCAAACACAGATTAACTAACAAAACAGAAACAAATTAATATATACTAAAAAAATCAATAACATCAGATGTAAGTTAAATTTGTAAAAAATGAAATAAAAAGCATACCATAATAGATATTGTTGAAGTTAGTATTTGGTAACTTATTTTAAAATACTATGTATGCTGAATCTATCTGGTAAAATCAATCAATAATAATAATTGTATGGGTATAAAAATAAAGCAAAAAACCCTTAAAATTTACCATGACCTTAATTTGCTTGTGAACCGGCCTAATGTCCCTACTCTAAGAATTACTTAAAGTCATTGGATTGAGTCAACCATCATAACATAGGAACTTGTACCCGATCCATGTCATCCACACACTTTAATAAATCCCAAAAGCATGGCTTCGATTGGCTACCTCCTAAAAAAACTAACCATAAAATGTCTACCACTACCGTTCTATGCCTATGACATGATGAGACACATTTTTTAAATTTCTTTCAAAAACATACGAATGAAAACTTTTTATTTTTATTAGTGTATAGCATTTTTTTAATTAGACACTGTTTATTAAGTATTAACATACTAAAAGGGTGTGTAAAAACACACCTTACGGTAATGTCCCCCATCCATCCCGAATAGAACCGGAACTACGGTTGAACGAAACGAATACAAATACAGTTTTTGGGGTTAGGGACCAAACCGGGTTTGGAACCGGAACCGTCTAGAACCACCCCGGAACCAGTCAAACTAGTCGTTGTTCAATGGGCAAAACGACGTGTTTTGGCAGGGGCACACGTGCTCCTCTGACGAAAGAGCCATTTGAACCGGAACCTCTAACGGCTAGTTTGCCCCAAAACCCTTATAAATACATCATTTTATGATCATTATCACCACACAACTCATCAATACTCTTCTCTCTTATTATTAGTATTTTCTTGAGTAATTAAGTGCTATTAAGCATTCTAGCTACTTAAAAAGCTCATTTCCCACATTAGCTCTTAATTCTCATTTCCCACATTCTAACAAAATGTCTAGGAGAGCCGGAAAGGAAGTGATGCCTTCTTCCAACCTCCCAATCGATCCAAATTTTAAGTTGATGAGCAAGACCAAATCAATGAGATGGAATTCGGGTATCATCAACAACCACATTATTCACCTTCAACAATCCCGCAAGGTGGAAGTTATACAATTTCTCAGCACTGATCTACAAACATGAGGCAAACACAACCAGTAATATCCCCATTTGGTAAGTTTTAATATTAGTTACAATTTATTTTATACAAACTTTAATTTTAATTACATTTTTATCTTAATTATAGTGTAAATCAAGTTTTTTTACAATTAAAGGTGCATCTCTACCCCATCCGATGCCCACAATCTTGAAGAAGATGATCAAGATGATGATACCGACAACACCGTTCCATTGAGAACGAAACCAGTTTCGTGGGTGTGGGCATACTTCATAAAGAAAGAAGATCCGAAGAAGGTCGAGACATACAAGCAATATTGCAATCTTTACAGCAAAGGACTTGCATACACGGCGGGCACCGGAACCGGATCCTTTGCAAAGCACTTGAAAACGCATAAAATCTACAAGGATACTACGACAATGGCGGGCGGTACTAGCAGTCAAACTATGCTTACCAGGTTTACCAAACGACAATCCGGTCCAGTTTTTTATCATTATGATAGAGAAAGAATGATAGATGACATGGCTAGATTTATGATTGCTGGATAATTGCCTTTTAATTTTGGCGAAAGCTCTTATTTTGAAAATTTTGTTTACACCACATTACAACCATAATATAGTAGAGTGATGTTATACCCAAAATTTGACCCTCAGGAAAGGGCTCAAGCGCACAAATGCAAAAACAAGGGCAAACCGGTCAAAATGCACCAAGGCAGGATTTTCCAAGGACATTATCGGATTTTTCTATTTTCATATGACTTATTCACTATCTCCAAACACTTTCAAATACCATAGTCATTATGAAAAGTATTTCATGATTTTCAGATAATGTTTATTTTGAAAATTTTGCTTTTAATTCATATTATAAGCAAATTTCTTTAATAATTCACACATGAAATAACCTCAAAATAGAAATAAAAAGGTTTCCAAAAAATAAAATAAAATTATCACATGGTTAGCATGACTACATACATTCATAAACCTGAAAATATTTTATTTGGAACCTTAGCCCAAATTTTAAAAGAGAAATTCAAACATTCCTGCAATTTTCTCCCCCTTTGGAAAATACCCAAATCAAGTCCAAATGCCGTGATACTTTAACACAAGATAGATATTAATTTTTAGAGATTAACACCTTTAGAATTCCATAATTTCGACTTTCCAATCGTAAGTTATGAATTACGAGAGATTACAGATTGTAAGATTTTTATCTAATCGGTTATTTATCAAAATAACCCGATTCCAACTCTCAAAATTCTTAAAAATCGTATTTTACTTTTGGTTAAAATTTCATAATTTTTATCGACTTGTAGATAATTCTAAAAAAAATCAGAATCTCTTAGAGCACAAAATCAGGGTTTTAGATAAAAAATTTATTCTATCAATTTGGTCATGCTCTTTTTATAAAAGGCCTTCCCAAAAATGACCTAGGGCAGGGGAGAACAATCCCAAATTCATAAAACACAGCCGTCAATCTTCTCCCCACATTTTTGCACTTCCAAGCCTCGAATCAATACCAAAGCTCTGCTGAAACCACCCCAAAATCACCAAAAACTCATCATTTCTTCTCCCATCGAACTTCCAAGCACCAAAACACCAAAAAATACAAAACCAAAACGTGGTTAACAACCCAAGGAAGAAGGGGTCAGAAGCTCGGCTCGAATTCAATCCGGAACCAATCCCGTCGAGGCACCGAAAGATTCCTGACGTGAAGAATTTTCCATAATTTGAAGGTAAAATAGGTAGAAATCTTATTTTCTTAACTCCCCATGAATTGTTTAATATTGTGCTGAAATTTTAGTTCGAACCGACTCTTTACGGTTTCTGAATTGTCGTTGGTTTTCGTTTCTGTTCATTGACGGTGGCGTTCTGGTGGTTCCCGGTGGTGTTTTTAGCTTAAATTTTATGGGCGCATAGCCTGAAAGATGTACAATATGTTAGTAAGCAAAAGTGTTTTTAGCTTAAATTTTATGGGCGGCGGGATTTAATTTTTTGAATTTTTTTTAGGTTTCAACAGTTCATGTCCAGGCCCACGGACGCCTTGTCTGCGGCCTCGGACGTTTTCAAATCTCGTTTTTCTATAAAATTGAATTTTCTGCATTGTTAATTTAATTGGGGTCCGTGGTCTCGGACATTAGGTCCGTGGCTACAGACAAGATTAAAATCTCACTTAATTCTACCCCTGAAACCTTAGTTTAGGTAGTTTCAATTTCTACTTTTAATTTCAGTAAAAAAATGTTAAAAATAACAAAAATCAGAAGTTCACGCACTTAGGTTAAAACGAGTCGTAATAAGCCGTAATTAAACTAAGTAGAGGAAAAATGACTTCGAGGGGTAATGAAAGTAATTGAACCCTGAATAAGTCGAATACCAAGCCCCCAAACCTGAACTCTACCTTTCCTAATTTATCCTAGGTTAAAATTAGGTGGCGACTCATAATAGGTTCCAGTGAGTTGACTTAGGCTTTAATAATTATAGTTATATGACTTGGTTATTAAACTTAGGTTATAAGTGGACCTAGAACCCGACCAAATCCTAATCAATCTAGTCAACATAGGATAGGGTTCAAAAATCGAGGCTCACAGAATGGAGACTCTGCTGGGGACAAACTCTTAATATTAACTTGTTTAATTTGAAGAAAGAGAACTTAACTCGAAAATTGTTTATTTATGGCTTTTATTATGTTGTTTGTTTACTTTCGTGCGCAATTTAAATTTCAGCACCTTTGCATCATATGAGAGCGAGGGTCCACGCAAGCCGATTTCACCCCAGGACCCACCTTAGGGTCCCCTGTCAGGGATTCACACCTTTTAAGGTGATGTGAATAAGTGAGGGTAAAGAGGAGGATATCGTCTAATCACATCCCCTTAATACCTGGGCCTTAGCCCCTAGCATTTTCCTCGCAGTGTCCTTACTTAGCCCAAAGTTTGGTCGCTCAAAGACCCGACCGTAGACGCACACCTCACTGTGATGTGAGAAAAGTGGGGAAGCCCAAAGAGAATAGCATGCAATCCCTATTCCTTTGTGGTGACCTGGGCCCATGCCCCAAGCACCTCTCCGGATCGATCCATACCCAAATTGGATAAGCGTCAAGTGAGGACATGTTGAACTTGTGTGAGCCTTGTTTGCTTGTATGGTCAGCCCACTACCAAGCTTAGAAATTGATAGGAACTTTTCCTACATCAACTCAGCCCAACCCGAATTTGTGGTTTTATTGTTACGGCCCAAAGGCCCTGTTTGGTTTAATATGTGAGTCATTTGGGCTTGGGCCCAAAAGTTGAGATTTAGGTGATTTCTCTATCGGCCCAATTTTAATTATCAATTTAGTTTTGTGCCCATAAAAAACAAATCCACTTAAAGTAATCCATAAGACATGAAAATCAATCAGGCCTTTCCATTTCGACCCAAGGCCCATTCTAGTCTAGGCAAACTCTTCATTCGGGCTCTGGCCCAAAATCCTACGTCTAGGTGTCATATCTTTTAGGCTTAGTCAGAACCGTTTGTTTAGGTTTCGACCCATTTGAATTCAAGATAGTTTACGTAACTCACTCATTCTAGTTTCTGGCCTCAAGGCCCTACAAAAACATCAAACAAATCTTGGACTTTAAAGTTTCTCTCTCGGCCCAGTGGCCCATTCACAGTCCATGTGGCTTCCTTCAGCCCGTATGTATCACTTCCAGATTAAGGGCATTCAGGCCTACGCATCCATTCTAGTCTAGAAGTCCCTCTAGCCCAAACACTTTCTGGCCCAAGTGCCACATTCCCAAATCATTCTGGACCAAGTGCCACTTTCCCAAACACATTCTGGCCCAAGCACCACATTCCCAAACACTTTCAGGCCTAAGCGCCACATCCTCAAACACTTTTTGGCCCAAACGCCACACTTTCAAGCACTTTCTGGCCCAAGTGCCACATACTCTAAACATTCCGGCCCAAGCATCACATCTTCACAACATTCCGGCCCAAGTGCCACAATCTCACAACATATTCTGGCCCTAGTGCCGCATTATCATAACATTCCAGCCCAAGTGCCAAGCCACTTATGAATCATTCTAGTATGTGTACCTCACTTTCAATTCATCCAGGCCCGAGTGCTTATCCATATACATGAAATCATCCAGGCCTGAGTGCCAATCCACATTCATGAAACCGTTTCAACCCATGAACCTCACATTCATGCCTAAGTGTCTAATGCGTCATCCATAGGCATTCCTAGTTCAGGCATTTCGGTGAGCCTACTAAGAGTCCAGGAAGAAGACGATCACAGTCATCTTAGCGACTCCTGGCGGTCAAGAGCTCGAGTCTTTAGCATGCCAACATCTGATGGTTCAGTAGAGTTCGAATTCAATATAAAGTTTAGGGTTCCCATGCATTCTAGTGCATAACCTGCCATAATACTCATCTTTCAAAATGCATCACTCATAGTTTTCAAAGAGTGATTGTTTTCAAACCACTAATAAGAAGCATCGATTTTGTCAAATCATTTTCTTCCTCATGTTCACAAGTGGATGAATTTTTCAGGTCTAAATGGTAAAAAAAAAAAGATTCTATTTCACACAAGTTTCTTTTGAGAAAATGGTTCATGAAACAATCATTTCCCGACAATGGAATGTAAAGACTTGTATTTTGTTTCCAAAAATTTGAACATGCCTTGCCAAACCCCACAGCTTACACCAAGACATCCAAACAACCTACAAACTGGTTCCAAATCCACATCTTTTAAATTGTTGTCATAAAGCCCAAATCAATACTGGGGGCAATATGAGTTTAAGTTCGTCATCTTTCCATCTTTCGTTTAAATGTGTGGGCAAGTCTCTGAGTGAAAAATTTGCGAGTGTCTTGAGCGGAAAAACCATGAGTGAACGAGCGTGTCATTTTTACACGACTCCGGTGAGACCACATTCAAAGGTAAGGTAAACGGCATAACTCCGACCGAATGAGATACTTTATAAATTTACGCTTAGACCTGTGAAAAGTAACGAAGAACGAATACACAACTATCACGAATGACGAAGAACCTAGGTACAGCACCACATAGCCAAAAAGCTTGTGAACCCTGAAATTAAACCCTAGGCACCCCCGCAGAGCCTTTCATATATCCCTTTTCGATATTACAAAGCTCCACAAAACAAGCCAGCCCGTGATGAATAACCGACCCGGTGACCAAAAGAAGCGAGGAGCCCGACTCTCAGGTAACGCTTTCATCAGTCCAAAAAAAGCAATGAAATACCCACGAACTTGTGAGTTGGGAATAATATAGTATATAAAAAGAATATATATGTCCGAGATTAGTATTAAAGTGGCCCAGGGAAATTAAATGACATCCTTATACTAAATTAATCCTTCTCCCTAAAATGTTTACAATCATCTATAATGTTTTGCCCTTACTAACCTTAGAAATATTTCCGATATTATACCATTTAAATATTACTTCATCTCCCTAATTTTATAACATTATTTAAGTTTCCAAAATACAATTCTAGAAATTCTTTTCAACCTTATTAATCTTAAATTCCTAGAGTTCATTTTCAATTTGACTTTCTCTTAGTAATTATCTTGATTTCAAGAGTTCAAATCCTATTTGACTACTCCAATTTATTATTTATTAACTCTCCTTATTCTTCTCTCAATAATTCAATTATTAGTATCTTAGACTTATCTCTTGAATGTAATTGTTTTCCTTTCTGCTAAAATTTATGGCTTATTTTGCAATATCTTTATTTATTTCTAACTTACTCCCTTATCAAAAAATGTTTATTAATTATTTCCTAGATATTTTATTCTCATCATTATCTTGTTACAACGGTAAACCACGTTCTACTATTATTTTGAATTATGGATTTATTTCTTTATTTCTTTCTAAATTACATTACTATCTATCTCGATCCTTCTACTGATCTTCTTAACGTTAATAATTTCTACCTCTTAAAAATATTTTAAATAGTAATTGTTAGAACTCTCCTCTAGCTATTTTATATATTTTCTCTCCTATAACATAAGTCTTTAATTATTAAATTAATAGATCTTCTTTTATTATACAAATTATTTCTATTTAAAAGACCGACTTTCTCCACTACTCTTCATCCACATCGTGCCGCCGTTACGCTCTTCCTCTTCCAGCTTCTCAAAATTCACGCCATTATTCTACATTTATACTTTGATTAAAACATTCACATTTCTCCCTTCTTCAAGCTCTTGTCAATTTCACGCTATTTTCCTGACAAGGTCTAATCGATTCCCTGACGCCAATTAGGAAATTGTTGGGTAACGTATTCTACCTAGATAGCGCAATTGTTCCTTTCCGTTATCTTGGCATATTCTGATTGTGAATATTTATTACCTAGACTCTGTCTACATCGCCGACGGTTGCCACTACTGATTTTGAAGAGTAAATTCTTGAGGAGATTGTTATCCAGGGAAATTCTGTGCTCAATTTCTATTTGACTGAGGTTTTGTAAAATGATGGAAAAGGTTTCGTTGAGTTTTTATGGATTCCCGGTTATGGTTGGAAATTGAGATTGACTCCCACGTGTTTGGAAATAGAGGAATTTGATTGTGTTTGCTGGTGTTCAATTATGGAATTTTGGGGAGTCTTTCGCAGGGTTGTTATTAATTGTTTGGGAACCCAAAGGTGTTCCCCATTATTGTGAATTGCGCTGCACACGTTGTTGCAGTTAAGCCCTTCGATCTACTCTATGCTACTGCCGTTTCATAGGGGGTGTGCACACTTAAGGACTTAGGTTGAGGTGGTTGTTTGACGGTCCCGTAGGTGATTGTCTTTGAATTGTTTGGGATCCCGTAGGTGATCCTGTGGTTGATATGTGTTAATTCCTGTCGAAAACTCCCTAATGAACTGTTGAATAATGTGATTTTGGAAATGTTATTAAATTGGTCATTTCCCTTCTCAACTCTTTATAAAATGCAAAAAGAATTTCAAAATGCATTTTACATGTTGAGGTAGAGTTTACTCAGTTTAACTGATTTGTGCGATCCTTTCTATTTTTGTCTATGGTTTTCTAATCGCAGGTATGGATGAATAAGTTGGGGAATTCGGGAATGCGCTACCACATAGTTTAGGATGAAAATCATTGTCTCATTAATAAAGTCAGCTATGATGGTTTGTGGAGTTTTCTTCAAATTACAATGTTAAAGGTTGAATGATTTTGTTTTGAGTTGAATTTTAGCCTGAGCACCCACTGTTGTTGGGTGTGGCGGTAATACCCTGGAAGAATTGATTTCGCTGCAGTTAAGGTTATGTTTTTGGTTTAATAATCAAATATTCATTTTCGATGTTTAGAAATCCTTGTGGAGTTATCTAAGTATTGTTTTAAATGTGTTCTTATGGAGTTTATCACTATTATATGCTGCTAATGTACTTGTTTATTGGCTAACATTGGTTTTGTGGTGTTGGCAACTTTTGACTTTCTGTTACGTTTTTGAAAACACATCTCGGGACTTGTCCGAACGTCCGTCCGGACATCAATGTTCGGACAGGGCCCGAGAGTTTAAATGAATTCACTGTTTCACTCGTGTCTGAACGTCTGTCCGAGCATCAATGTTCGGACAGCATGTGAGGACGAGTTCGACTTACATCAGAACTTAACGTTCGGACGCGCGTAAAGGATTTTCAGGATTTTGAAACTCAACTTGTGTCCGAACTTCAGACGTCCGGACACAAGTTCGGACAGACACTAATTTGCATTTTTAGGACTCATTTGAAGTCCATTTTTGATTCCGTTTGCGCCATTAGATTTATGTTTTCATAAGCTATATTTTGAGATAAAATCCAGGGTGTTACAAGCAAATCCGCCACCAGCTTGACGAAACGATCCGCAAAAGGTCCCAAAGTGACACAGGATCCAAATGAGCGCACATCAAAAACAGCTCTCAGAGTTCAAAATCGGGAAGCACAAGAACCCTGAGGAAAAAGAGATTCAAAGAAAGTCAAATCTGAAAAGCCTCGAAGAAATTCAAAATTAGAAGAAAGAGAAAGATGCAAGAAACAACCCAAAAGTCCCAAGTTCCAAGCTCACAAGCGAAGTCATCACGAAATAGCCAGACGACTTCAAGACGAGAAAAAGCAAACCCGAGGGAAGGAGCAAGTTACAACTTTGGTCACAATTATAGCTCCACATATTCCAAACATTCCTCCATGGTCCCATTGTCATTCAACACACCCCTTGGCCACGTTATAAGCTTTAAAGACTTTCGACTTGGTAGTTGTGTATCTAATCACGTGAAAGTAATAGATCGAATGCATAAATCCAACAAATATCAAATTCAATGGTCTAGAAGTTATGACCGTAAGTAAGGAATGAGTGTAACACCCCCACTCTAAAATCCGGCTTAACTAGCGCACCTAACATAATAGTCAGTCGATTCACAACGGTAATTAAAAGACATATACAAAATAACCCGGGTGTTACCCGCCGTTACCCGCCCATGTGAGTAACGTAGCGTTTATCAAATATCCAACCTACAATACCGCTGTGATGACAGAGATTTAATACAACAAAAATTACAAAGCGAATAAATTCTGAAAGAACAGTGAGCCATCTATCTATCCAAATTCCAGAATGTTTGAAAACAGTAAACATAACTAACCGTGTCGCATGTAGGCAGACTGTCGACTATCCCAAACTCCCGCGCTCGCGTTCGAACTTAATCTGCTCCAATCCTGAAAGTGGGGGCCTTATAGGCTCAGCCAATGCTGAGCACGAACTATATAACCTTCATGAACTCTAAGACTACTCAAGTTATTTAGCCCAATTGTTAACATGTTGTTCCAATTTCATGTTGTACCATTTTCATTTACAATAACAGTATAACAATAATCATCACACATATAAGTTCATACAATAAATTCATACAATTACCATAACCCACAACAAGCAATAAGCAAGTATATAAACAACATCAATTAACGGTGCGAGAGTTACACTCTCTTGAACAATCCTGTTATGTGCCCTTGAGGCATTCTTGTTTCGTTGTTCAGGGCTAGAATATTTCTTTAAATTATTTCATAACTTTTACTTAATTTGTTCAATTAAGGTAGGCGTCATGTTAGGACAACCCGTATAAACTTCCTCTTCAGGAGCAGTCGCTCTGATGCACTTTAACAGTGCGGTTTGTTAGGAGTCGCAGAGGGCTGACAGCCGGAGCCATTGCACCAACAGTAGTGCCCTCTGACCAACGATCGTATCCGGCTCGTTGGAGTTTCCATAGCGAGAGAACCCTATCCGGTCGTTCCCTCTCTTCGGTGATCACCCATGCGCAACCATGTAGTCCGTGACTACCCTGGATTTTTCCTTATCTTAATTGTTTACTTAATTTCCACCATATAATTCGGTCTGTGACCTTTACCTAAGATCTATGCTTAGGTTATGTAGAGTGTATTCTCTACGTAAGGACCTTTAAGGTCGTTAACTTTCGCCTAGACGTTGCCTAGGCTGCGTTCATCCGCAGGTTTATATAATAAGATCACAGATATTTTACCTTTTAGCATTTCCATATTACCACCCACAATCCGATCCGAGTTTTCGTATACAATTTCCAAATTGTAATCCGTCACGTACAATAAAGATCGCGAAACAAATAACATTTAATCCACAACCATAACACATAGCAAACATATCACTCTTGTCATGCAATCACACAAACTAGAATCCGAGGAAGCCCTCAGGAACACTCGGACCATATAGAATGTACCGTACACCGATGTAATGCTAGCGTGCGGGACCACACTCACCCTCTAATCCTTTGTAATTCAACACTCGCAACCCGGTCTACTTGAAATGTAGTATATCATTAGTATTTACATCCCGAACCTACCTCACCGTATCAAGATAAGTTCTAACCTCTATCCCGTAATAAATTCTTAGTCGGTTATTCGTTCGACTTGATTTTCTGTTACTCTTGGGATTTAGATATTATTGTACGTTACAGTTTGCGAGTACGCATTATTCGGTAATTCGACAATGTTTTTCTATTGAGAATTAAATCTTTTAATAACTTACATATTACCGGGTCATTTACGTGTATGTATACATTTTTCGTATACGTGATTGCATGGAGTTTAATTCTCTGATTACATTTATTGTTTTCGCTCCCGTTCTTAGTGGGTATAGTTGTCAATTACGTATGCATGAATTTAGTATATAGTTGTTGCTACATTTATTTTAATCGCGTTTCGGTTTTATTTCTAACCGTATAACATCGAACTTGACTTGTTGGTCATATTATATGTTCTCTTTTCCTTAGAAATCATGTTCTATGAATTGTAACATTTCCCGTAATGAATCTATTCGTCATTTCATGTAAATGTTTATGAGGTATGCTTATGCTATAATAATTTTCTTATGACATATCTCGTTATATCCTAACATAATGCCACTCACATCATTGCAAACCTTATTCTTATTTTCAGCCCATATTTTCTAAATTCTCCACCTGCCCACATAGTTTTGGAAATTACATTCTTCCCATTCCTCTTTAATTATTTGTGAAACCAACCCAATTATAATCTCTGTCACACTTCCTCTCTTATCTAATTATAACCTATGATATCAACCGTAATATATATATATATATGTAACGCACATTCCGTACCATACTTGTGCATCTTTCGAAAATTATATTTGTTTACGTCTTTTTTCATTTATTTACGCAACCAACCAAAGGTTATTCTTGTCACATTCCCACTTCTATTTAATTATAACCTAAGGTTTTCCGACCTTAATATATATACACAACACTTATATATATTTACGCTTCAGGCCATTTATATATGCATATGTATTTTTCGGAAATCATTTACCACCCCATAACTTTCTATTATTCGGAATTCTTCCCTCCTTGTTTTATAAACTTACAATCGTAACACTTAAATTTAAACATAATGATTATATTTCCGAAAATACCATAATTTTTTTCCTTATCCTAAACCGACCCCTGGGAACTTTAAAACCACGTCATAACCCTTATATTTTCAGTAATTCTACCCTAGTCCCATATTGTTTCAAAAATTCCATTTTTCGTTTAAAATTTATTTATTCTTCTATCTAGTTGATTTAAATTCCTAAATTAGTCAAACCTCTTATATAGTCATAGTTGACCATTATATTCCTCTCTTTACCCACATTTCCTTTTTATTTACCAAATGCCCCGCTTTATTTCCTTTCTTTTTGCATTTAATCCCTTTTACTTTTATAAAATTTATATTTTATATTTTTAAATTTCCGAATAAATACCTATGATTTTTAATTGTATTCTATACCCTATAATTTATTAAATTCCGGTCTTTACCCCCATATAAGATCCTTTGTTCATTTAAATGTTTATGAGTTTTATAACTTGTTCAAATCCTATTATGACTTAATACTCTTCACTAATATTTCCCTAAGGTGTTCGTAGATAATCATGTTTGTTATAATTTTAATTAACACCAAAAATCTATATAATTCTTTTCCTTAATCCAAAATTAAATAATTATGATTTAAGGTTTGAATAAGTAATATACTATGGCTTAAGAAAATTGCCTTAAATATAGCTTAAATTTAGCTCCAAAATAACATTGAAATGTTCTTAAAATCTACTGATGTCCCACGGTTTTGTTCCAGTATTTTTTTTCAAGCTTCTTTTAAATCATTTCTCATCCATTTTTTTATAAGTTCTTTATAATTACCTTGTTCGACTAGGCTAATATTACACCTCAGCATTTCATACATGTTTATAGCTTAAGGACCTACGTAAAACATATGTAAACTCTCGGTAATAACCTCCCATTGCAACCGCATAAATCTTAAATACCAAGGTGTGGTTTAGGTGACTTCCTACCTTGTTTAGTCACCAAAAATCCTTTCCAGCCTTGTACTGCTTCTCGGCCCTATCATATGTGCACCATAGATTATTTTGAAAATCCTGCTTAATACATGCGTGACCATTGGACTTGATAAGGGGCATTTACCTTCTTGCACTTGATTTGTTCCTCCTTAGGGAAATTCCCATTACCGTAGCAGTTTTGACAACAGCATGGTTGGGGTCCGCATGTGCATGGAAAACAGCAGTTAATTAGCACTCTTCTTTTAGTAGCCATAAAAGGAGTTGCAGAAGTTACCGTCAGTGAAGAGATGGTAGAGCCGTAAGTATCTTGTTTGCTATTTTGAACAGAATGAAGAAGGTTCAGGTCATAACAAAAATGAAGGTGCTAGAAGATGAACTAGTTTGCTTGTAGTAATTGTTGTTCACAGTGGAAGGAAGAAAAAAAAAGATGAAGAAGATCTGGTGCTGCTGTCAACCGATAGAGAAAGAAGAGAGGGGGATTTTGAAACCTTGCCAGCCAAGAATGGAGAAAGGAGTATGGTGAGGTGATGGCTTGTTAAATTATTTTGTTTTATGTCATGATGTGTACTTGCTAAGTCTAATCTCCAGTCTTCTTTTTGCTTTGTTGCAGCCGGAAGTAATGGGTGTAAGGAATGGAGGTAATGATGTTTAATTACTAGTTTTTTTTCTCCATTTTGTATTCTAGCTTGTACTTGCTACTAACTTCTTTCTTTTCTTCCTTGGTTGTAGTTGACAGAAATGGAGGGGCTGAACTTGTGTCTCAGCCGAGATCAAGGGGGAAAGAGGAGTGCATTAGCTAGTTATTGTTTCATCTAGCTAGGTGTACTTGTATGGCATTTTTTTCCTTGCTTTTCAAGACTTTCTTTTCTCCTTTGTGACATTAGTATATGGCTATACATTTGGGGAAAGGTTTTCCCTTTTGACTTTAGTGTACTAATAACACACATTAATGGTGCATAATGTGTCATTAATATGTTGGATGATAGTGTACAATATTCCTTATTTTAATGTATATAAATGAGTGATTGTTGACTTTGAAATCCTGGGTTGACTGTGTAAATCATTCCATGACATTTTATCACTTTATTTGTGATCTTGGTACATGTATTAAAATATTACATATAACATTAGTTTTAGGAGTTATTTCTCCTTAATGTTGTTCCCTCTTTGATTAGAGGTTACATGTATAACTTGGTGTTCATTTTGAACTATTAATTTATATACTTTTATTTATGATAAGTGATGATCATTAGATGAATAATTGTTGATCATCTAGTTTCATTTGATTTATTCTTCACTAAGTAAGGTAATTAGTGTTCGGGGTATTTCAACGAGTACAAACACTAAACACATCGAGTGTAGGTTAGGAAGCACCATATCAAAACATAATCCTTGACCTTATGAGGACTAGACTTTTTTCCACGTTTAATCAAAGAAAATACCGGGGTCCGATCGATTGCCATAAACTCTGGCTTAGGTTGTCTTAAGGAAAATACTGGGGGCAATTGTTGGTTCCAACAATTGCTATGACACGTCAATTGGAACCCAAAGCTTAAGCACCACTAACACCATCACCACCACACAGGTCCACATAAGCCCTTACCTTCACATATTACCATGTAGGCCCACATAAGCCCTTACCTCCACATCATACCACGCAGGCCCACAAAAGCCCTCACCTCCACATAAATTCCATGACCCGTCATAAGCCCTACCACCACTTAAAAAGCCCCCCAACAAAAAACATATACTCCCACCAGCGGCACATTCATCTTCTAAGAAACAAAATGCAAATATGAAATTCTTAGTCAGGAAATGATTATTTTACTTTCCTTTTTAGTAGAGTTTTTCCCAAGCATTGCCACGTTTGACGTGTTTTCAACAATTTCTTGCTTTGAACAATTTTCAATTCTCATGCATTGCCACGTTTGGCACATTTTCAACAATTTCGTGTCTTGAAAAAACTTTTTCATAGCCATGTTTGGCATGTTTTCCAGCAATTTTTTATTTTGGACAAATTTCAATCCTTATCATAGCCATGTTTGGCATGTTTTCCAATAATTTCTTGCTTTGGACAATTTTCACATCTCATAATTGCCACGTTTGGCACTTTCATAATTATCTTTTATCATAATCATTTGTACGAGATCATTATCATTGGATCATCATATGTGAGAATCCAACCCAACTTCAGTGCGAGACCCAGCATTCCCTTCACTCAAATTTGGTTCAAGACCCATCATTTTCTTCAGTGCGAGACCGAGCATCTTCATTCAGTGCGAGACCAAGCATCTTTGAAATACCCCGTAATTAAAAATAGTGATTAATTAGGATAATAAGTAATTTAGAAGCTTAATTATGTCAAAATAATCATGAGGGAACAAATCCCAAAGAAAACGGATCCTTAAAACGAATTAAAAGGACTAACTAACCTTAAAGCACGTTTTTCGAGGAAACCGAGAAAACGTGACTTTAAGTGGGTCAAATAGAGTTGTAACAATTTTGGTCAACTAAATAGTCATTAATAAATATTAGTGAAGGTCTAGAACCAATAAAATCAAAAAAACGAGAAAATAGTAAGAGTTGTCAAAAACAGGAAGTTATGGGGTAAAAGCATAAATAACTCAAACTAGTGTGTCCACTATTAAAATAAAAATGCAAAGTGTGTGTGTGTGCAGTGGGGTGGCCGATTTTGAGCCCCTCTCTCTCACACTCCCTCATCTTAATTGTTCCTTATATGTAAAAAGATAAACAAATTAAAAAGCAATAAAGTAAACCCCACCCTCACTTTTACTCTCTCTCCTATACTCTCATTTCCCTCACTCACGTACACACCCTTCTCCCTCACTCTCTATTTTCTTCTTCTTCCCCAAGCAAGCAGCAGCAATGGCGATTTGCCATTTCCCACACCAACACCCACTTCTATCCTCTTGTTAAGTGTCCAAACCTTCACCAAAAATTACAAAAACTATACCATTGGAATCCTCTCACCAAGGAGAACATATTCCTCCTTTCAAAATTAGAAAACTAGCATTTTCATCTCCATGGGTGTTCTTGCTTTGGAGCTTCAAGACCACCATTAGAAGCCCCTTCTTCACCTCTTTGGTTTAAGGTAAAAAGAAATCCAAAAACATTACCTTTTCTTGCTCTTATTCTTAAAATAGAAATTTCTAAGTTGGGAACTCCTATCCCTTTTGTTCCAGCCGATTTTGACATTGTTGGAGGAGTAGAAATATTGCTCTAGTGCTGTTCCAAGCTTCACCTACTCCCTTGCAAGGTAATGAATTCCTAAACCCTAGAAATTTACCTTAAAGCATTAATATAATCTAAGGGCTAGTTAGAATTGAATGGTGGTGTGTAATGGTGTAGTGTAGAGCTTTGAATCTTCATAGCTGTTGGGAAAAGAGGAAAAGAAAGGAAGAAGGGAGAAACAAGAAGAAAAAAGAGAACTAGAAGAAGAACAAGGTAAATGATGCTCACATTCGTAGTTTTGTACATACTTATGTAACAGATTTTAAAAGTTTAAAATGTGTATTTGAAAATGGTAATGAGTGTAGTGTGTAATGTGTAAGAAGAACCAAACAATTTTGAAGCTTGAAAGACATTTCAAAACTATCAAAACTTAGTTGGGAAATTGATGTAGTGTGCAGGAATTTTTAGGAGTGTTTAGTGTTTGGTATTTGTGTATGAGAGCTATGTATATTGATGCTATTGAAAACAGGTGAATTGAGTAACAAGATGTGAGTAAATGATGTGGTGAGAATGTAGAAATATAGGGGAGGTTATGTCAAAATTTACCTAGAACTAGAACATTTAACAACTAGAAAACTAGGTAGAAATATACCTTTGTAACAGATTTTGATTTGAGCTAGTTAGTGGGTAGGTTAGGAGAGATAGCTAGTGTATTGTAAGCTTTAGAAATGACATTAGAAGAGGGAGCTAAAGATGGAGAAAGTGAGAGTTAAAGTCTGTAGCATAATGCAACTAAAGGAAGAAAATGTAAGTGCTGAAATGAGAACTTAAGAAAATAAATGAGTGAATTAGTATAAAAAGGTGTAATAGGTTAGAGATTGATTTTAACATGTTAAGGAGCTTAATTAGGTGCTTAAGTATGTGGGATTAAGTGTAAGAACTGAAATACCCCAAACCTAAGTATTCTAAGTAAACATCAAATTATGATGTAGTAAGGCTAAAATATGCCTTAGAAAGATTGGTAGACAATTTAAACCAAGGAAAACACAAGAAAATGCCTTAAGGGCAATTAAGGCAAAAATGTGCTCTAAGCTTGGAGAGACTTGGGTGAGTACCCAAATATCGGGCTAAGACCTTAGTAATATCCTAATGGTCATTTTAAACCAATTACCAAAGAAAACCAAGCTTGAAAACAAGTTAAAACACAAAATGTGCTTTAAGAAGTCTTAAAGCACATTTTTGAAAAAAATTGTCTTGTAAATGGGTTTTGAGTGGCTAAATGTCCATCATTACTCTTTAATTAACATGTGTACTACTTAGTATCACATTAGGAAGTCTAAATCAATGGGAAATCAAAAATTTCACAATTATGTGCACTAATTTGTGAATAGTGCCAAATAGTGCCCAAATTAAGCTTAAGTCAACATAAGTCAATTAGTTGGTCAACAAAGACCATGTTAGCCTTATCTAATTAGGGGGCCGGTTTCTAAGGGATGAGTCATTAAAGACTTCATCAAATAAGAAAAGAAAAAGGGAAGAAAAGTAAAAGAAAGACTATTTACCTTTTATAACAAATATCTTCATTTAAGCCCACCCTTTTCTTCTCTCTCTTCATTTCTCCTTCTTCCATCGGTTTTCCTTCCCCTTCCTTGCTCCAAAACCGAGAGAGCTCCATCCATGGTGCCTCCACCTTCAGTTGCTCACCAAATGTTCATCTTTGCTCCAAATTGAAAAGTAGGCATATTTCTCTTAGTTAGATCAAGGCCTTCATTCCTATCTTTTCAAATCCTCCAAAGCTCAAGTTTGGTGCCATGAGAAAACTCCATTGATGGAGGAAAATCAAGTTTGAAGAGCCCATTTGGTTCTCCATTCATTCAAGGTAATGAAAATGTAAGAAAAACCATGTTTCCACCACTTCTTCTACATGGCCGAAAATTACTACTCATGGGGCTTTGTTTTTATGCCTTGTTCTAGCTTATTTTCTATTCTCCAAGGGCTAGAGGAGGTCCTTCTTGATTCATATCCAAGCCTACCTTAAGACTCCAAGGTAAAACATTCAATTTAATACCTTAAAACACATTTTTAACCTAGGTTTTATTCCTTAAGGTTAGTGTGTTGTTTAGTACTCATTGGAGTCATTGAATATTGATTAGAACATTGGCAAAGGAAATTCAATGGTGGCCGAGATTCATCCATGAAGGAGGTCTAAGGAGGAAGTTAAGATAAGCTTGGGAAAACAAGGTAAAATGCTTACCTAAGGGTGGTTTAAGTTTTAAGGGATGGCATTTAAATAAGTACTATGTGGCTTAGAGCTTACATTGTGTAATGGGTTATATAACCTATGAAAAAGAATTTAAACAAGCTTATGAACTTGTGATTAAGGACCAATGGGAATGAGTTGATAAGATAAGTTTAGGATGGATTCTAAGAGCATTATAACTACTATGAGATTGATGGGTGTATTTGCAGGTTGAAAGCTTTTATATGTGGGAAATTCAGTGTTTAAATTCATGTCATTTAAGGGCCTAAGAGCCATGTCATTTAAGAGCCTTAGTGCTATGCAATTTAAGATTATTGCACAATATTGAGTTATTATTGATGAGCTATTTGGGTGAGGAAAACAATGCATTTGGGCATGATAAAATACTAGAGAAGCTATGGTGAAATTTGAGTAGAAAACAAAGAGTTTAAGTGGAGGTGGTGAGTTAATATGCCATAGGATTCACTAGGGATCATTCTGAGGAATTTGAGTGGAACTGAGTTAGCTAAGGTGTTCTGGAGGTTTAGATTGACCTAGAATTGTCTATGAGGAAATTAGAGTTTAGATGGGTGTATTTAACACACCAAAGTCATGGCATGAGGAATGATAAGACTTGTGCAAAATTTGGAGGAAATGGGTACAATGTTTTAAGATGATTTAGGTATGAACTAGGGAATATAACAATGAGAAGTTTTGATAGCTGTGTAAGTGGTGAAGATGCTAGTGGTGGATTAATAAGGTCATAGTTGGATGGTAATGAGTGGACTTGGGTGATGGAAGTGAAGATTGAAGGAGAATGTTGTCAAATGTCAAGGAAATGACTAGGAATGTGAAAGAGCGTGTGATGATGAGAATGGTGAGTAAGTTGAGTAAAAGGAGATGGAAATGTCTAAGGAGGGGGTAGGTTAGTCAAGGTAAAGAAAAACAAGGTTAAGGTGCTAGAAGATGGGGAGAAATGCATAGGTAAGTTCATGAGTTTAGGTTGATGAGTAGCAAAAGGAAAAGAAAGGAATTGTGCATGGACATGCAAGATAACCTTGGAAGGTTTAGCAAGCAAAGAGGGGATGCAATAATGCTTAGGGAGAAGTTATATTGATTGGGAAGGAAACACTTTGGATAGTTAGAGCTTTAGACAAAATTACATGTTGGAAAAATAAGGAAATAAGTAACAAGTGTTAGGAATTCTTGTAAGGATTGAGAAAATGGTTAAGGAGGTTTTAAAGGATGTTCTAAGGTGAGTTTAAGTGCCTATATGGTATTAAGACATAATGGGACACTTGGAAGAGTTGGGCATTTTTGCAAGAAAGGAGATAAGTGTTTAAGGGTATTGAAGATGAGTATTCTGGCCTGTCCGAACTTCCGTCCGAATAAGGAAGCTCGGACATGCCCTGTTGCGATTAAAATTTCTGGAGTCTCGGACCAGAGTCTGAACTACCGTCCGGACTTAGATGTTCGGACACTTGAATTCTTCCTTTGATTTTCCTCGACCTATGTCCGAACTTAGGGAAGTTCGAACACATGTTCGACACACGTCTGGTTGCACCCTTTTGAGTCGACTTGCGTCCGAACTTGGTAAGCTCGGACACAAGTTCGGACGCGGTGCTGTTTTGACCAAAAACTTTGTTTAAGGTTAGGAAATGATATCTAATGGGGGGATTGATATGTAATGATAATATAAGGATGTTTAAGACATGTTTGGTGAGTAACAATGATAATTAAGTGGGTGAATAAGTATAAGGTATGAGGAGAAGTGATTCACTTAAGATTAAGTTATAAGAACTTAAGTGGGTTAGATGGGGATCATTAGTGACTAAGTGAGTTAAGTAAGTTAGCTTTATTGGAAAAGTAATTAACAACCCAAATTGAATGAATGTTTTAGGGTTTGAGAATTTGAACTCCAGAGGAGAGTAAGCAACCGAACGACCAACGGTGAACGGTACAGTTCTTCTTGTGACCTGCTTGCTAACGAGGTGTCCCTCGGCTTGTGTGCTATTTGTTTTTGTGTGCTCACTAAACAAGATAAAGCATGCAACCGAAACATTATGTTTATTGTATTGTTGTGTGATGTTTGAAAACTAACACAACTTACCCTGAGAACCTACTAACTAACGTTTAGTAAGGAATTATGTGAGACTAAGGAACACTCCCTAATATTAGTTTGTTAGTAACCGAAAGTGGTTAAACCACAAAAACATTGTCTTAAGACTTCTACTAACTGGTACTTGGGGGGAGTGAGGAACCCGGACTGACTCCGGTCAGGTCATGCATGTTAGGAAAGGGGGTCGGTATCTAAAGCAGATCCGACTTCGCTTAAGGACTTGTCTTCGGACTTGTAGCCTAGGGTCGGTTGACCGGCTCAGCTACATTGGACATCCAGTCCAAGGTAGGTGCATTAAGATGGCGTTGGGGGATCTAGCCTACATCCCCAACAATTTAAGAATGTTGTTTATTGCCGGTAAGTGTCCTGCTGCTGGCTAGGGTTAACCAAGCCCTACAAAAATAAACAACGAACTAAGGGTTAACCAGTTCCCAATGAGAGAACGGTTGGCATATATAAGGTAAGGTTGAGATAAGTTGCAACCATTCCTATTTAAAGGATGGTTTGTATTATAAGACTGAGATAAGCTACATCCATTCCTTTTTAAAGGATGGTTTTTTCTAAGACTAAGATAAGACTAAGATTGAGGTAAGATAAGGATGGACTAAGATTAAGAGGAAACGTAACTTAAGGAGAGAAGTAATTGACTCACTAAATAAGGGAACACATTTAAGTCTTTCATTGTGTTTGAACTTTGATTGTTCATATTTGGATTGTTGTTTATTGCACTTTCTATTATGTTGTGCATCTAATCAACCTCCATGCTATCGACAATTAGTCGTCGTAGCCACGTTAGCTTGGGGGCCATGAGAGGATCGTACCAGCATTCGTGCTGACCCCCTTTGGGGGCTGTTTTTACTACACAGGTGAACGTTAGGAGGCGGCCGTCATGAGAGTAAGATGGGGTACAAGCGTTACGGGTTAAGTTTGGCCTACGAGTTTGTGCATGTACACTCGTATGGCAATTTGAGTTAGTAGATGTATAGGTTATGAGGGATTGTAAGAAGGATATGTATTGGTTAAGATTTGTATGTACTAATGTTCGGTATATTCTGTTAGTCAGACCGTGGCAAGGTCCTGGAGTGTAATGAATTCCGCTGTGACATGTATATTTATATGTTGTTAAGTTGCGAGACCACATTTGGATTGAGATGGGGTGTTACAAGAACAATGGGGAATTAATTAGGCAAAGTTTAGGTTGTAACAGATTAAGAAAATGTCAAATTTTCAAAATTCTGTAGCAGGTCCGGGACTTAGTCCCCGGACAAAGACCCGGACCATGCTGCAATTGTATCCGAGAGTTAGAGAAAGGAGTGGTCCGGGACTTAAGTCCAGTGCAAGGACTCGGACCACCCCTAATAAACCATCCGAGAGTATCTCCAATTTATGGTCCGGGAGTTAAGATTGTCATAAGGACCCGGACCAGTAGAAGAACATGCCGAGAGCTTCCAAAGCTTGGGTCCGGGACTTACCTTAAGTATAAGGTCCCGGACCATAGTTGAAAATCACCCGAGATTATGACCATTGTGTTGGTCCGGGACTTAAGCCCGGACAAGGTCTCGGACCAACCAAAAATTGTGAAATTAAGTGTATTAAATGGGTATTAAGGTAAGGAAGTGAATGGTAATGATAGTATGAGATAATTAGGACTTAATTAAGGATGTTTAAAGGTCATAAGAGTATAAACAAGTTTTAAAAGTAATGAAGAGTGAGTAAACCATATGTAAGTATAAGAATTGTAAAGGTACAGTAAGTATGAGTTAGGAAACGTACGATTAATCGAGTTAAGTTAATTATAGTTAGTTTAAACACTCAGTTGTATGTATGTCATAGGACTTGGATTGTGAACACCGAGGAAAGTTGGGATACAAGTACAACGGTGAACGGTATGAACTCCTCATGCCCGTATGCTACCTTGGTTACTCTGATTTGTGTGTTGTGTGCTAATTGATCACCAAATAAGATAAATGCACGAATCGGATACATTATGCTTACCTGTGATTACCACGAGATTGTTCTTGTTTAGATATTCTCTTTAATTTATAGTTTGTATAATTCATGAAATGTATGGATGAATATGAGTGTGTGTATGTATGATATATTGTAATGTGACCGAATGTGATTGCGATTGGACTTCTAACTGATTCCTAACACAGCTAAACAACCAATTATCTTATATAAATTGGTAAATAAATGAAGAGTAGAAGTCCGATATAGTTTCGGCCACGCGTGAGGATGCGGAGTCACAAGAGGTTGGCTCCAAATCCTGACTCTTAAACTGGTCCACGGCCCAAACCCCTTAAATGGGTAGCATCCTGGATTGGTGAGTCAAGTAAATCCCGGTGGTGGGACGGAGTAGTCCCGGGCCGGAGGTCATACCGACTTAACATGAGTAAAAGTAAGTAAGTAAGAATGAGTAAACAAGTATGGTAAGTAAGTAAGTAAAGTAAGAGTAAGTATGTGTAATGAGTAAAAGAGTAAATTGCATTCCGATTAACCCGGATGCGTAATTTGGCTAACCTTGTGAATCTAAGTATTGTGTGTGCTATTGTATTGTTGTTTGAATTGTGTATTGTATTGAGCATGATTGTATGATGTATGTAAAGCATGTATGTATGAAATTAATGAACCGCATGTACAGTCGACCTTAAATAGTCGGCGTACCCTAGTTAGCACGCGGTATATGCGGAGTTTATGCGCACTTTTGCTGAGCCCCTGGGGCGATGTTTTTACTACACGCAGGTCCTCGAGACGGGTGAAGATGATGAAGAGATTAAGTTTGTTTTCTTTTTTCTGTAATTGGTGAAATGTGAATGGTGTACTATGTTGTACACGGCTGTAGGTTTTGGTTAGCCGGTGTACCATAGGGTACACCCTTTTGGATAATGAAGGAATATTGAGATGGTGTAGATGAGTAGTTGGTAGAAACTGATAATTTTTGGAGATTGGAAAGGAATGTAATTAAATACTTTAAACACTCGGTAATCCAGCAATGTA
The DNA here is from genome assembly GCA_023374045.1 of Limonium bicolor. Lineage (NCBI taxonomy): Eukaryota > Viridiplantae > Streptophyta > Magnoliopsida > Caryophyllales > Plumbaginaceae > Limonium > Limonium bicolor. The sequence continues at coordinate 308,751,319 of CM041778.1, forward strand.
AGTATATTATCTTTTGTATTCGTTATGGAATGTAGTAGCTCGGTATATCTAGACATCAGACCGTAACTGTAGGTAGTGTAAGCCTTGCTAGCCGTATGGGCGGTTAGCGGCGTTGTATCACCCGCCGTAGTAGTAGTATTTCCTCTGCGACGTAGTAGGATTATCAGGACGATTAGACGGTAAGTATAGGATTAACGGTAGGGGTGTTATAAAAGTGGTATCAGAGCGTAGTTACGCTCTGATGACCTAAAATTACCGAGCATAGGGATTACCGAGTTAGGATTTCAACCATCTTAAGACGGATACTTAGAAACCCAACTAGGAACTACTGTTGCTAACAACGGATACCCTTGACGTCCTTATGGACGATACCTTGCTTAAATTCCAAGACCTTTAGGTCATATCTTGCAAAGCCTAATGTAAATGCTAAATGTTCAGATGTCAGGACGAGGCCGAGGCCGAGCTAGAGGCGAAGCCTCTGATGGACCTGGCACGCAGACGATAGCTGAGATCGTCGCCGCCATGGTAGCGCAGATGCTACCGCAAGTAATCACTGCTATGCAGCAAACCCAACAAAACCAACATAACCAAATGGGACCAATCCCGCCCCCTCCACCCAGAGAAGTAAACTGGGTAAAAGCTATCGCAGATCTCCGACCTCCGTGCTTTAGAGGCGAGAGCGACCCTGCTAAGCTTGAAACTTACATCTCCGAAATGGAGACTGCATTTGAGACTCTCGAATGTCCTGCTAGAGTTCGAGTGAGATTAGCCGCCTACTACCTTAAGGATGCAGCCATGGATTGGTGGAAACTAATCAAGAACGACCATGCTGATGACCCCACCTTCGACTGGGAATCCTTCACAGCCCTCCTCCGATCCAAATACTACCCGAGCATGTCAAAACCAGAAAACGGTTAGAGCTTGATGCTTTGAGAATGACAGAGAAGATGTCTGTCGACGAGTACTACCGCACTTCCACCTCTCTTCTATGACTTCTACCCGACCTTGGGTATACCGGCCATGTGTTGGTCGATCGCTTCTATGGCGGTCTGAGCCATCGCCTTCGGTACGGTATGGGCTACACTAGATTTACCTCCCTTCAGGAGTGTTATCACGCGGCATCACGCGTTGAAATCACTTGCCATTGAGGGATGAAGAAACTGCGCTTAAGCGCAAGGCCAACAACAAAAATACTAGTGCCGAGGAGCAGAACCAGGGTAAGAGCTGGAAAAAGAAGAAAGGGAAATTCTTTTAGCAAACCCAGAAGAACTTCCCAAGTGAGAGCAGTGCCCAGGAGAAGGACAAACCAGTTGGCTTCTTCAACTCGGTTCTTCTGCACCGGTGGCTGCGAAGCCACTGAGATCACACCCACCTAAGGGTAAACTTCTAAATTAAATTCGTAATTGTATAAGTACCATACCTAGTATTCCCGCACAAATGTGCTAACTCTCTAAACCTTAGGTTCTGGCTCCGGTTTCACTAAGAACTACTCCGACAGCCGCGCATATGTGTGTAGGAAGTGCAACCAAGATCATCCCGGCCTAAATTGTCAAGGGAGAGAAATCCGGTGCTACAACTGCCAGAAGCCCGGACACCGAGCCAACTTTTGCCCAGAGAATGCCAAACCTAGAGGAAACTTCCAGAGCTTCAAGCAAAGGAAGGCAAGGAGGTTGCATCTGGTGATGCACCGGCCCAGCAGGCGCCGCAGGGACAGGGATCCTGAGGTCCTCAGAAGGGCGCACCCCAGAGGCATCCTGCCTTGCACATTATCGACAAAGATGGGACCGGTTCTAAGTCCGACCTAGGTAATTAACTAAACTTGAATCCTTGAGAAGCATGACTAGTATTGAAGTAATTGTTTGAGTGAATGCATGAGTAAATGAATAGAAGTGTGTATTGAGCATGAAACGAAGTAGTTGAAACTAGTACTCACCGTAGATGAAATTTATAACCATAGGAAGCTTTAGTATCTGCTATCCGATACCTTCGAAACCGAATCAAGAAGAGACCGACATCACCAGTCACTACTACACCAACGAACAGTGTCAGGTCATCCGACCAGGTATGATCTTATTAAAGGAATACCTGACACCCGAAGCCCAAATTTCAATCATTCGACAATGCAACGAACTAGGAACGGGCCAGGAGGATTTTATACACCCGAATTCCCCGGTGGAGCGAAGATGAAGCTGAAGATGATGTGCTTGGGAAAGGACTGGAATCCTTATACCAAGACATACCAGGAGACACGAATACAAGACGGAGCGACGCCACCGACATACCCCCGGAATTTTACACTTGTCACACAAGCAGTAGAACTTGCACGACAATGTGAATACGATCCGATCCCCGCAATTGAAGCGGACCTTTGTATCGTCAACTTCTATGAGAAAGAAGGACGACTTGGGTTACACCAAGACAAGGACGAGACCGCGGAATCTCTCGAACAAGGAGTGCCCGTAGTGTCTTGGTCCATTGGTGATGACGCCGTATTATGTATAGCGAGCAGAAGCGTGTGGACCTCGCACAGAAACTGGTATTGAGATCAGGAGATGTCCTAATCATGGGTGGAAAATCTAGGATGCTGTATCACGGGATCAACAAGATCAAGCTGAATACGGCACCGCCGGCAATAATCAATGCCACACACATGAAACCAGGACGCCTGAACCTTACCTTTAGGAAGTATTAAATTCATAGTATCATGTAATGTATTAGTAACGTGTATTAGAGACACTGTATGTATGATGGTTGGTTTATCAATAAAGAGCAGTGTTGATTTAAATTCCACTTGTGTCCACCATCAATACTTATAACTTGTTACTTCAATAGGTTGTGGACTCGGTACCGAAGGTAACCTGAGTATCCTCACCGAAGCACAAGCCGGTAAAAGCGGCATCATCTTAACGGGAACATTTCCAGTGAACGGCATTGAAGCCAGGTGTTATTCGACTCCGGCGCCTCTCACACCTTCGTATCACCATCTTTTTGAAGAGGTTGAAGCTGGATGCGGAATGAGCTACCGATTTCCTGGTTACTCTCAAAAGGAGCGACATAGTGTACCAAGTATTACAAATCGCCACGATCGAAATCGAAATCAAAGGCGAATCTTCCTTCATCAAATTCAATGGATTGGGATTCGATGTAATAGTCGGAATGAATTGGTTGGAGCGGCACAAGGGTAGAATCCTCTACGCCGAGCATTGATTGCTGCTCAAGAGTCCTTCTGGGGTTACCGTATCTTACCGCCTGAGACCGAGAGAGCCTTCGACCACAGTAATCTCCGCTATGGCTATATACCGGGAGCTCAGAAAGGGCAAAGAAGTGTATGTGTTATGTACAAGACTTGGAGAGAGATCCAGAGTTCAATCCTGAAGAACCTATTGTATCCAAATTCCCTGACGTATTCCCTAAGGAGCTACCCGGCATGCCACCTCGACGAGCAGTAGAATTTGAGATTGACCTTTTGCCAGGTACTGGTCCCATTGCTAGGGCACCGTACCGCATGGCACCTGCTGAAATGACAGAGTTGAAAGAGCAACTACGAGACTTACTCGACAAAGGGTTTATACGCCCGAGCGTATCACCCTGGGGAGCACCGGTCCTCTTTGTGAAGAAGAAGGACGGTATAGTCTCCGACTTTGTATTGACTACCGCGAGTTGAATGCGGTCACAGTCAAAAATAAATACCCATTGCCACGCATCGACGACTTATTCGACCAGCTGAAAGGAGCCTCAGTCTTCTCCAAGATCGACCTCCGTTCTGGGTATCATCAGATTGCTATCAGAGAGCAAGACATCGAGAAAACGGCATTCCGCACCAGATATGGCCACTACGAATTCACCGTCATGCCATTCGGTTTGTCAAATGCACCGGCAAAATTCATGGACCTTATGAATCGGCTTTTAGTGAGCAGTTGGACACTTCAGTTGTTGTATTCATTGACGG
>CM041778.1:308755767-308959239 GCA_023374045.1 Limonium bicolor
CATCCTTGTATATTCCAAATCAGCAGAAGAGCATGCAATTCATTTGAGGAAAGTGCTTGAGACACTGCACGAGAACCAGCTGTATGCAAAGTTCTCCAAATGCGAGTTCTGGCTAGATCAGGTATCATTCCTCGGTCATGTCATCTCGAGCGCAGGTATCTCAGTTGACCCTTCTAAGATCGAAGCTGTACGATCATGGCCTAGACCTAAGACTGTTACCGATATTAGGAGCTTTCTTGGTCTAGCCGGTTATTACCAGAGATTCGTAAAGGACTTCTCGAAAGTCGCTAAGCCCATGACTACACTGATGAAGAAAGATGCACCGTTTGTATGGACAGACGAGTGCGAAGTATCATTTCAGAGCCTGAAAGACTCATTGACCTCAGCGCCGATTCTCACACTCCCAGAGGGCATAGAGGGATTTGAGGTGTATTGGGATGCATCAGGAAAGGGAATGGGATGCGTACTCATGTAGCATGGCAAGGTTGTAGCTTATGCCTCCCGCCAGCTGAAAAAGCATGAGGAGAATTACCCGACACACGACTTAGAGCTAGGAGCCATTGTCTTCGCCTTGAAGATATGGCGACACTATCTCTATGGGGTAAGCATCACCATCTACTCCGACCATAAGAGCTTACAGTATGTATATACACAGAAAGAATTGAACTTGAGACAGAGAAGGTGGATGGAGTTTCTTTCAGACTACGACATCAACCTACAATATAAGGAAGGGAAGGCAAATGTTGTAGCCGACGCCCTGAGTCGTCGAGCACACTTGCTCCATTCGCTACTCGCTTCTTCTAGCTTGGTTGACGAGGTGCGAGACGCTCAGTTCAGCGACCCTTACCTAACCGAAATCAGATAGAAGATCACAGATGGTACATTTGAAAAGAAGAAATATGATTTTAAGCTGCATGAAGATGGTATGATTCGGCTGAATGGCAAGCTATGCGTCCCCCGAAGCAATGCTGAGCTAAGGGATCGCATCCTGCGAGAATCACACAGTTCCACATTGTGAGTCCATCCGGGAGCCTCCAAGATGTACAAAGACATGAAGATGTACTTCTGGTGGTCTGGAATGAAGTCAGATGTGACAGAGTATGTATTGAGATGCTTAACATGCCAGAAAGTCAAGTTTGAACATCATAGACCGGGCGGAATGGTATAATCGATGCCAGTTCCGGAGTGGAAATTTCATGATATCTCCATGGATTTTGTTGTAGGACTCCCACCTGCCAGGGGAGGACTCAACATGATCTGGGTTGTAGTCGATCGCCTTACCAAGGTTGCCAGATTCATACCGATGAAGGACACCTGGAAGGTAGTGAAGCTGTAGAGCTATTCGACAAGGAGATTATCAGACATCACGGAGTCCCGAAAACCATAGTATCTGACCGCGACACCAGATTTTTTTCGAGATACTGGAGAGCTACACGGTAAGCGCTGGGTACAGAATTGATGCTGAGTACCGCCTTCCATCCTCAGACCGACGGCCAGACAGAAAGGACCATCCAGACACTGGAGGACATGCTTCGGGCATGTGCCTTATATTTTTAGGGGAGTTGGTTAGATAAGCTTCATCTTATCGAGTTTCATACAATAATAGCTATCATGCTTCGATTAAGATGTCGCCTTTCCAAGCCCTATACGGTAGACCTTGTCGTACACCTTTGTGTTGGGATGAGTCAAGCGAAGTGGTCATCATAGGACCGGAGTATTTAGAACAAGTCCAAGCGGAAGTGCAACAAATCCGAGCCAATATGAAGGCAGCCCAAGATAGACAGAAATCCTATGCGGATGTGAGACGACGCGACCTTGAGTTCGCCGTGGGCGACCAAGTGTTCTTGCGAGTCTCACCTATGAAGGGCGTATTCCTTGGCCAGAAGGGCAAGTTGAGCCCAAAGTTTGTAGGGCCGTACACTATCACCGAGAGAGTTGGATCCGTAGCCTATAGGTTAGCATTACCTGAGGACTTGCGGCGTGTCCATGATGTCTTTCATGTGTCACAACTCAAAATGTACATCGCCGATCCCTCTCATGTCTTAGAGCCCGAGAGACTATCCATTGAGCCGGCAATGAGATATGTCAAAACCCCGGTGAGAATCCTTGATAGGAAGACCAGAGACACTCGCCATAAGTCTATACGAATGGTGAAGGTCCTATGGTCAAACCACGATGTCGAAGAAGCGACATGGGAGTTGGAAGATGCCATGAAGGTGAAGTACCCACAGTTATTCATAGACTAGATAGTCTAGTATTTAGTACATACGGGTACGGGGCGTACCCCTTTTAAAGGGAGGTAGAGCCTTTTGCTTTTGCATTGCTTCGGGGTGAGCATTGCATAGTGTGTAGGCATTGTAATACATTGTTGATGGCACTTGTAGTGCGGAGTGTGTGTTTGGTATGTGAATGTATGTATGTGCAATGTGTAGTGTATGGATGTGTATGTACAATGTATGGTGTATCTGTGTGATGTGTATTGTGAATTGCAGTGTTGTATTATGTAATGCGGATGTGATGGTATGTATGGAAATGGCGCATTGTGTATGTGAATTCGTATGATGCTTGACTTGTGTATGCTTGAAATGTGGAAGAAATAAACACCTCATAGGTGGTAGTAAGACACATTATGGCAATTGGTTTGCCTAATGAGTAGAATAATTAAACTATTAACCCTTAAGCAACTTTGAGGGCAAAGTTTCTTAAAGGGGTAGATTGAAATACCCCGTAATTAAAAATAGTGATTAATTAGGCTAATAAGTAATTTATAAGCTTAATTATGTCAAACTAATCATGAAGGAACAAATCCCGAGGAAAACGGATCCTTAAAACGGATTAAAAGGACTAACGAACCTTAAAGCACGTTTTCCGAGGAAACCGGGAAAACATGACTTTAAGCGGGTCAAATAGACTCATAACAATTTTGGTCAACTAAATAGTCATTAATAAATATTAGTGAAGGTCTAGAACCAATAAAATCAATAAAACAAGAAAATAGTAAGAACTGTCAAAAACAGGAAGTTGTGGGGTAAAAGTAAATAACTCAAACTAGTGTGTCCACTATTAAAATAAAAATGCAAAGTGTGTGTGTGCAGTGGGGTGGCCAATTTTGAGCCCCTCTCTCTCACACTCCCTCATCTTAATTGTTCCTTATATGTAAAAAGACAAACAAATTAAAAAGCAATAAAGTAAACCCCACCCTCACTTTTACTCTCTCCTATACTCTCATTTCCCTCACTCACGTACACACCCTTCTCCCTCACTCTCTATTTTCTTCTTTTCCCCCAAGCAGCAGCAGCAATGGCGATTTGCCATTTCCCACACCAACACCCACTTCTCTCCTCTTGTTAAGTGTCCAAACCTTCACCAAAAATTACAAAAACTATACCATTGGAATCCTCTCACCAAGGAGAACATATTCCTCTTTCAAAATTTGAAAACAAGAATTTTCATCTCCATGGGTGTTCTTGCTTTGGAGCTTCAAGACCACCATTAGAAGCCCCTTCTTCACCTCTTTGGTTTAAGGTAAAAAGAAATCCAAAAACATTACCTTTTCTTACTCTTATTCTTAAAATAGAAATTTCTAAGTTGGGAACTCCTATCCCTTTTGTTCCAGACGATTTTGACATTGTTGGAGGAGTAGAAATATTGCTCTAGTGCTGTTCCAAGCTTCACCTACTCCCTTGCAAGGTAATTAATTCCTAAACCCTAGAAATTTACCTTAAAGCATTAATATAATCTAAGGGCTAGTTAGAATTGAATGGTGGTGTGTAATGGTTGTAGTGTAGAGCTTTGAATCTTCATAGCTGTTGGGAAAAGAGGAAAAGAAAGGAAGAAGGGAGAAGCAAGAAGAAGAACAAGGTAAATGATGCTCACATTTGTAGTTTTGTACATGCTTATGTAACAGATTTTAAAAGTTTAAAATGTGTATTTGAAAATGGTAATGAGTAGTAGTGTAATGTGTAAGAAGAACCAAACAATTTTGAAGCTTGAAAGACATTTCAAAACTATCAAAACTTAGTTGGGAAATTGATGTAGTGTGCAGGAATTTTTAGGAGTGTTTAGTGTTTGGTATTTGTGTATGAGAGCTATGTATATTGATGCTATTGAAAACAGGTGAATTGAGTAACAAGATGTGAGTAAATGATGTGGTGAGAATGTAGAAATATAGGGGAGGTTATGTCAAAATTTACCTAGAACTAGAACACTTAACAACTAGAAAACTAGGTAGAAATATACCTTTGTAACAGATTTTGATTTGAGCTAGTTAGTGGGTAGGTTAGGAGAGATAGCTAGTGTATTGTAAGCTTTAGAAATGACATTAGAAGAGGGAGCTAAAGATGGAGAAAGTGAGAGTTAAAGTCTGTAGCATAATGCAACTAATGGAAGAAAATGTAAGTGCTGAAATGAGAACTTAAGAAAATAAATGAGTGAATTAGTATAAAAAGGTGTAATAGGTTAGAGATGGATTTTAACATGTTTAGGAGCTTAATTAGGTGCTTAAGTATGTGGGATTAAGTGTAAGAACAATGGGGAATTAATTAGGCAAAGTTTAGGTTGTAACAGATTAAGTAAATGTCAAATTTTCAAAATTCTGTAGCAGGTCCGGGACTTAGTCCCCGGACAAAGACCCGAACCATGCTGCAATTTGTATCCGAGAGTTAGAGAAAGGAGTGGTCCGGGACTTAAGTCCAGTGCAAGGACCCGGACCACCCCTAATAAACCATCCGAGAGTATCTCCAATTTATGGTCCGGGAGTTAAGATTGGCATAAGGACCGGACCAGAGTAGAAGAAAACATGCCGAGAGTTTCCAAAGCTTGGGTCCGGGACTTACCTTAAGTTTAAGGTCCCTGACCATAGTTGAAAATCACCCGAGGATTATGACCATGTGTTGGTTCGGGACTTAAGACCCGGACAAGGTCCGGACCAACCAAAAATTGTGAAATTCAGTGTATTAAATTGGTATTAAGGTAAGGAAGTGAATGGTAATGATAGTATAAGATAATTAGGACTTAATTAAGAATGTTTAAAGGTCATTAAGAGTATAAACAGGTTTTAAAAGTAATGAAGAGTGAGTAAACCATATGTAAGTATAAGAATTGTAAAGGTACAGTAAGTATGAGTTAGGAAACGTACGAGTAATCGAGTTAAGTTAATGATAGTTAGTTTAATCACTCAGTTGTATGTATGTCATAGGACTTGGATTGTGAACACCGGAGAAAAGTTGGGATACAAGTACAACGGTGAACGGTATGAACTCCTCATGCCCGTATGCTACCTTGGTTACTCTGATTTGTGTGTTGTGTGCTAATTGATCACCAAATAAGATAAATGCACGAATCGGATACATTATGCTTACTAGTGATTACCACGAGATTGTTCTTTGTTTAGAATTCTCTTTAATTCATAGTTTGTCTAATTCATGAAATGTATGGATGAATATGAGTGTGTGTATGTATAATGTGACCGAATGTGATTGCGATTGGACTTCTAACTGATTCCTAACAAGCTAACCAATCTAACTTAAATTGGTAAATAAATTGGAATGAGTAGAAGTCCGATATAGTTTCGGCCACGCATGAGGATGCGGAGTCACAAGAGGTTGACTCCAATCCTGACTCTTAAACTGGTCCACGGCCCAAACCCCTTAAATGGGTAGCATCCTGAATTGGTGAGTCAAGTAAATCCCGGTGGTGGGACGGAGTACTCCCCGAGCCGGAGGTCATACCGACTTAACATGAGTAAAGTAAGTATGTAAGAATGAGTAAACAATTATGGTAAAGTAAGTAAGTAAAGTAAGAGTAAGTAATGTGTAATGAGTAAAAGAGTAAATTGCATTCCGATTAACCCGGATGCGTAATTTGGCTAACCCTTGTGAAGGTAAGTATTGTGTGTGCTATTGTATTGTTGTTTTGGGTTGTGTATTGTATTGAGCATGATTGTATGATGTATGTAATGCATGTATGTATGAAATTAATGAACCGCATGTATAGTCGACCTTAAATAGTCAGCGTACCCTAGTTAGCACGCGGTATATGCGGAGTTTATGCGCAGCTTTTGCTGAGCCCCTTGGGGTGATGTTTTTACTACACGCAGGTCCTCGAGACGGGTGAAGATGATGAAGAGATTAAGTTTGTTTTCTTTTTGTCTGTAATTGGTGAAATGTGAATGGTGTACTATGTTGTACACGGCTGTAGGGTTTTGTTAGCCGGTGTACCATAGGGTACACCCTTTTGGATAATGAAGGAATTATGAGTGGTGTAGATGAGTAGTTGGTAGAAACTCATAATTTTTGGAGATTGGAAAGGAATGTAATTAAATACTTTAAACACTGGGTAATCCAGCAATGTAAGTATATATCTTTTGTATTCGGTATGGAATGGTATGTAAGCTCGGTATATCTAGACATCAGACCGTAACTGTAGGTAGTGTAAGCCTTGCTAGCCGTATGGGCGGTTAGCGGCGTTGTATCACCCGCCGTAGTAGTAGTAGTATTTCCGCTGCGCGTAGTCGTAGGATTATCAGGATGATAGACGGTAAGTATAAGATTAACGGTAGGGGTGTTACAATCTTCATTCAGTGTGAGACCGAGCATCTTCATTCAGTGCAAGACCGAACATCTTCATTTAGTGCGAGACCAGTATGAGACCTAGTATCATCTTCAGTGCAAGACAAGTACGAGACAGTGTGTGATCTAAGGGCGGCGGAGTGGCAATAAGTCCCCATCTTCATGTCAACTTTTTAGGGAGAAACAACTAGTAGGCAGTGGCAATAAGTCCCCTTTGGTAATCTAGGAGTTATCCCTGCACACCGGCTTGGGGGCAATGGCAATAAGTCCACATTGGGTCCTGCCAAGAGCGTCGGCATGGGTTTCGGTCCCCAGAAGCATTCGAGCATCATTTCATATCATCCACATCATCTACATTTGCGTCATTTCATATCATCCAATCATCTACATTTGCATCATCTTCATATCATCCATCTACATTATCCAGTGCGTCACAAGACCTGGCGGCAGAAAAGTTGGCGGGTGATGGCATAAATCCTCCTGTGTTATGTCAACTTATTTTAGGATCAATGACTAGTGGGCGATGACAATAAGTCCCAGGGTTTTTACCAGGAGTTATCCCTGCACACCGGCTTGGGGGGGCAATGACACTAAATCCACATTGGGCCAGTCAGAGCGTCGGGCAGGGTTTCGGTCCCCAGAAGCATCCGTGCATCATCAGCATCATCAGAACTATCAGCATTGTTAGCATATCAGCATTGCCGCACCTACATACCATCTAGTTTTCACTTTTAGGTAGTTAACGCCTTATAAGCTGACATCATTTCAGGTAGTCAACGCCTTAGAATAGCTTGACATCGTTTCAGGTAGTCAACGCCTTAGAATAGCTTGACATTCATTCATTCTATAGGTAGTCAATGCCTTAGAATAGCTTGACATCATTTCATTCATTTTAGGTAGTCAACGCCTTAGAATCGCTTGACATTACTTCATTTTTTTTCTCTTTTAGGTAGTCAATGCCTTAGAATCGCTTGACATTACTTCATTTTTTGATTTTAGGTAGTCAACACCTTGGAATCGCTTGAATTATTTCATTTTTTGCTTTTAGGTAGTCAACGCCTTAGAATCGCTTGACATCACTTCATTTCACTTTTAGGTGTCAACGCCTTAGAATCGCTTGACATTACTTCATTTTTTCTCTTTAGGTGGTCGACGCCTTAGAATCGCTCGACATCCTTTCACTTGCTCATAGGTAGTCAGAGCCTTAGAACAGCTCGACACAATTTTTAGTTTTCAAACAACATGCAGGGTCTTTTAAGATCCGAAATTTTGGGGTATCACTCAAGCATCAACTAGCCTTTCATTTCCATTACAAAGCCTAGTGACGGGGGGTATCTGTTATACCCAAAATTTTGACCCTCGGGAAGGGCTCAAGCGCACAAATGCAAAGACAAGGGCAAAACGGTTAAAATGCACTAAGGCAGGATTTCCAACGACATTCTCGGGATTTTCTTTCCATATAACTTGTTAACTATCTTCAAACACTTCCAAATACCATAGTCATTATGAAAAGTATTTCATGATTTTTAGATAATCATTATTTTGAAAATTTAACTTTTAATTCATATTATAAGCTAATTTCTTTAACAATTCACACATGAAATAACCTCAAAATAGAAATAAAAAGGTTTCCAAAAAATAAAATAAAATCTTCGCATGGTTAGCATGACTACATACAATCATAAACTTGAAAATATTTTATTTGGAACCTTAGCCCAAAATTTAAAAGAGAAATTCAAACATTCTTGCAAATTTCTCTCTCCTTTGAAAAATACCCAAATCAAGTCCAAAGGTCGTGAAATTTTAACACAAGATAGATATTAATTCTTGGAGATTAACACCATTCAAATTTCATAATTTCTACTTTCCAATCGTAAGTTATGAATTATGAGAGATTATAGATTGTAAGATTTTTATCTAATCGGTTATTTATCAAATAACCGATTCTGAATCTCAAAATTCTTAAAAATCATCTTTTATCTTTGGATAAAATTAAGAATTTTATGGACATGTAGCTAATTCTAAAAAATCAGAATCTCTAGAGCACAAAATCAGGGTTTTAGATAAAAAATTTGTTCTATCAATTTGGCCATGCTATTTCTATAGAAGGCCTTCCCAAAAAAGACCTAGGGCAGAGGAGAACATTCCCAAAGTCAGAAAACACAGCCGCCAATCTTCTCCCCACTTTTGCACTTCCAAGCCTCAAATCAATACCAAAACTCTGCTGAAACACCCCAAAATCACCAAAAACTCATCATTTCTTCTCTCATTGAACTTCTAAGCACCAAAAAACCAAAAATACAGAACCAAAACGTGGTTAAAAACCCAAGGAAGAAGGGGTCAGAAGCTCGGGTCGAATTCAATCCAACCAATCCCGTCGAGGCACCGAAAGATTCCCGACGTGAAGAATCTTCCATAATTTGAAGGTAAAACAGGTAGAAATCTTAATTTCCTACCTCCCCATGAATTGTTTAATCTTGTGCTGAAATTTAAGTTCGAACCGACTCTTTACGGTTTCTGAATTGTTGTTGTTTTCGTTTTTGTTCATTAACTTGTGCACTAAGTTTCATCAGTAATTCAACTTCAAATTAAACACTTTTGCTTACTAACATATTGTACATCTTTCAGGCTATGCACCCATAAAATTTAAGCTAAAAACACCACCGGGAACCACCAGAACGCCACTGTCCGTGGCTAGTCGTGCCCTCGGATGGCCTGTCCGGGATCTCGGACAGCATGTTCGTGGCCACGGACAGCCTCGGGCGACGGCGGGATTTAATTTTTTGAAACTTTTTAGGTTTCAACAGTTCATGTTCGGGCCCACGGACACCTAGTCCGTGGTCTCGGACGTTTTCAAAATTCATTTTTCTACAAAATTGATTTTTCTGCATTGTTAATTTAATTGGGGTCCGTGGTCTCAGACATTAGGTCCATGGCTACGGACAAGATTAAAATCTGACCTAATTCTACCCCCGAAACCCTAGTTTAGGTAGTTTCAATTTCTACTTTTAATTTTAGTAAAAAAATGTTAAAAAAATCAGAAGTTCACGCACTTAGGTTAAAATGACTCGTAATAAGCCGTAATTAAACTAACTAGAGGAAAAATGACTTCAAGGGGTAATGAAAGTAATTGAACCCTGAATAAGTTGAATACCAAACCCCCAAACCCGAACTCTACCTTTCCTAATTTACCCTATGAAATACCCCAAACCTTGATATGTTTAAACATTAAACTAGGGTATTTAAGGCTAAAAAGTGCCTTAGAAACATCAGTGTAAATTTAAAACCATAGTAAAAAGTGCCTTAGAAACTCAGTGTACAATAAACTAGGGTATATTAAGGCTAAAAAGTGCCTTAGAAACATCAGTGTACATTAAACTAGGGTATATTAAGGACCCAATGAGCCTACCAAGACTTAATAACATTCAATTATGATTTTATAAGGCTAATTAAGTCTTTAGGAAACTTTGGTAGACAGTTAAACCAAACAAAACACAAGAAAACACCTTAAAGTCAATTTAAGCAAATACTTGCTCTAGACTTGGTGTAACCATGTATAATACCTAAAGGTCATTCTTAGACCTTATAAACATGCTAATGAACATATTAAATCAATTACCAAAGAAAACCAAGCTTGAAAACAAGTTAAAACACAAAATGTGCTTTAAGGAGTCTTAAAGCACATTTTTGAAAAATTGTCTTGGAAATGGGTTTTGAGTGGATAAATGTCCATCATTACTCTTTAATTAACATGTGTACTACTTAGTATCACATTTGGAAGTCTAAATCAATGGGAAATCAAAAATTTCACAAATATGTGCCTTAGTTTGTGAATAGTAACTAAATTATGCTAGTTTATAACATAAGTCAATATAAGTAAGTTAATTGGTCAACAAAGACTATTATACCCCTTACTACATAATGGGGGCCGGTTTTCATGTGTGACTCACCACACTTATACAAATAAATGATCTAGTAAAGTAATAAAGCAAAAGAACTATTTGCTTTTAAACATAAATATCTAACAAAGAGTACTCTCTCACCTCATCCTCTTATTCTCCTTCACTCACCACCGATTTCTTCATCTTCTCCCAAGCTCCATCGGTTTTTCTACAGCCACTATACCAACTCCAACTTCCATTGCTTGTAACTTCTAGCTCCATGATCCAAATTCAATTTCAAGACCACCCTTCTTCTAGTTGGAGCAAACTCTACACTTCTATCTTTTCAAATCTTTAAAAGCCTGATTTCGGTGCCATGGAGATTCACCATTGAAGGAGCTTGAGCTCATATTTTCATGCCTTGTCATTCTCCTTTGCTTCAAGGTAAGGAAAATCAAAGCAAATCAAAGTTTCCTCTCATATTTCTACATGTCCGAAAATTCACCATTAATGGTGTCTTCTCTTATTCTTCCTTAGCTCCATTTCAATCTTCAAAGGGCTAGGAGGATTCCTATCTTGCTACTTATTCAAGTTTCCCTCTCAAATTCCAAGGTAAACTTCCATTTTAGTGTATTAAAACACTTATGTTAAACTAGGGTTTGTATATGAGTTTAAGTATGAATTCTTAAGCTCATTACCTTATGTGTGTGTGTGGATAGAAGGTTGACAAGCAATCAAGGTCCTTGCCGAATTTTAAACAAGGAAACAAGGAAGAAGTTTGTGAGGAAATGAGGTAAATGTGCTAACCTAATGTAGTTTGAATGCATTAGGAAAAATGAGCTTAAGTTGTTCATTAAAACTACTTAAGGAGCTAATGGTAAATGAGTTAGTAAAATGCTCTCAAAGAGTTTTTTAAGGGCATATGTGTTGTTGGGTGTATTTGCAGGTCAAAGGCAAATATAATGTGGGAAATTCAGTGTTTATGGTTTATGCAATTTAAGGGCCTAAGAGCCATGTTATTTAAGGACCTAAGTGTCAAGCAATTTAAGTTCATGCACTATATTGTGATGTAGTGTAGTTTGAGGTTTAGTTGTATGCAAAGTGTTCCTTGTAAAGTTGTGTCTTTGATGGTTAAAGGATGAAAAGCCATGTGTTTGTGTATAAGGATGTGAATTAAGACATTGAGTGTTCTTGGGTTGTATTAAAGTGAACAGCTATGTGTTTTGGTGTTAGGTGATACAAGAGAAGCTATGGCGAAATTTGGTTAATGAACAAGGAGTTTTAAGTGTCTAAATGATGTTTGGTGACCTAGGTTGAACTAGGAATGATTAAGGTTTAAATTGGTGAAAGAAGGTGAATTAAGGTGTTCTTAAGTGTTAAAGTGTCTTGGTCGCTGTCTTGGAGGATTTAGGATGCAAATGGGTATTTTAAGGATACTTCGAGGTCATGGTGAGATTGTGTTAACGATTTATACAAGTTTTAGTACCAATGAGGAAGTAAGGTGTTGTAAGGAAGATGTGTGAACTTGTGGAGAAAATTTTTGGAAGGACATAAAGTGTTTTGGTGGGCTAAATAATATGTGGGAACATGTCATAAACCTAAGGGGGAAACATTATAAGTGTTGGGCATTTTGGCAAGAAATGAGTAAGTGTTTAAGGGTGTAGAAAATAGAGTTTCTGGCACGTCCGAACTACCATCCGAACTTGGACGTTCGGACATGCCCTGTTGTGCGTAAGTTTCTTGAGTTTTAAAGCTGCGTCCGAACTACCGTCTGAATTTGGAAGTTCGGACACACCCATCTCTATTCTCTGGTTTGGCCTCGAACAGTGTCCGAACTTGGGAAGCTCAGACACATGTTCGGACAGTCGTCAGTTTACACCCTTTTGAGCCTCGACATGCGTCCGAACTTGGGACGTCCGGACACAAGTTCGGACAAGGTGCTATTTTGACCAAAAAACTTTGTTTAAGGTTAGGAAGTGATATCTAATGATGGGGATTGATAAGTAATGATGTTATGAGGTGGTTAAGGACATGATAAGTGAGTTATAATGATAATTGAGTGGGTAAAAAGTTGTGTTAAAATGTAAAAGTAAAACAAGTTAAAAATGTGAAGTTATTTAACTGTTTAACGGGAGTAAGTCATGAGCATTATACTTTAAACAACAAGTTACCCCGGTGTTAATGAAAGTAAATGTAATGTTACCAGTTGTTCAAAGATGTTACGAGGAACATGTGATGGCACGTTAGAGTGAAACCCCGGTGACAGGTATGGTTTTCTTGCAACCTGTGTCCTACCGGATTACACCGGCTTGTATGCCAATGTGTTTTTCTGTATGTTTGCCACGTTATAAGATAAGTCATGGAACGAGTTTACAATCGTTATTGTTGTTGTGTGGTTGCGTACCGATACCGGTAACCTCGAATGTGCATGAAAGGCTAGTTAACCATTATTAGGTAAACGTAAGAGAACGGTATCCGGTAATAACGTTTCCAACCTAAGGAACGTTCTAACCACGGCTATGCGTGAGTTAGTTGTGTGATGTTGTGTGTGATGTTGTTGTAAATGTATGACCCTCCTTTGTGTGATTAACTCAGTTGTAATACTGTATTGTGTGCTGATGTGATAGGTTCCACAGCGGAGTCTTTATCTGTGAATATATATATATTATGGGGGGGGTGAGGAATCCGGTAGTTCCGATCGCGCGTTGTTTGGGAGTTGTTGTATACAATTTCTTCAGCTTCCTCGCTGTTGGTTGTCTTCCTTCATTGGTCTTCGATCACCCCTGAGCTTAACCAAGGCTCTTGACTCACGTCTGTTGGGGATTATGTACGGTGTGTTCGGATCACTATATCCGATCCATCTTTAAGTTAAGTTACTCGTCCGACTAACAGGACGGTAATGAGTGATGTAACAAGCTTATCATGAGGGTGTATTTATTCTCTAGGCTTACAAGTGAACTAACTATGTTGGGTCGGTTCCTAAAGAGAACCGTTCCCGTTATGTTATGTGTTATTGTTGTACTGCAATTCTTAATGCGATATTATGTCATATGTACATTAAAGGTGGAATGAGTTGTTGTGTGGAGTATGTGGATCATGGATATGAATCCTAGTTTATAATAAAAGGCGTTTAAGGATAACCCGATTATTGGGTAAGTGTCGTCTATTAAGGAAGTAGCTCCATTAGAGGAGAACCCTCTAGGGTCAAAGAACACAAAGAGTGGTTTATTAGGTGTAGATGTGTTGTCTGTATTTGTTGTGACCACTGTTGTGGATTGTAATGTGTTTCGTGTTATTGGAATACATGCATGATTTAAATGTAATCAACCGCATGCTAAGACGACAAATAGTTGTGCGTGGCCCGGTAGCATGCGGGCTGCGGGATTACCATACCAGCAAAGGTGCTGAGCCCCCTGGGGGGCCACCCTTTCTTCTCTTTCCTATTTTAGGTACAAGGAGCTGGAAGCCGTTCGAGAGTAGGACGGGGTATTCGTTTGTACATGGGTAGCCATTTTAACTGTGTATGTATTGTAGGTGTAGTAAGACCGAAATTGTTATCGGCATCAGTTTGTAAATACTCGGTACAGTTGGAATGCTTATGTATGTCGGTTGTTGTTAATGGAAAGGTATAGTAGTGTACAGTTGCTCGGGAATCTAGTCCATCAGACCGATACAATGTGTATGTATTAGCCTTGTTAGCCACGTGGGTGGTTAACGGCGTGTAACACCAAGGAGTTAAGTAATGTGATGAGTTAAGTTTTCCGCTGCAGTTTGTTGTTGAGTGTGTTGTTGTTAGTTGGGGTGTTACACCCTAGGTTAAAATTAGGTGGCGACTCATAATAGGTTCTAGTGAGCTAACACAGGCTTTTATAACTATAGTTATATGACTTGGTTATTAAACTTAGGTTATAAGTGGACCTAGAACCCGACCAGATCCTAATCAATCTAATCAACATAGGATATGGTTCACAAATCGAGGCTCACAAGTGCCTAGGAGTACGCTTAAACGTAAAGCTTTGCACAACATAGTAAAAGTAGAAACCAACTAATGGAAATGATGAATACATTTGATGGTCGTGTGTCCCTAACTAGTGATGTGTGGACATCTACTACTAATGAGGCATTTGTTTGTGTTACACTTCATTGGATTGATAGTTCTTGGACGCTTCAGAATATCATTGTTTTTGATATATTTGATGATGCACATACTGGTCATAATATTTCTGAGAAACTTATTGAAGTATTATCTGAGTAGAATTTGTTAGACAAGCTATTTTCCATTTCTTTAGATAATACTTCGAACAATGTTAGGTGTGTAGATTTTCTAAAAGCTAATAAGAGACTCACACTCTTGCATAAAGGAGATTACTTGCATGTTCGATGTTTTGCACATGTTGTAAATTTGTGTGTACAAGATGGTTTATCTAACTTGACTGCTACATTGGAACCACTTAGGAGTGTTATGAGAAAAATTAGGAAATCACGTGTTGTTAAAAATGAATACAAAAAAATGTGTGAGCAATCCGGTATACGTCCTCGTCATTTTGCTCCCGACCCCCACTAGATGGAACTCCACATATGAATTGTTAGTTAATACTAAGAAATATCAGCCCATTTTGACTAGTTTGTACAACTCTGTTGTTGTTCAATCCAATCAAGAATTAATGAGTCCGAAATTTTGGGAAAATGCTAATGTTGTGTGCAACGTTTTAAAATGTTTTGAAACTAAGGTATTTTCATTAGTTTATGAACCTAATGTGCATCTTGTCATAAATGAATGCATTAGTATTGTCCATGTTTTGCATGAGAACATGTATGTTGATGGGTTTAGTGCGGTTATTTTCGATATGGTGTCTAAATGGCTTAACTATTTTAGTGAATTTCCTTTGATTTATTGTATTGCAACTGTTCTTGATCCTCAATTAAAATTGGAAGGTCTAAATTTGCTTGATTATTATTTTAGTATTGTTCCAGGAGGTCCACCCGGATGGTTATGTTAAGGAACATGTAGAAAAGGTTAATGAAGCCTTGAAAAAGCTACACGATGAGTATACTTCAAAGTTTGGTCCGGACGAGCTTTCTTTCACTAGATTCTCTTCTAAACCACCACACCCCGGTAGCAAAAGAAGTACTTTGATTTCTACTATTTTGAAAAGACCAAAATCTGTTCAATCAGGTTTTAGATTTGTACTTATGATGATTATATCAACTTCACTTTTAGTTTTGATGATGATATAGATATAGATGTTATTAAGTGGTGGCAAGCACATGAAGACAAGTTTCCCATCCTTGCAAAGATAGCTAAAGATATGCTAGCAATTCCAGCATCAACCGTTGCTTCTAAGTTGACATTTAGTGGGGGCAAACGAATATCGGGCGAAAAGAGATCAAGCCTTGCACCAGACTCAATCAAGGTTTGTGTTGATAAGTATGATTGGGACTTAGCCGAGCTGAGATCCCAAACACGCACATTGCAGTACAAAGGGCAACATGATGATTGGTATGAGATGAATAGGGAAAACACCACTTAGGACTTCTATCTTCTAATCTTTTAGAATGCATTAGTATTACTCTCTTTCCATGTAATCTTTTAAGACTTGCAAATTACAATCATGTAACCCCTTAGGTTGTACTCTTTTCGTGAATTACAAACTCAAATCGTGACATTTTGTGAATTTTCCTTATTAAATTTTTTGCGCACAAATAATAACTTGAGAAGCCTGAATATGTCATAGTCCAATATAAAGTAAAATAGGAAAAAAAAACAGTATCTGACTCTTCACGTTGCAAGGCTTGCAGCACATTACGATAACCTTGCGGCCGAATTGGATCGTCTCTCTACCGTCTTGTTTGTTTTATAATATGTTTGATCATTTCATTATTAAATATAAGATAAAATAATTTTATAAAACTAAATTTTGTAATATATAATTTATTATGTAATAGATTCTTAAAATTATTTTATTTTATATGTAAATATCATATGTCTACAAAATGAACAACACAGTCAATTCATGACGGACATATCTCCATTGGTTGTTTGCATCCACTCATTGGCAAGCAGGGGTGTTCATGGAAAACCGAAACCGCCAAACCGAAACCGGAAATCTAGTTAACCGAGGTCATTTGTCAGTTCGGTTAAGCGAACCATTTAGTTTCCCGGTTCCGGTTCCGGTTATTGATTTTTACGAATTTGGTTTACCGAAAAAACCGTTTAAGCATTTAATTTATTAATTAAATTAATTTTTTTGAGTATAAGTATAAAACTATATGGTTAATTATTAGATTTACCATAATAAATATATAATTATATAGTTAATGGTTAGAATTACCCAAACCAATACAATCTTATCAAAGTCGGCGGTTAACCGGTTTAATCTCGCATCAAAACTGGTAAAACCGCACATTGTTTACTAATTATAAGAAAAAACACATAAATCTACATCATTTCGGTTACCGTTAAACCGTTAAAACCGCACCGAAACCGATGGTTAACCGGTCCCAGTTAACCGGTTCTAAATGAATCGGTTACGGTTATCAAATTTGACTAACTGACAATCTGGTTAACTGAAAAGTCAATTAACTGAAAAATCGATTAACCGATCTTGAACACCCCTAACAATCACATAAGGGCATCCACAATAGGGGTTCTTGACACGGTTACATATGTGAAATGTTCTACAATGGTGTGGATTCCACCATTTTCTCTCTCCAAGGTGCTTAAATAAGAACCCACTTTTTTATGACACATAGACTCACCTGTGTGTATCTCTTCTTTCATATTTTATCTCACATCTGAAATAGTGATAGTTTATTGGTTGTTCATTAGGAGACATAAGATTAAGAAATTTGTTATTGTAGTGAATAGAGTTTCTTAAGTAATAAAATATAATTTTTAGATGACATGACACCTAGGAATGTGTTAAGAAACTTAAAACCATTGTGGATGCCCTAAGTGTTCGTTTTTTTCCTTTTCTTTTCCAGCGGTCGTTTTTAAAATCAGTGAAAAAACTCGTGACTTTTATAATTGAATACTCACGTGATTCCTCTGATCAGCTAGCTTGTGAGATCCAGATGCCGCTCAGTTTTGTATGATTGAAACATATACATACATCACGCCGCGCACATACGCAGCAGGATTAATTGCTGATCTAAACCATAATATATCACGCACGAACCAATTGATGTGTGTGAGCATTAGTGTGTTTGTTAATACTATTTCAGTACAGCTAGCTAACCCAACCACCGAATTGTTGACAATTCCGCACAGATATAAGATAGAGTATAACTTTGAGAAAACTATAACGACAACGACATCAATTTGAAGTGGACAGACACTATCCAGCTAGGCTAGCTATAATAACATATATTTTTTCGTTTCATGGAGTCCCACGAACGAAATTAGTTACTCCTGTATGAATATGATGCGGATAATAGTATATATAATATATTGCTTGGTAAAACTAAGGAATAAATTAAAAAAAAAGAAAAAGAAAAACGAAGATCAGACCCACACCACGTGTATCCTACTCAACGCGTGACTATTATATATTCCATTATCGTCTTGTTTATTATTTAAACATATTGTTTGATTTCAATATTTAATATATAAGATAAAATAATTTTAATTTTTTTTCATATGATTCCTTACATGATAATCTATATATTATAAAATTTAATTTTATGAAATTATTTTATATTATATGTTTAATACTGAAGTAGAAAAATGTGCCAAAAAGCAAACAGTATGGTCAATACAGAACGGAGGGAGTAATTCCCAATGCAGTCAAAGTATAATACTCTCTTTTCAAACTCATTCTTAAATTTTAAAAAAATTATTTTATTTTATATTTTACATATTAAAACCAAATAATATTCAAATAGTGAATAAACGGTCAATTCAGGACGGAGGAAGTAACATAAATATCAAATTTATTTAAAAATATAATACATTCTAGATTTTAACATATTTTCTTTCATATTTGATCATATTATTCAAAGTAATTATATTTTGATGGAAAAAAATAAGAATATATGTATTATTTTTTTATAAGTGTACAAAATTTTAATACAATATAGGTATATTTTTAAACGATGGAAGCAGTAATGTTTTTAAAAACACAAATTATAATAGTAATCAGTTGCCGAATTGTATTAGTATCATACATCATGAATATAACATACAATATTAAATAGTAAAACTTATTTGAAATGTAGAATAAAATATTTTCAGAATAATAATATGCTACTTATTATGAGCAAGTAATGATAACTAAAGAAAGAATAAGTTGCATATTATTACTCTGAAAACGTTTTATTCTACATTTCAAACAAGTTTTACTATTTAATATTATATGTTATATATATATATATATTCTCAGTCGTTCTATGTCAAATAAATTATTTATTTAGAAATTTTAGTTTTTTAAATTCATCAGCAATATAAAAAAATTATTTACTTTGAAGAAATAAATAATCTAAATCTATATAAAATAATAATTAAAAAAGGTATGATAAAAATTATGGTACTTATTTGGTACTACCTCCGTCCCGTCATAAGTGTCCTGTTTGCTTTTTGGCACGTTTTTCCACCTCAATATTAAATATATAAGGTAAAATAATTTTATAAAACTAAATTTTGTATTATATAGTTTATCATGTAAGGAATCATATGCAAAACTTAAATTTTCAAAATTAATTTATCTTATATGTTAAAAATTGAAGTCAAACGACATGTCCAAATAGTAAATAGGTAGTAGATCAAGGTGGGACGGAGGGGAGTATAAATTATGGTACTAAATTAGTAGAAAATTATTATAAATTATTTGTTTAGAAGTCAATATTCTTTTTATGGTATTGAATAAATTTTAAAAAGGAGATATTTATTTTTAAAATATTTAATGATATTTTCATTTTTTAAAATATTTTTATTATTATTATAAATTTTTATAATTTTTTTAATAATTTTTAAATTTTTATTGTATTTTGATATTTTTGTTAATTTTTAACACTTAAGGGCATATTGTGAACTTTAAAAGTACTTCGTTAACTAGTAGGGGTATTTTTTTTCTTTTTTCCATCTATACTGGCATTTCATGGACTTTTTGGAAAATATAGTGACATTTCGTGACTTTCTTTTTTTAGTGGCATTTCGTGAATTAGTCAAAAATATAGTGGCATTTCATGAAATTTCCCAATTTTTATAATGTTGTAGTTTATTAATATAATTCGAAATAATATAAATTTTATACCATTGTTTATCATGATTCAAGCTCTATAAAATAATATCCAATATGAATATATTTTGATAAATTTATATTTTTTGTATGTACAAACATTTTAAAATTCACTTTAAAAATAAACAAAAATACATAAATTTTATATGTTTTGACGGTGCTAGCTTTTTCATAGTGTTAGCCAGCCTAGGGTTGTATAGGGATAGAGTTATCTTTTTTTTTTTGTGTGGTGGATAGTAACCGAACCACATTAGGCTACTTCAGCGGTTTAGCTACTTCGATGGTTCTTAGCTTCTTTGATGATGTTAGTTTCTTCAACGGTGTTAGGTTCTTTGACAATGTTATCGTCCTAGAGTTATATATACGGGGTGGGGTTATCTTTTTTTCTTTAGTGGTGGTAAATAACCGAACCAAGGTTTGATTGTCTTAGAGTAAGATTGGGGTTTAGGGTACCTTTTGATGTTCATTTATCGAAAAGTAAATCTTATGTTTAAGGAAAGTGAATCTTACTACTAACTTATGCGAGAACAATATGAACCTTTCATTTATTGAAAAGTGAATCTTTCGTTATGAAAAGTGAATATTATGTTAAAAAAATGAATCTTATGTTTAAAAAAGTGAATCTTATGTTTAAGAGTGAACCTTTCCCATTAGACAATTGTGAATCCTTTGATTTATAAAAATGAATCTCATATAAGAACAATATGAACCTTTGGTTTAAGAAAATTGAATCTTACCACAAACGTAAACGAGAATAATATGAACCTTTCATTTATTGAAAAGTTTATATTTCGTTTACAAAAAATGAATCAACTGTTTAAGAAAAGTGAATCTTATATATAAGAAAAGTGAATCTTACATTTAAGAAAAGTAAATTTTATGTTTAAGAAAAATGAATATTTCCATAAACTTATGCGAGAACAATATGAATCTTTTGTCTAAGAAAAGTGAATTTTTTGTTTTAAAAAGTGAATCAAATGTTTAAGAAAAGTGAACCTTTTACATTGAACGATATGAATCCTTTGTTTTACTAAAAGTGAATTTTTATTTTAAGAAAAGTAAATCTTAAAGAAGATTCATTTTATTAATAAATAAGGTTCATTTTATTATTAAAGAAGATTCATTTTGTTAATAAATAAGATTTACTTTTAAAATACGTAATATATAATCATTCCAAAAACATAAAATTTTAAGTTTACCAAAATATACTTATGATGTATCTTGTTTTAAAGAGCACAAAATTATGGTGAACAATGGTATAATTATTTTTATTTTTGCACTTATATTTTGTAAGTTATAACACTTTGAATTTTTTTTGTTTCTCTCTCCAAATGAAAATGACCACATCACACATAGAGAAAAAACACATTCACACATCGGGGAAGATGCGCGTATTTGCAGAGAAAAAAGTATTATCTAATATCCTCTTTATTCATTTTTTTATTTCTTCGATAGATGATCTTCATGGTGTCCTGAAGCCACCTTCTACCCTGTCACTAGCGCTAGGGTCTTCGTTTTGAAAATAAAATACCAATGTTCATTCTTTACTAACTATTTTGAAATTATTATCTAAAAAACAAAAAAAACTATTTTGAAATTGTCTCTTCAGCCCCAAACGCCTACACTTGAGGATTTACAGTTTTGACTTTTATGGTATGGTTATTGAAAAGGTTAAGATCCCTTCCCTAGCTATCTATGTTGCCTAATCCTTTCGATCCGAGATTCTCACTAGTATTTCCATCAAATTACCTGGTCACTGGGAAAAATCACACTTAAAGAGAGAGTCTGTAGCAAGATAAGAATATTATACAAGAGAAGCACTTAAGTATTGATAGCGTGTCTATTTCCAATGGAGTGAACCCATATATATAGTTTTTTCCTTACAATCCCTACTGTTGCCAGTGTAACCCCTATTTAAAATAAATACTGCGGGATAAAATCTCTAATGACGATTACAGATCATCGGGTTCCAAACACCCGGTACAAAACCTCACCAATTACTACTTACAAATGTTACAGTCTGAACTCGAGAAAACATAACATAAGCAAAATACAACAACTCTCCACAAATCCTAATTCCCATCCCAATCACTCATACTCTTCATGGCCACCTGTATAACAATTCGTACCTACAAGATGAAACAAACAGCCCACCCCGGGAGGGGTGAGTCAGTTCCCTGGAATGGAACTGGTACGATTCTCCAAAGCAAATATTTAAAGCATAACTCTTAAAATAAACAATAATTTGAAACCAAACTCTTAAAACAAAAACAGTAGAACAATGCACAACAAAATCACCAAGTCAAAGGTAATAAGTCAAAAATAGAGATAAATGCAGGAAGGCAAAGTTAGTCAGTTAAAAGAAACCACACCGCAAGTTAGTGAACATCCATTGCTTGTGTTAGATTCAGTTCCAATTAGGAGTAGAAAGACCCAAGTAGTCACAAGGACTAGGAATGAAAGAAGAGATCCAAGAACCAACAACTCAAGAGTGGAATAAAACCAACTGGGAGAGATGGCCCCCACCACCAAGTACGTCGTTTTAGGACAGGGGATATACAACCCCTCACTGTTTACAACGTCCTTTTAGGACAGGGGCTATACAGCCCCTCACTGTTTACAACGTCCTTTTAGGACAGTGGATATACAACCCCTCACTGTTTACAACGTCCTTTTAGGACAGGGGATATACAACCCCTCATTGTTACCGATGAAGACACGCGCACGTCACAATAAAAGACTCAGCTCATGGATGAAATGATATCCAAAGTCAAAGGAAGAATTTACCAAGATTGACATTTTCCCATATTCCCACTAGATTATTAACTGCACAAGTGCAATACCAAAACACTCAGTTCTACAGATTGCAGAGGCGTAAACCCTCGACAAATTAATATCTAATGAAACAACCAGATAGGAGGAACCAATAATCATGTAAGTTGTACATTCAAGGCTCTGTTAGTCACATCAAGCTGAGTTAGTCACACAAACAGTTTTCCTTTAGAAATCCATTTAAGAACAGTTGGCGTTTTCCAAAATATTCCATAAAGTCCGTTAGCAAAAGTATCTGAGTACGAGAAATCGTACCTGGTTAACGTTGTAGCAGTTCTAGTCGACTTGTGCAAATATTCAACAATACTCTGAGGAATATTAAAGGTAGTCTATCATCAATAACTTGTAGCCTAAGTTAAACTTAAATAAATTCTTCACTCTTATTCCTAAGTCTCAGTTGTCTTTTAAGCCCTCACTTATATGTTATGTATAACCTTTGACTTATCTTAGAATGTTGTATAGCTCAAGGTTATAAGACCAAGGAATGTCTTTTATTAACACTTGTTAATTGTTCCACTCTTATCCACTTTACTAGTACTTAACCATAATTCTCACATTCAAGACTTTTGAGACCTTTATAACATAAGTGCATTTTATGTTATTCAATCAATCTTAGAATTCCAATAACAATTCTTAAGCACAATACTTTTATTCTTAGTTTAGAATAAACATTGTATTATGACCTATGATAGGTTTATCTTAGAATACTATACTATTATTTCACAATGTAATGATTATGTATTTTATTAATATCACTAGATAATCCATTATGATTAAGTTTTCCCCTTAACTTAATTAAGATATACATCTTGTATATTGGGATCATAGTGTTGTAGATACATTTTATTATAACTTAATTGAGTCACTAAACTCAATTATCATATCCTTAGTTCAGAATGACTTTTTATTACAACCATCTAATAATCTTGTCATAAGATGTTGAATTACTTCTCATCTTGAAATAACTATATTATAATTAACTTAGACTTATCGAACTCTTACATTTAGTATTCACAAGATATATTATTTGCTTTATTATTACCTATATAATGAGGTGTTTTAATATAACCTTTTATGTATCCTTACTCACATTTAATTTCCTAACTGTTTTATTTTTACATACATTCTCTCTATAAACTATGTATACTCCTTTTGTACTAAATTTTAATAAACTTATGTCTTAAATACATTTTAGATTGTTTACAAAACCTAAGGTTTCCAAAGAATAACTTAATAAATTAATTCCCTTTATTATGTTTTAGGATAAGCATTATATCTTAACATAAGGTAAAATTTATCTAAAAATTAAACTTTCATTCATAAGTGAAATTGTCAATTATTTAATAAGATCATCCATTCTGAAAAATCCTCATACCTTATATTCAAATGACATATTAATATTTTCAGTGTCGTAAAGTAGATTAATATAATCTCCTATGTAACTTAGTTTCATCAAAATAAAGGTTCAAAGGTTTTAAGTATCTAATTTATATTTGCAAACCTTTTTTTATAAGTTCTGGCTATTAATTACAACACTTATTTATAAACTCACATTCTGAATATTGGTAATTAATGTTATAAATGTATTTTATATGGCTTATCTAATTCTAAGAAACTTAAACTTATTTTAGAATAATTTCCTAATCATAGTTTAATATAGCTTTATACCATAACCTTTTAATGATTGTATCGTAAAACAAGTTATTGTTCAATACTATAAATGTTATGAAATGATTAAATCTAGACTTATTAATCCACTTCACATTTAGATGTAAAAGTATTTCATTATATAATAAGATTTATCTGTGTCACAACTTATGTAATCAAATTACGAATGTTCCTAAGTCTTAACTTATTAATTACCTAATCAAATTATCGATTTACATTCTAGTCAATGACAAATAATATTATATACGTATTTTATTATGGTTTATATAAATCTTAAATTCAAAGGTAACTCTTTAAGATAAATTTCATAACCATAATTTAATACCACCTCATAATATTCTTTTATTAGTATTATGTATAGGTTTAGTTTAACTTATTAATTCCTTCATATTCTATTTTCTATAAGGTATTTTATTTCTTTTATTTATTAATTTTTTGCTATCTATAAATATTAGGATGTATTTCAAACATTCTTTACGTAGTTTTATTGTATTTAATTACCTCTATTAACTTTTACACATATCCACATCTAATATATGGTTTATAAAATAAAGTATTTTCCTTAGTTTCAATTAAGTACATTAACTTCCATATTACAATTAATATAAATGTACATTAATTTAATTCCTTGGTTTACCTAAGTTACTTTTTTTTTTTATATATATATATATATTTCTCACCTAAAAGTTTATACCCAAAAATATTTATTAACATTCTGTATTACATGTTAGTTTAGTCTTCTTATATTCTTTTCAACCTATAAAGTTTATTAACTAGTTATACTTTAATTTTCGTTACATTAAAAATCATATATTATAAGATAACTTATGAAAAATTCATAAACACAATTTTTAGACCCATTTACTCTTTTCTAAAAATTCCCAAATTTAATATATAGTAACTATGATATTTTAAACATATTATAAAATTTTAATTTCATAAAATTATATTTTAAAATTATTTAAATAATTCCATAATACTCAGAATTTACAAAAATTATAACTTACGTTTAAAAACTCAAAAACCATATTAATTTACATGAAAATAAACTAGATTTTATAAGGAATCCATGGTTAAAATTTCGTGTCAAAATACATTAGGGAAGGCCATTAAATAAATACAACAAGTTATAGTTTTATTCTAGAACTTATAACACTTAATGCACTACTAATTACCCACGTTATAATCTCGGCCGCCCATTTCTCCTAACTACGATCGGACGGCCCAGATCTGTTGAGTTCATCAGGAATCCCCAAATCGCCACGAACAGAGATTGATCAAATTCTCTCAATCCACAGAACGAAATTCGATGATTCTTGTTTCATTGGATTCGAAATTTAAAGCCGGTTGCAATGGTACCAATTTCGTGAATTATAATGCAACGATCAGGGATTTCGAATCTGGGTAATTCGAGTTAGGGTTTATACCGGTATCGAATTGATTTCGACAAATTCTCTCGTTATAGAGTATAATTGGTCAAATTGATAGTTGGGTATGACCGATAATGCAATAACGAAAGTCAATATCGGAGTAATTTGATCGAAAACATACCGAAGATGCGCCGGTGATGAAATCGAAATCAATTTATGGAAAAATCGTTATTTTATGTGCAGTTCGACTAGCCTACTTCACGGATCAACCGTGCTAATTGAGGAACATTCGATCCACGAAACCTATCACATTTTAAAGTAGACATGTAACTCTAGAAATGAGTGGAATAATCATTGATTTTGATGAACTAGGGATAAAGTTACAAATCCATAAAGATCTGAGTTTACCTAGTCGTTTTCTGGAAAAATCTGGGCAAAAACCCGACGTGATCGAGTTGGGAACTTTAGACGCTTATATCTCCCATAATATTGAGAATCATCCTTGGGTGTAAACATGAAAGTTATAGAAGGATTAGAGATCTACAAAACGACCTATAGAACTCGAATTTTCATTTACAGATGAAAGAGATATGATTAGACGAAGTTACCTTACCAGATCGGTTTTCTGGAAAATCTGGCTTACAGATTTTCGGGGAGGCAATTTCAGATCAACTTTGCAGCGTATGTAGAAGGAATTAGGTTATTTATGAGTAATGGTTAGTAAGAGGTTTGTAGGATAAGAGAATGAAAAAGACGACATTCAAAAATACTCAAGGACGGAGGAGATATTGAAGTCACAAGATAGGGCAACGATCAGGTGGTTGCTGAGAAGACTTAGCCATTTTTTGTTGAAACTGGCAATTTTGGCGTGGCATGGAAACCGAGGCGCGTGGATGAGTCAGCAGGACTTGGACACGTCAGCTTTCTTCAAAATTTTGGCTCTAAACTTCATTTCATCATAACTTTGG
Organism: Limonium bicolor; assembly: GCA_023374045.1. Classification (NCBI taxonomy): domain Eukaryota; kingdom Viridiplantae; phylum Streptophyta; class Magnoliopsida; order Caryophyllales; family Plumbaginaceae; genus Limonium; species Limonium bicolor. The sequence goes on from CM041778.1 coordinate 308,782,292, forward strand.
CTAGGATGATCCGTTTTTAACGTTCTTATTATCAATCTTCTTGGTTTTCCATAACCTTTTTATTGGTATAGATTTCATGGGCTGGTTTGACCATTCTCAAAAAGTCAATCCTAGCAAGGCCTAAGAAACTCTAAGGTTTCTATGATTTTATATTGACTTTTATGATTCAAATCAATGCTCCAAATATTTCTAAATCTTTATAATATAATTGGAGTGTCTCAAATATTTTCCAAGATTTATTGACTCATAAATCTTATTATTAAAATCATAATACCATATAATAATTTAGTTTTACTTATATTATTTAGGATTTAATAAAAGAAATCCCCTAAATTAATTTAGATTAATTTAGGGGTATTTCAGTATACCCCCCTGTAACACCCCTAATCCTAACTTGTTTAAAAACGTCGCAAGTCGTAGCAAAATACATAACGTCGCAGCGGAAAATGAAAACTATCTAACCTTGGTGTTACACGCCGTTACTCACCCTTGAGAGTAACAAGGCATTCTTACTTCATCCAACAACCTTACCTCCTCACGCTGTGATGAACAGATACTGAGCACTCTAATTATTACAGACCAAATCCAAACTAAATGAGCAACTAACTGTATACAACAAACTCTTTATTACAATACCAAATAAAACTTAAGAGTGTTTAAAAACATAGCATCTACCCTGCTCCCCGCACTCCGGCTTGAGTCTTCTTCAGTAACCTGAAATGTTTTGCCCATTGAAGGGCTCAGCAATCGAAATGCTGGTATGCTAAATGTAGTCCTGAGTCATCTAGATTCCTTAAGTCGTTTTAGCCATCTTGATATTAGATTTTTACAAGATATGCCGGGTTATAATAATAACAGAGATAATTGCAATATCAAACAATCACACAATAGTCCACCTGAAACATCAGTGCAAAATAATAACCACAACCAATATTCAAGCACCAGCAATCCACAACAGTAATAAACAGGATACACGTATTAAACTGTACTGGTTAGTTGGCCACCTGGTGAAATACCCCAAACCTAAGTATGTTAAGTAAACATCAATATATGATGTAGTAAGGCTAAAATATGCCTTAGAGAGATTGGTAGACAATTTAAACCAAGGAAAACACAAGAAAATGCCTTAAGGGCAATTTGGGCAAAAACGTGCTCTAAGCTTGGAGTGACTTTGATTAGCACCCAAATACCATTATAAGACTTTATTAATATGCTAATGGACATTTTAAATCTATTACCAAAGAAAACCAAGCTCAAAAACAAGCTTAAACACAAAATGTGCTTTAAGACTCCTTAAAGCACCTTTTTGAGAAATTGTCTTAGGAATGAGTTTTGAGTGGCTAAATGCCCATGATTACACCTTAATCAACATGTGTACTAATTAGTATCACATTAGGAAGCCTAAATCAATGGGAAACCAAAAATTTCACGAATGTGTGCACTAATTAGTGAATAGTGCCAAAAAGTGACTAGTTTAAGTTTTAGTCAACATAAGTCAATTGGTTGGTCAACCAAGACCATAAATATCTTGGTTATTAAGGGGGTGGCCGGTTTTGATGTGGGGAGTCACCACATGACTAAGCAAATAAAGGAAAAGAAGAGTAAAATAGAGAATAGTACTATTTGCTTTATAAAAGCAAAATACCTTATATTATCCTACCTCTCTCCTCTCTTCTTCATTTCTCTTCTTCCTCCACGGTTTTCTTCTTCTTCTTCTCTCTGTTCCAAACCGTCCCAAGCAGCCTCCATGGTTTCCTCATCTTCAAATGTCCATAGCTTGCTCATTTTAGCTCCAAATCAAAAACTAAACATATATTATTCTTAGTTAGCTCAAGCTCTAGCTTTCTATCTTTTCAAATCCTTCAAAGCTCCATTTCGGTGCCAAGGGAAAACTCCATTGATGGAGGAAGATCAAGTTTGAAGAGCCCATTTGGTTCTCCATTCTCTTAAGGTAAAGAATATGTAAGAAAAACCATGTTTCCACCACTTCTTCTTCATGACCGAAAATTACCTTCTCATGGAGCCTTGTTTTATCCATTGTTCTAGCTTGATTCTATTCTCCAAGGGCTAGAGGAGGTCCTACTAGATTCATATCCAAGCTTGTTTTGAGAATCCAAGGTAAAGCATTCAATTTAATACCTTAAAACACATTTTCAACCTAGGGTTTACTCCTTAAGGTTAGTGTATTATTTAGCACTCATGAGAGTCATTGTGTATTGATTAGAACATTGGCAAGGGTTAAGATGGTGGCCGAGATTCCCAAGGGAAAAAGGCCTAAGGAGAAAGTTAAGATAAGCTTGAGAAAACAAGGTAAATTGCTTACCTAATGGTGGTTTAAGGTTTAAGGAATGAGTTCTAGATGAGTACCAATGTAGCCTAGGGCTTACATGAGGTAATGGGTTATATAACCTAGGAAAAAGAATTCAAACTAGCTTATGAACTTGTGATTAAGGAGCCAATGGAAATAAGTTAGTAAGATAAGTATAAGGTGAATTAAGAGAACACTTATATTGCTATGGGAGCATTATTGTGTGTATTTGCAGGTTGAAAGCTTTTATATGTGGGAAATTCAGTGTTTAAGTTTAAGTCATTTAAGGGCCTAAGAGCCATGTTATTTAAGAGCCTTAGTGCTATGCAATTTAAGATCATTGCAATATATTGAGTTTGTTGTGAATGAGTTGGTTTGGGTGATAAAATATGATGAGAAAGAACTTGATGTGTGTGAGATGGTTGAATGAGGAAAACAATGCATTTGGGCATGATAATGTACTAGAGAAGCTATGGCGAAATTTGAGTAGAAAACAAAGTGTTGTGGTAGTGTGAGTTAAGATGCCCTAGGATTCACTTGGGATCATTAAAAGGAATTTGAGTGGAAATGAGTTAACTAAGGAGTTCTTGAGGATGAGAATGACCTAGAGTTGTCTAGGAAGAATTAGAGGATTGGTGGGTGTATTGAACACACCAAAGTCATGGTAAGAGGAATGGTAAGACTTGTGCAAAATTTGGAGGAGAAGGTGTATAATGCTTTAAGGTGATTTAGGTATGAACTAGGGAATATATCAATGAAAGTTTTGGGAAGCTTGTGTAAGTAGTGATGATGCTAGTAGTGGAACAATAAGGTTTTAGTTTAGATGGTAATAAGTGGACTTAGGTGATGGAAGTGAAAATTGAAGGAGAATGTTGTCGATTGTCGAGGAAATCGACTAGGAATGTATAAGAGAGTAAGATCACGAGAATGGTGAGTAAATTGAGTAAAAGGGATTTAGGTGTCCAAGGAGGGTGTAGGAAGGTCAAGGTAAAGAAGAACAAGGTTAAGGTGCTAAGAGGATGGGAAGAAATGTTTGGGTACGTCCAAGAGTTTAGGAATGATGAGTAACAAATGGAAAAGAGAGGAATTTGTGCATGGATATGTAAGATGACTTGAGGAAGTTTTGGTAAATGAACTGAAGATGGAAAAGATGATGTCTATGAAGTGCTCAAACTGTTAAGGAGGGAGCACTTGGGTTGGTTGAAGTTTTGGTAAGGTTACAAGTTGGAAATGTAAGGAAATAAGTCCTAAGTGTTAGGAGTTTTAAAAGGATTGAGTGAATGTTTAAGAAGATCTATGGAAATTGTTTGGGAGAGTTTGGTGGAAGTTCTAAGGTTAGTTTAAGTGCCTAAGTAGTATTAGGACACATGGGGGAACTTGTGGAGAAGTTTGGAGTCAAATGGGAATTTAGAAACAAGGTTCTGGAGCCGACCGACCTTAGGGACCGGACCTGCAAGGTCGGTCGAGCTCAGTTTACACTACCGGAAAGAGTTTCTGGAATCGACCGAACTTGGGGACCGGACTTACAAGTCCGGTCGGGCTTGTATTTTGTGTACGAATTGAGTCTCTGGAATCGACCGAACTTGGGACCGACCTTGGCAAAGTCGGTCGGGCTTAAATTTTCCACGGGAAAAACTCTCGGGAATGGACCAACCTTGGGGACCGGACTTGCAAGGTCGGTCGGGGTAAAATTTTCAAACGGTAATAAGTTCTGGAATGGACCGACCTTGGGTAAGGTCGGTCGGTAAGGTCGGTCGACCCTAAAGATAAAAAAAAAGAAAGAAACCCTAAGAAAGTTTAGAGGTATAAATGGTACCCCATTAAGAGGGCATTGATGATTAGGTATAAAGACCTAAGGGATTAAGTTAAGTATAAACTTAAAAGTTTAAGTTTAGGTTGTAAGAATAAGTTGTAAAACTTAAGAGGTGTTAGGTGGAGAATCATTATGGGTTAAGTAAGTTAAATAAGTTTAATTAAGTTAAGTGATTAACAACCTAAAACTGAATGAATGTTTTAGGGCTTGAGTATTTGGACTCCGGAAGAGAGTAAGCAACCGAATGACCCACGGTGAACGGTACAGTTCTTCTTGTGACCTGCTTGCTAACGAGGTGTCCCTCGGCTTGTGTGCTATTTGTTTTTGTGTGCTCACTAAACAAGATAAAGCATGCAACCGGAACATTATGTTTATTGTATTGTCGTGTGATGTTTGAAAACTAACACAACTTATCGTGGGAACTTACTAACCAACGTTTAGTAAGGAATTGAGTGAGACTAAGGAACACTCCCTAATATTAGTTTGTTATAAACCGAAAGAGGTTAACAAACAAACATTGTCTTGAGACTTCTACTAACTGAACTTACGGGGGGAGTGAGGAACCCGGGACTGACTCCGGTCATGCATGCTAAGGAAAAAGGGGGTCGGTATCTATAGCAGATCTGACTTCCGCTTAAGGACTTGTCTTCGGACTTGTTGCCTAGGGTCGGTTGCCGGCTCAGCAACATTGGACATACAGTCCAAGGTAGGAGGCGTTAAGATGGTGCAGTAGGATCACCTAAATCCTAAATTATAAGATAAGTTGCTTATTCAACCAATGGAGTTAATAGCTCATTGGCTAGGGTTGCTTTTGACCCGACAAAAATAAGCATTGAGGTAAGATACAATCATTTCTATTTAAAGAGTGGTTTGTATTCTAAGATTAAGATAAGGTTTGAGATAAGTTGCAACCATTCCTTTTTAAAGAATGGTTTGTATTATAAGACTAAGATAAGCTACATCCATTCCTTTTTAAAGGTTGGTTGTTTCTAAGACTAAGATAAGACTAAGATTGAGGTAAGATAAGGATGGACTAAGATTAAGAGGAAACATAACTTAAGGAGTTAAATAACTAACTCTCTAATTAAGGGAACACATTTAAGTCGTTCAATTGGTTGAACTTTGATTGTTCATATTTGGATTGTTGTTTATTACACTTTCTATTATGTTGTGCATCTAATCAACCTCCATGCTATCGACAATTAGTCGTCGTAGCCACGTTAGCTTGGGGGCCATGAGAGGATCGTACCAGCATTCGTGCTGACCCCCTTTGGGGGCTGTTTTTTTACTACACAGGTGAACGTCAGGAGGCGGCCGTCGCGAGAGTAAGATGGGGTACAAGCGTTACGGGTTAAGTGTGGCCTACGAGTTGTGCATGTACACTCGTATGGCAATTTAAGTTAGTAAGATGTATAGGATGAGAGGGGATTGTAAGAAGGATATGTACTTGGTTAAGATTTGTATGTACTAATGTTCGGTATATTCTGTAGTCAGACCGTGGCAAGGTCCTGGAATGTATTTGAATCCACTGCAGAGTTGTATATATGGTGATAAGTTTGCGATAACCACGATTGGATCGAGATGGGGTGTTACACCTGGCCCTTGTCTTTTAACCAATCACTTAAACTTCTCCAATTAATTTTCACCTTAGGCGTCATGTCAAGACAACCCTTAAACTTATCAATGGACAGTAGTCCCCTGGGTTCCAATGGAACCGTTACCAGCTGACCTTATGGCCCTGGATAATATATTGACCGATCCGGTCGAACCTGTGCACCAACGGCAGTGCCCTCCGCCATCGTCGAGTGTGGACAATGGATTCCCTTGAGTGACTCCCCATTGAAGTCCCTCGAAGTGATCACGATGCACAACTAGAAAGTCGAAACAGTCTGGATTCCTCTCTTTATAAGTTAGCCCTTTTGTCAATGATACAATATTCAATCCTTGAGCTAAGACTATAACAGTTGACCATCAGTTAGGTTTAATAATACCTAAAGGTCAGTTAGTCTTTTTTTTCCAGTTTAGATGTATAAACTTCCAGTCATAAGATGTTCGCGTAGAATAAACGCAACAGTGTATGAGCAATACCGTATACAAAATAATATACATAAAATCAAGATATCGTTCTTTAACAATTAAGCATACACGTGTGGACCTTAGGGAAAATCCTTAGGACATTCAGACCACACAATTAACATACCGTTCACCGTAGTAACAACTAGCTTGACAGTTCACCCTCTAGAAATTCTTTCCCGTACGCTGTTATTTATACATGCAATAACGGGTAATATTAATACACTGTTCACTAAATGTTACAGTACTGTCACTGTCGAACTAATACTTGTAATATATTAATCATGTATGTTCTTTATTTCCCCCTGTTATTTTACAGTGACTCTAGGTAGTTCAATAGTTCGTTATTTTATGTGATATCCACATGTGATAATGAATTTCTACCTTGTAGTATATTTCTATTTCCTTAATTATTTATTCATAATTGTTTCCACTTATTCTTTATATTATATGATTTGGTTATTTTTATTATAACCACATTTATTTTGTAAACTTTATATTATACTCCATAATGTATCATAGTTCATAGTTTTAATTCCTTTCTTTATTAAATTACAAAACCAACCATAATAATTCGGTATTATACTTTATACCCAACAATTTTATAAATTACCAAATAACCATATAACTTTATTATTTACTAATTAACCACTTTAACATTTCGGTAATTATCAAAATAAATATTCTAATCTTTATAAATTACCAATTGACCACAAGTACTTTTCGGTTTTAATATTAACTTTCACATAATTACATTTTAACCCTTAAAGCTTTATATATGTTACATATTAACTTATAAAGTATAGTTTTAACATTTAAATATCTTAAAATACTGAGAAGACCCATACCTTTTTATTATTTATGCTTTCGCCCCTAATTCATTTCAGTTTTATTTTTAAACTTTCATAAATTATATAATCACCCCAAAACTTTTATAAACTTAATATTTTATGTCATAAATCATTTTAACCCAAAGTTTTTGGTCAACACTTTGACCAAGACTTAATTTCATAATTAATACTTTAATATACCCATAAAATCATGTATATTCTCGGTTATATCCCAAACTTCTCAATAATCACAAAATAGCCCCAAAACTTTATAAAATGTTATTTAAATACTTAATCACTTATTTAAATTCACCGAAATTCATAATATTAACTCCTACCTTATATTATATCATAATTATGCCAAATAACCCCTTATGTTCTCGGCAATTATTATTAGTACACTAAACTTTTCAAAATTTACATTTTAGCCACATAACTTATTAAACTAGCCATTTAAAAACTTGTAGCTATTTTTAATGTTCACAAAATTTATAATATAAGTTAATACACTTATATATATTTCAAAATTTACCAAATGTCACATATTGTTCTTGGCTTTAATTATATTTTACCATATGGTTTTAAAACTTGATTTAAATTTTATAATATGTATATGTAAATGTATATAAGTCATATAACACTTCTAAAAATTATGCTAATGACTTAGAATGATTATAAACTTAAAATAGAACATTAAATCCCTAGACCATTCGGTTTAGTTATTTGTGTAACATAATTAATTTTTGTGACACAAATATATACCTTAAGGTAATAATCTTACCTTATATGTTATAAATTATTTTCTTGACAATATAACCCATAGTTTTCGGCCTTAATTTATTTAAGGGTTATACATGATTTTTATACCAAATTTGAAGCTTAAATTAAACTTAAACTTAAGAAACCTTAATTGTATAAGCTTACTCCTTAAATCAAGACAATTCTTGTACTTGATTTCTCCTTGAATTCCAAGCTCTTCAAATGCTATTTTGATGAAGGTATTTCGGTCTCCTTGTACATATGTAGGAGATCCATTTGTTAGACTTCTAACAAGAATTTACAAATAATATTTGTAGTAATTTTGCAAGGGTTTACCTTAGGAATTTATCAAGGTATTTTTGGTACACCTTGGGATGATTGTAGATCCAAGTTTCCTTCATGAAATAATGAAGAGAATATGGATTTAGAAACTCTTAATTTTCGAAAATTGCTTAAGGTAATTTACTAGGATTTTCAACACAAAAATATACCTTAACTTGATCTTGTTGTTCCTTGTGTTGTTGTTGAATCTAGGAACCTCCTTGGAACATTTATGCTTGGCGAAAATTGTAGAAGTTGCTAGGATGATTTCTTGCTTCAAGACTTAGGAGATTTAACTAGGAAATTACATTAAAATGGTGTTAGAACTTAGAACACCATTAATGGAGCTTAAAGCTCTAAGGAATTAAATTAGCAAAGGAAGAAGGAATGAGAGGAGGGAAGAATGCTTACCATACGGTTGGTGTGGGCAAGGAAATGAATGAGCCTCACGTATGGTATTAAGGCAAGAATGAAAGGAATCAAATTTGGAAATTATTGGCATGTCACATGACATTATTCTATGACATGTTTTTGATTATTTTGATTACAAAATTGGCTACAATAGCCTCTTGATTGCACTAGACTTACGGCTGCTATAAGGAAATAATGGAGCTTGTTTTGACAATTTGAAAGAAGAAGACAAAGAGTATGATAGGTAGGTATTTCTTTTGTTTTTCTTAGATGACTAACATGCTATAATTGCCTTCTTTTCCCTTGTAAAAATCTGCAACATGGACTGAATGGAGCACTTTATTTTTGCTTGATTTAATAAGGCATATACACCTCTTTTTTCTTTGTTGAAATCGGCCACCATGTGCCATAAGAGACAAGTTGATTTTTGTTTGTTTTGAACAAGAGATAATGCTAGTTAGGTACATGTTCCCTTTGATTAATTTAGTAGCAAATCATACTCCCCTTTTCCTGATTCAAATCGGCAGCCACATGCCAATGGAGCCACTTGTTTTCTTTGTTTAATTGCCTAGTCAAAAGTATGACTAGATTTGTATTTTAATCCCATTATCTTAATATAAGCTAGTCTTCATTGTTTTCTTGCAGGGGAAATCGGCCATGGAGGTCCATTTGACTGATTTAGATTGACATATTATCACATGGTACATGCTAAGGTGAGTCACCATTCCATAAGTCAATTTACAACTAAAAACTAGCCAAAAATCACCTAAAATGGCGCCTACATTGTGGACCAATTGGGATTTATTTTTGTAACACCCCAACCGTTAAGCTCGTCATTACCTCTTAAATTGTCACCAATTACTCTTACTCACGCAGCGGAACTCTAATTACAACGAGGGGTGAAACAACGCCGTTAGCCACCCATATGGCTAACCAGGCCTATCTCACATACAGTAACGGTCTAATGGACTGGAACAACCGAGTACACAATACAAATACAATACTCAAATCATTTCTCTACTATACCGAGTCTACAATTTATGGATGCCGACAACATATTCGGTCTTACACCTCCTTCACTACATAAGTAATTAAAACTACTACCCATGTAACCCACCGACCCCGTCCTACTCTCGAACGGTAACATCTTCGGTGTACCTGTAAAATAAAAACATCCCCCTAGGGGCTCAGCTTAACGCTGCATATGAAATTCGCATACCCCGAGCGCTAACCGGGGTACGCCGACCACTTAGTCGGATATACATGGAGTTCATTTTAGTCAAACAACATGCATCAAGGCAATACAATAATATGTGTATTACACAAGGAATCTACATCCAATCACGGAACACGATTCCTAACTAACATAACAAGGTTGTTAGTGGCATCTGGTTACTCTTAGGCCTTGAGGGTTATTCCTCACTATGCCTTGTTTACTTATTCAATACCTCACCCGCTCTCTCGGGTTACTTATTCATATTCACACCCATTCTCTTGGGCTACTCGTACTATACTCACCCACACTCTCGGGTTACTTATTCTCATTATCTTACCCATACTCTTGGGTTACTTATACTCATTATCTTACCCATACTCTTGGTTACTTATTCTCATTATCTTACCCATACTCTTGGGTTACTTATTCTCATTATCTTACCCATACTCTTGGGTTATTTACACTCAAGCTCTTGTAGATTCTCGAGACACTACAGGTCTCCTACGTCACGCTTGTTACTCTCAATATATACTTAGGCCAAAACTCATGGCTCTCTAGCATAGTCTTACTTCCCCGGTTTCGACCCTACTCTGGGTCTAGCATGGTGGGAAGGTTCAACTAGCTCACGGAACTCTCTCTTAGTTCCTATCTCTTTTACTTAGGTCCGACTACTCTCGGACTACTCTCGTTCCCATACACTCCTCTCTCGGAGTTATAATAATATCATGTATATTAGTCTAGAAGCATCACTCTCGATGTTTCTAATGACTTGGGAACATTTCTTTAGTTCGGTTAATCTTAGGTTTTAAGAGTTACCCATACATTTACTTTACTCATACTTTCGGTTACTTGCATATACTAGGTAAAATCCTCATATAGGAGGTTGACCATGTCTCAAGGGAGTTACTAATCCCTCAGGTCTCTTTTACTTTCTCCACTGGTTCACATCTTCGAACTATCTTAAATCCTCTTGAAGGAGGTTCACTTATCTTTCCACTCTCATTTGTTTCGTGGATTGTTTCAATGTGGTTTTCTAACCATCATCGGGTATTTACTCAACCCGTACTTCTCCTCACATTCTAGGGAGTTCATATGTTTGTGTTATCGTTATACTTTAACGGATAGTTTGTGTGTTTGCACGTTTGCGTTATCATAAGCACCGACCCGATCTAGGGGTCTCTAGCCAAACGTTACTCACTACGAGTCGGTCCATTCACTATGTTAGACCACACCGGCATACAAGTATGTTAGCTCATTCAACATACATCAAGACATACATAATCAAACAATGGATTATTTTCATGCTTTAATCTTGATTAAGCCGGCACACAAACACACAAATCAACGTAACTCGGTTAGCACGCGGAGTATGAGAAAATCATACCTTTCACCGGGGTTTTTACTTTTACCGTGTCATCTCACCATGCTCGGGTCACGCACGATTCTCTGATAATGTTTCAAACATTATTATTAATACTAAGCTCATAAGGTATATGATAAAATGCTATTCCCGTATTTACCCCGTTATCCCGTTAACTCGGTTTTACTCTTGTCATTTGAGTTCTCACTTCTCAATCACTTCTAACACTTTCTTACACTTCTTAGGGCCTTAACATGTCACCAAACAAGGCCTTAACATCTTATAACATCATTAACCTTCAAACCCCCATCATTTAAACCCTTTAAAACACTCTCTGTAGGTTTCTGGGGGTGGTCCGGGACTTGGTCCTTAACCTAAGTCCCGGACCAATTGCGAACTTAACTCTCGGGTGAAAATTACACATGGTCCGGGACCTTGTCCTGGAGTATAGTCCCGGACCAAAGCAGCACTTGCACTCTCGGCCTTAATTTAGATGTGGTCCGGGACTTTGTCCAAGGACCAAGTCCCGGACCCTGCTAAAACCTGCTCCAAACTTGATTTTTCCACTCCAAATCAATCCTTAAACCACCCTTAATCTTTCCATAAACTTTCCACAAGTTTTCCACATGTTTAATCACCTTAAAACATGCTCTAAAACTCTTCAAATCATGGGTTAAACCCTTACCCAAATTCTTACTCAACATCACTTATATTCCATAACTAGTTTTTCTCTTGTTTTCTACTAGACTTGTAACAGATTTGGTTTCTTCTTTAAACCATTCTAACCTCACTTACTGATGCCATTCCAAGCATTCACATGGCATTATTTTTACTCCTAACACACTCTCCTTCAAAGTTTGGTTTTCCAAACCATTAACCACTCACTTAAACCTCTTAAACACACCTAGTTTCTTCCTTTGAATAGAACACTCAAGTCCATACATCCCTAGGAAATTTTGACAGCACTTGCCTACTTTCTATGCATTCACACCACACCATATATGCACACAAACACTTCTTCATCCCTGTTTAATGAGGCACCAACAACTACAACACTTTTGATCCCCATTTGCTCACATATGTACACTAGCTTAGTTTCTAGATTTATTTGCACACATAAACCACATTAAAAACATTCTCATTCCCACTCAATATTGTAGTACCAAGACTACACCAATTCAAGAGCATCAATCCAACTCTAAAATCTGTTTTACAAGTCAAATAAAAACTAACTCAAGGTAAGCTTTTTACCTTGTTTGCTTTCTGTTTTTTTTTCCCTTCTTCCTCTTCCTTTTTCTCCATCTTTCTCTTCTTGTTTCCACACTACACAAGGGGTCTAGATTGCCATCTACAATCACATACCCACACACACATCAAGCTTACTAATTTCATTTTTCCCACACCAAAAACTAGTATTTCAAGAACTAGTTTTTAGGCTCTAGCTTAGATATTACCTTGGAGTACTCAAAAGGATGGCTTGGCAATCAATTGGTGGAGTTCCCAAGCTTCCACAAGAGCAAGGAGCTCACGGCTGAAATGGGGAACATATTCAACGTGGAGGAATTTTTCCAAAACTACAAGAACAAGCTAGAAATGAGCAAAGCTCTAGCTTATAATTACCTTGAGGCACCAAGGTGATGAAGAAGAGTCAAAATCAGCCCCTCAAGCTTCAAAAGGCAAAACACCCATGGAAGTGAAGGTGGAGGAAACAAGATTTTGAGGGGTGGAAAACGTAGCCCTCGCCGATACGAATCTAACGGTATAATTTTTGTGTAATTCGGTGAAGAAATGAACAAGATAATGGAAGGAGAAGATGGAGGTGAGGTTGCTGTTTGGAATCGCTCAGCGTACAGAGGAGAGGAGGAAGAAGATAATAACAGGGGCTGGGCAAAAACGTGAAATGAAGAAGGAGGAGGTGAGAGGTAAGTAATTTAAGTTACCTTTTTACTTTATACTATTTGTTTTTTTACTTATTTGTCCTCTTATTACTAAATAGCTAGCAAGCTATTAATGAGTGTATACATATTAATTAAAACCGGCCCATGTGAATTAATAGCCCGGGCCGTTTTTTTCGTCTTTTCGAATTAAACGCGTTTCGTCTCCCGGTTTGGTCACTATTCACTTACCGGGTCCGTTTTCCGGAATTTTCTCGTTTAATTAATTTTAATGGTTATTAAGCTTCCATTAATACTTATTTATAGTTATTTAATCAACTATAATTTTTACGGGTCCATTTGACCACTTAAAGTCACGTTTTCGGGTTTTCTCGAAAAACGTGCTTTTATGCTTATTTAGCGTTTTAATCCATTATTTGGATCCGTTTTCTTCGGGAATCATTCCCGTACACTAATTAGGCCTAACAAAGCCTTAGGAATCCATCTCGGACCCTTACGAGATTATTTATCTCTTATTTAAATTTAATGCGCATTTTAGCGGTTTTCGCGTTTAACGCATTTTCTCTTTTCTTTTGGTTTTATTCTTTTTACCAATACTCTTTAGGCATCATTAGGCCTTTAATAATTTTATTAGAGTAATTAAATCACCAATATTAGGTCCGGGGTATTAAAATCTACCCCCCTTAGGAACTTTGTCCTCAAAGTTGGTGAATCTAAATGGTTACTCTCATGGGCACGCTATGCCAAGGTTATAATACATGTATAACCTTACAGACTCCACAAGTCAGTCACATTACATACTACACATACCACACACAAATCACAGCATGTATAGCAATCAAAAATACTCTTTTACTCTCTCCATGGAATTGGTCCGAAGACAAGAAGGCACTACAGTCCTCGAATCCACGTTGAGTAATATACTACTGATCCCTCAGGTACCGGTCACGTTGAACACTTACTCTTTCTGGTTCACGGCCGTTTCATGACAAATGGGCACTTACTCTCTCTGGCCCACGGTCCCTTCGGTTCTGATCAAAACATTACACATATACATATCCTCAGGCACTCTGGTTGACTCACTCAACACAGGAACATCTCAGGGTACTCTCCCCGTCCTGCTGCCTTTGGAAAAATCACACACTGACACCGCCCCAACCGGTCACTTAGGACCGCCGCACGTACGGTGCAATGGTTTCAAAACTAATACACGCCCACCGTTCTACCGGTCATCAAGACTTAAGGCCACAGCCATCGGCGGGTGATAGCGGTTTCAAAACCAGTTTCCGTTTCCATCTTCATACTTGAAGAAAATTCTTTTTTTTTCAAAATCTATTGAAAATTCTTTTTAAAACATCACACAACTCCAAATCAAATTTATGGTAGCTGTATCTTTTCTTAGCGTGATTACTTGTGACCACTTATAGGGAGCTTCAAGAATCATCCAACCCTGATGTGATCAGCATCAGTGTTGAACTATCCTTCCACCCCAATTTGTGTTCGGTTTCCCTTGATCGCTAGCAGACCAAGTTCCACCTCCCACGTCAGTTTCAAACAATCAGATAGACAAACATTTTCGTTTTCTATCTTTTACTCTTTCTAGTCATATTCTTAAAACAATCTGTTTCAATTTATCTTTATCATGGAACTTAAGTCATCCATTATTCTCAATTTGTTTCACTTACCTTGCCTAGGCATTCCATAATTGTGGCCTCATTAGTCAAATTATTACTCAACTTAAAACATACAACATACAACTCCAAAGGATGGAACTCACTCCATCAATCATTCTCAAATAAAATCACCTAGGGAACTCACTCCCTCTTAGGTTACACATCGGTTTCATGCCGATTCATACTCATCATAACTCATGTCTAATCTCACTAGACATATACTATAGGGATTCTCATTCCCTAGGAGTCTCTCTACTCCTCTTTTCATAAATATTACATACTCGTTACTCGCATCACTCATGCACAATAATCATTATTACACAATGAATGGGTACATATGTTTATGTAACATAAGTTCCAATCATCAAAACAATTTCTTTTGTGCTATGCACATACTAGTTTACGCACTAAACGTAAAACATACTCTAAGCGGTTTCTCGCCCTACCCCCCTTAAAAGGGGTTACGCCCGCGTAACAGACCATATGTTATACTGAACATTGGTTCACTAATTCTGGTATCATGAAGTGTTTTAACTTCAATGCGGTTAATTAACTCATAACCGGGTTCGGTTCTAGCCTCTAAGGCTTCAAAGCATTTAGGATTAGGCAATTACTCACAATTGCTAGGTATACTTAACCTTGAATTACGGCCCACTAGTTTCAGCTACGTGACCTGATAACTAGAGCTTAACTCGCTCTTAGGTATTCTCAATGTATTTCAATCGTCGCTTGGTATCTCTTACCGTATGCGAATTCGATGAGTTATAGATTTTCTCTCCAGTTCTCTGGAAATCTATATTTTTTTTTGTATAACTCTGTATACTTTTGTGGTTATTCACTACCTTTTTCCGACTTATTGTCGGTTGAGGTCAAGCTGCTACTTAGCATGTAGTGCTTCCTCATTTGATAATGACTTCTGAATCATGTTTGTTTATTTATTTCAGTACAAGAATTCCTCATTCATACTACTCTGCCTTTTTCCACATATCGATCCTGGGCCCTGTGGGTTACTGCCCACGTTCTTTGTGCATCTTTGGCCAATGGCCGCACGGTTATCTCTCTAGATTCTCACTCAACAGGCTTCGTTGACATTTCTCAATTCCTGACTCTCCCATTCGATCATTACCGCTAAATGCAATACCAAAACACTCAGTCTTACAGAGTGCAGAAGCGTAAACCCTTGACGATAAATCTCTCATGAGATAGGAATGATTATGTCTCCTTTACCACATTTCTTCATCAACTCTGATCACTATCTGAATATACTTTTACAATGGTCGCTTACTGCGTACCTTGGTCTTTCTCATTTCTA
Organism: Limonium bicolor; assembly: GCA_023374045.1. Lineage (NCBI taxonomy): Eukaryota > Viridiplantae > Streptophyta > Magnoliopsida > Caryophyllales > Plumbaginaceae > Limonium > Limonium bicolor. Next base: position 308,798,263 of record CM041778.1, read on the forward strand.
TGGCATCCGCTACTACTTTAGCTTCCGCCCAGGTGTTCTCGCCATTTATACTATGGCTTGCCATTCACTTAGCTCAATGAAATACGTTACTCTATTAAACCTCTCTACGTTTCTTGCGCATTGTTTACTTTGCAATTCATACTGCACACATACGATGTTTACTACTAATCCGATTACTCTCGCGGTTTCCTTCCATTGCTATCAAGCCTTTCTGCAGACTATTTGATTTCAAATACTCCTTGGCAATATACACATGCTCAAGTTTAATTACACCGCTTTAATGGTTTCACATTACATACATAGGTGGTAGCCTTTCTCTGGAGGATTCACGCAATTACCGCTCCGTAGGCTCCACAATAACAAGTGGTGTCCCCACTCTAAGGTAGTGGTTCGTGCTCCACAATAACTCTTATGCCTTTATGCATATGTTTTACAACGTTTGGATCTACGTATTGTAGTTGGTTTTGTCGGCTTACAAGCCACCTTGCCTCGAGTCATGCTCCATGCGGCTGTTTATATAGATTTCCGCTTCTCCGTATACCATTAAATGGTTTGGAGGTATTACTGGGTTTTTGATATGGAAGTTTCATCACGCTTCCGAACATGGAAGACCCTTAAAGTATTTTGATACTAATTCATGCCCTCTGGCAAGTTAGGGTGTTCCCTTTTTACGTGGGATCCCCTCGGGTTCTACCCGAGTGTTTGATTTAACACTTGTATTCTCAACACGATATCTCGTTCAACTACTGTTGACTTCGGTACCCTTCACGGATTGCTCCGGGGTGTTATCGAGTCGTGCCATTACAGCTGGCTTGATCTCATGGGTATGTTCAGATTCTTACTCCGCCTTGTGGTTATGTATGTTTTGAAATGTCCCTTTTGGGTTGTAACATCTCCGGTTATTGGGTAGATTCATTGGTTCTTTCTCCTTTATGATCCTGGTCAGGTCGTCATTCTCTTTGGTGAAGTATACTTTGGGAATTCTATCCCGTTTATCGAACATGAATATGTTCATTCTAGGCATTTGTCGTATTATTTATACTGGGTATTCATTCCAGTTACCGTATGTTTCCTTTGTGATTTCTGAGACATATCCAATGTCTATGTTCAATACTCTGTGCTTCTCGCACTTCTCTATGCTATATTCTTAGATCCATCATCTTACTGGATTCTTGACTCCCTTAACTCGGTAAGCTTCCTTGTGTTCTTCGATCATTCGAGGTGTCTACTGTCTTGGTTTGGATTGGCTCTTTCGTCCGTAGTATGGAGTGGGCTACTTCCCGTGTTCCGTACTCTACTTGTGTACATACATGGAGTATCTTATTGATACGTTACCACCTACCCGACTAACTCATAATTGGTCTGTCAGGCCCGCAAGCTCCTTGGGAGTGCGGTCGTTCCATGTCTCGTTTAGTACACCGTAGTGTCGGTCACACGCCTAAGTGAAGTATTCTGTTGCCAACTCCTCTTATATCGTCCTATGATAACTTACCGTGATTCTCTGGTTTGGTTTTTAAAAATTTGGGAGTTTTTGAAAAATTCTATGTTTGAAGAAAGATTCGAGTTGAAAATAAAATCTCCACTGCATTTCAATGCCGGTTGCTTCTTACCAAGTCTGACTTCTTGCAGACTGGTATGTTCTTTATACAGTGGTCAGGCCTTTAGGCCTTTCCAAGGTTTCGTTCAGAATTCTTAGGGTTTGTGGTGCTATATTGGCTTCTCTTGCCACTTTGGTACTTGCTAAGTACTGGTCGCTTGTCTAAGCTCTTCTTATTAGTCCCGCTATTACTGCACTTGCCGTGGCAAGTGCGCGGTACTGGCGGTTTTTGGGTTAACTCATACCGGTCACGGTATTGTTCACATTGTATTTGGTAGCCTCGTTGGCTCTTCCTTGATCCCCTAGTTGGATAACTGCTCCTTGGAGCTGCTTCTCATTCCTCTTGACATGACTGTCATTCATTTAGGTGCTCCTCCACTCTCGGAGTTCCTTAATTACTTTAATTATATGCTTTACCTCGTTGCTCGTTCCCACGTCTTTACTGTGGTTACCGAGGTTTAACTTATTTAGGTACTACTTCTGTAGTCCTATTCGGGTATATCCCGTAGTTATGCTCGTAGCTGTCTAAACTGTATCAGTTAAGTATTGCGACCTCTTTGGGTGTGGCAGGGTGGGTGCATCTACCTTTGACTAGATTCTTAGTAAATGGGTATACCGTTGGTGGTAATATTTAACTATGGCGGTCCGTAGACATGTGTCCCGGTTCCCGTTAGTTCTCATGAATCCGCCTTGTTGCGCGGTTGGTGCATCCTTTTTGCTGCTGCTCGACCAGCTGGGTTCTCGCGACTGCTAAGCATGTCGCCCCAGGCTGCCACAAATTCTGGTCTCCTTGGATTAGGATATCTCGACCTTCCGTCATTGCATGCAGTTATTGTCATTTCAGCGGGATCCGTCTCCGGGATTTCCGGTTCTCGGAATCTACCGCATGACAGGTTCTGGTTCAGAATGAAATATTTAACCACTGCCAGATCGGGTTTCCCCGTCTCTCTGGCGTTCTTTCCCGAACTTTTAATACGGGGGTTGTGGAGGGCGGGTTTGGTATTGTAGGTATCCAGATCATACTGGAAGTTCCTAACTAGCGCATCTCTCACGCTACCACTCAACCCATAGCCCTAAGTCTCTAATTCCTAACTCGGTATTTCCTAAGCTCGGTATTTCCAGCCATCAGAGCGATACTTCGCTCTGATACCATTTTTGTAACACCCCAACCGTTAAGCTCGTCATTACCTCTTAAATTGTCACCAATTACTCTTACTCACGCAGCGGAACTCTAATTACAACGAGGGGTGAAACAACGCCGTTAGCCACCCATATGGCTAACCAGGCCTATCTCACATACAGTAACGGTCTGATGGACTGGAACAACCGAGTACACAATACAAATACAATACTCAAATCATTTCTCTACTATACCGAGTCTACAATTTATGGATGCCGACAACATATTCGGTCTTACACCTCCTTCACTACATAAGTAATTAAAACTACTACCCATGTAACCCACCGACCCCGTCCTACTCTCGAACGGTAACATCTTCGGTGTACCTGTAAAATAAAAACATCGCCCCTAGGGGCTCAGCTTAACGCTGCATATGAAATTCGCATACCCCGAGCGCTAACCGGGGTACGCCGACCACTTAGTCGGATATACATGGAGTTCATTTTAGTCAAACAACATGCATCAAGGCAATACAATAAATATGTGTATTACACAAGGAATCTACATCCAATCACGGAACACGATTCCTAACTAACATAACAAGGTTGTTAGTGGCATCTGGTTACTCTTAGGCCTTGAGGGTTATTCCTCACTATGCCTTGTTTACTTATTCAATACCTCACCCGCTCTCTCGGGTTACTTATTCATATTCACACCCATTCTCTTGGGCTACTCGTACTATACTCACCCACACTCTCGGGTTACTTGTTCTCATTATCTTACCCATACTCTTGGGTTACTTATACTCATTATCTTACCCATACTCTTGGGTTACTTATTCTCATTATCTCACCCACACTCTTTGGTTATTTACACTCAAGCTCTTGTAGATTCTCGAGACACTACAGGTCTCCTACGTCACGCTTGTTACTCTCAATACATACTTAGGCCAAAACTCATGGCTCTCTAGCATAGTCTTACTTCCCCGGTTTCGACCCTACTGGGTCTAGCATGGTGGGAAGGTTCAACTAGCTCACGGAACTCTCTCTTAGTTCCTATCTCTTTTACTTAGGTCCGACTACTCTCGGACTACTCTCGTTCCCTACACTCCTCTCTCGGAGTTATAATAATATCATGTAATAGTCTAGAAGCATCACTCTCGATGTTTCTAATGACTTGGGAACATTTCTTTAGTTCGGTTAATCTTAGGTTTTAAGAGTTACCCATACATTTACTTTACTCATACTTTCGGTTACTTGCATATACCAGGTAAAATCCTCATATAGGAGGTTGACCATGTCTCAAGGGAGTTACTAATCCCTCAGGTCTCTTTTACTTTCTCCACTGGTTCACATCTTCGAACTATCTTAAATCCTCTTGAAGGAGGTTCACTTATCTTTCCACTCTCATTTGTTTCGTGGATTGTTTCAATGTGGTTTTCTAACCATCATCGGGTATTTACTCAACCCGTACTTCTCCTCACATTCTAGGGAGTTCATATGTTTGTGTTATCGTTATACTTTAACGGATAGTTTGTGTGTTTGCATGTTTGCGTTATCATAAGCACCGACCCGATCTAGGGGTCTCTAGCCAAACGTTACTCACTACAAGTCGGTCCATTCACTATGTTAGACCACACCGGCATACAAGTATGTTAGCTCATTCAACATACATCAAGACATACATAATCAAACAATGGATTATTTTCATGCTTTAATCTTGATTAAGCCGGCACAAACACACAAATCAACGTAACTCGGTTAGCACGCGGAGTATGAGAAAATCATACCTTTCACCGGGGTTTTTACTTTTACCGTGTCATCTCACCATGCTCGGGTCACGCACGATTCTCTGATAATGTTTCAAACATTATTATTAATACTAAGCTCATAAGGTATATGATAAAATGCTATTCCCGTATTTACCCCGTTATCCCGTTAACTCGGTTTTACTCTTGTCAATTTGAGTTCTCACTTCTCAATCACTTCTAACACTTTCTTACACTTCTTAGGGCCTTAACATGTCACCAAACAAGGCCTTAACATCTTATAACATCATTAACCTTCAAACCCCCATCATTTAAAACATGCTCTAAAACTCTTCAAATCATGGGTTAAACCCTTACCCAAATTCTTACTCAACATCACTTTATTCCATAACTAGTTTTTCTCTTGTTTTCTACTAGACTTGTAACAGATTTGGTTTCTTCTTTAAACCATTCTAACCTCACTTACTGATGCCATTCCAAGCATTCACATGGCATTATTTTTACTCCTAACACACTCTCCTTCAAAGTTTGGTTTTCCAAACCATTAACCACTCACTTAAACCTCTTAAACACACCTAGTTTCTTTCTTTGAATAGAACACTCAAGTCCATACATCCCTAGGAAATTTTGACAGCACTTGCCTACTTTCTATGCATTCACACCACACCATATATGCACACAAACACTTCTTCATCCCTGTTTAATGAGGCACCAACAACTACAACACTTTTGATCCCCATTTGCTCACATATGTACACTAGCTTAGTTTCTAGATTTATTTGCACACATAAACCACATTAAAACATTCTCATTCCCACTCAATATTGTAGTACCAAGACTACACCAATTCAAGAGCATCAATCCAACTCTAAAATCTGTTTTACAAGTCAAATAAAAACTAACTCAAGGTAAGCTTTTTACCTTGTTTGCTTTCTGTTTTTTTTTTCTTTCCCTTCTTCCTCTTCCTTTTTCTCCATCTTTCTCTTCTTGTTTCCACACTACACAAGGGGTCTAGATTGCCATCTACAATCACATACCCACACACACATATCAAGCTTACTAATTTCATTTTTCCCACACCAAAACTAGTATTTCAAGAACTAGTTTTTAGGCTCTAGCTTAGATATTACCTTGGAGTACTCAAAAGGATGGCTTGGCAATCAATTGGTGGAGTTCCCAAGCTTCCACAAGAGCAAGGAGCTCACGGCTGAAATGGGGAACATATTCAACGTGGAGGAATTTTTCCAAAACTACAAGAACAAGCTAGAAATGAGCAAAGCTCTAGCTTATAATTACCTTGAGGCACCAAGGTGATGAAGAAGAGTCAAAATCAGCCCCTCAAGCTTCAAAAGGCAAAACACCCATGGAAGTGAAGGTGGAGGAAACAATATTTTGAGGGGTGGAAAACGTAGCCCTCGCCGATACGAATCTAACGGTATAATTTTTGTGTAATTCGGTGAAGAAATGAACAAGATAATGGAAGGAGAAGATGGAGGTGAGGTTGCTGTTTGGAATCGCTCAGCGTACAGAGGAGAGGAGGAAGAAGAATAACAGGGGCTGGGCAAAAACGTGAAATGAAGAAGGAGGAGGTGAGAGGTAAGATTTAAGTTACCTTTTTACTTTATACTATTGTTTTATTTACTTATTTGTCCTCTTATTACTAAATAGCTAGCAAGCTATTAATGAGTGTATACATATTAATTAAAACCGGCCCATGTGAATTAATAGCCCGGGCCATTTTTTCGTCTTTTCGAATTAAACGTGTTCGTCTCCCGGTTTGGTCACTATTCACTTACCGGGTCCGTTTTCCGGAATTTTCTCGTTTAATTAATTTTAATGGTTATTAAGCTTCCATTAATACTTATTTATAGTTATTTAGTCAACTATAATTTTTACGGGTCCATTTGACCACTTAAAGTCACGTTTTTGGGTTTTCTCGAAAAACGTGCTTTTATGCTTATTTAGCGTTTTAATCCATTATTTGGATCCGTTTTCTTCGGGAATCATTCCCGTACACTAATTAGGCCTAACAAAGCCTTAGGAATCCATCTCGGGCCCTTACGAGATTATTTATCTCTTATTTAAATTTAATGCGCATTTTAGCGGTTTTCGGGTTTAACGCATTTTCTCTTTTCTTTTGGTTTTATTCTTTTTACCAATACTCTTTAGGCATCATTAGGCCTTTAATAATTTTATTAGAGTAATTAAATCACCAATATTAGGTCCGGGGTATTAAAAATACAAACCCGAACGCCAACAACTGCAACTAAGAGGCGATTAATGGAAGTATGTTACACACGATATTTTTAAACAAGCCATAAATAATATTAGAAATGTACAAGATAATAGTTCACCTTCACCCATACATACGGGATCCAAATATAAAAGCATGCTAATGCACTAGGGAACATGTCAGAAAATGAATAGATTCTAGAAGGCTATACCTCGTAAACGGACGGAAGTCATATGCTGACGTCCATAGGAGAGACCTCGAGTTCACTGTAGGCGATCGAGTCTTCCTTAGAGTTTCACCTACGAAAGGAATTTTTAGATTTGGGCAGAAGAGCAAGCTTAGCCCGAAGTATGTAGGACCGTACCTTATTACGGAGCGAGTGTGCCCATTAGCTTACAGATTAGATTTATCTTAGAGCCCGAGACACTCGAACTAGACCCTACACTTAGATATGAGGAGACCCCAGTTCTCATATTAAAATCCAAGACTAGGGAAACCAGGAACAAGACCACTAAAATGGTCAAGGTTTTGTGGTCAAACCACGATATTTAGGAGGCGACATGGGAGCTAGAAGACTCCATGCAAGACAAGTATCCAACAATTTTATCTTAGTTTTGTGTATACTTGTAGGGGTACGTGGGCGTAACCCTTTTTAAGGGGGGTAGAGCACCACATGCGACTTGTACATCTGCAGTCTATATTGGTTTTGTGTATGGTTATTTGTGTTTGATTGTTGCGCATGTGTGCAATTGGTTGAATGATTGTTGATATGTCCCATGTGACAATGATTGATTATCAATGATATGTCCTGTGAGACACTTATATGGTTATCGTAGTGTCCTATGTGACACTTGAATAAGTTATGGTCGTGTTCTACGTAAAACTTGGATGTTTATGAAGCACTTAATTACTTTGCAGTATATTTGTATTTATTCCTACAATCACACAAGAGATTCACTGCCAAGGGTTTACGCCTCTGCACTCTGTAGGACTGAGGATTTGGTATTGCTCTTGTGCAGTGATGACCGAGTGGGATAGATAGGAAGTTGGAACACGCATTGTTTTACAGTATTTATTAAGTTATTATGCTGTGATATAATATTATCACGAATAAAGAATATCTGTCTATAGGAATTTCATACATGATGCAATATAGAGATGTCAATATAATATTGACACCCTGGAATAATAGGTATACAAGGAATAGATAAGAGGAACTTGATTCCATAGGATGAACAAATATAAGTTATGACTTCGGGACGAAGTCCTTTTAAGGGGGGTAGACTGAAATACCCCTAACATTTAAATAATTAAATATATGTAAATAAATATTATTTGAGGAATAATAAATATTATTTGGGGGATTATGAACCCTAGGAAAGTATATAGACACTTGGGCGTTAAAAACGCACCTAAACTCCTTAAGGTCAAAAACGTGCGTTAAAGCCCGACCTTAAGTAAACAAGTTATATAAGCTATAAACTTCTTATGAAGATAATCAAGGATCATTGTATGACCCTTAGAACGCAGGACCCCATCTAAAAATGTAATAAAGATACAAATGGCTCGGGAGTTCCCTTAAAGGCCCCTTAAGGCCCGAAAGTCCCGGAAATACCTTAAATAAAATAAAGCATTACACCTCATTAAATGCATAATAGTACCTTAATGAACATTTAAGATAAAGTTCTCAAGATAAATTCTCAGTTAAAGACAAAATACCCGGGAGGATTTCTTAACGCTCCTTTTTGCCCGGGTAGCCCGAGAATTGTGTTCTGAGTTAGTATAACCCCATATAACTCAATGTAACACCTTAATATATTATTATTGACTATAAACAATGTCAATAAGCACTTGGAAGTCGTAGCGACTAATTAATTCCCAGAAAAATCCTTAAAGCACAAAAACGCACCTTCGGGTGTCACAAAAATGCGTTTTACGGAATTGCCTTGAAGTTTTTGGGGAGCCACGAGTTGTTAAACTTAAAAGCGGATAAAATGACCATCTAAATCAATTGATTGCAGTACTAAATTCATAGTACAAACAGGGGCGAGTTTTGAGACAAAAAGATACCTAAAATCAACATTTTTACCTTAAAACTTTCATCTTTTACCATAATAAAAATGTACCAATTAAATGCTGGAACCTACTACATATATTAGTATGGTCTTAGTACAATATTGTAACAAAAATCAAATGAAAAATTAATTCCATTTGAGCTCTATTCCATGCGTGAGTTTATGTCATAATTGGCTAAGTTTTTGCAAAAAATTATCTAAGTAGATGATGACTCATCCAGCATATGTTACATCATAATGTATCAAATAATTCCATCAAATGAAGCCTCATCCACGGTTTACCTACAAGATAACAAGATAGATTAGATTAAACAAAGTAATGAAATTGAAATACTAAAAGTAAAGCTAGTATCTACATTAGACTACTTAATGAAGACAATTTGTCCTATACTACATGTGTAACCGATAAGGACCAAGGAAGGTGAGGTTTGATTGCCTTATATTAAACTAAAGAATGACCATGACCTAACAAAGCATGATTCATGGTTAATACAAACAAAACAATTGTGCTAGACTAGCACATGGTGTCCGATTGTGATAAGTAAAGAGAGGGGTATATGATTGCCAATTGGGAATCAGTAGTGGGGCATTTTATTGACCACTAATTAATCTCATAATACATATACCTAACTTCTTAATTGTTGCTATAATTAACAAACTCAAAAGTAGTAATCTAGCATACCATTACCGTAAAGATACAAGAAGTGGAGCTGCTTGGTGCTCCATTACAGCCGAGCTCCTCCTCCTGCAAGAATAGATAAATTAGCTATACTAATCAATCTAATAAAGCCTAATAACATTAACTAATCTAAACTAATTGACAACCATTCTTTTAGCCATTAGTTTACATGATTGGGAGATGCCAATTCATTAGTGGCCAAACAGTCGTATACTAGTCCATCTAAGAGATTTATGTGGCTAAATTATGTAGTCAAATAAACATAAACATTACATAAAATAAAGACATGAAATAATGACAATAAATAAATCAAATTCTAATTACCTTCAATCTCTTCTACTAATGCTCTACGTGAGCTTCCATTTCCCTTGCCATACCTCATTCACGAATGGTGAGTTTCATCTCTAACTCTCTCTTTTCTTCATTTCCTAAATTAATTCCTAAGTGTTAATAAACTCCATTAATGGTGTATTATTTCCTAACACCATTCTAATGTAATTTCCTAGCTAATTCTATCAAGTCTTGAAGCAAGAAATCATCCTAGCAATCTCATCAATTTTCGCCAACCATAAGGTATTCTAAGGAGGCTTCTTGATTCAACAACAATACAAGGAACAACAAGATCAAGTTAAGGTATATTATCATGTTGAAAATCTTAAGAAAATTCCCTTAGTAATTTTCGAAAATTTAGGAACTTCTAAACATATGTTCTCTTCATTATTTCATGAAGGAAACTTGGATCTACAATCATCACAAGGTGTATCAAAAATACCTTGATAAATTCCTAAGGTAAACTCTTGTAAATTACTACAAATATTATTTATAAGCTCTTGTTAGAAGTCTAACAAATAGATCTCCTACTTATCTACAAGGAGTTCGAAATATCTACAACAAGATACCATTTGAAGAGCTTGGAAATTCAAGGAAAAATCAAGTACAAGAATTGTCTTGATTTAAGGAGTAAGTATATATAATTAAGGTTTATTAAGTTTAAGTTTAATTAAGCTTCAAACTTTGGTATAAAAATTATGTATAACCATTACATAAATTAAGGCCGAAATATATGGGATATAATGTCAAGAAAATAATTTTTAACATATAAGGTAAGATTATTACCTTAAGGTATAAATATGTGTCACAAAAATTAATTAGGATGCATATAAAAGTAAACCGAATTATCTAAGGTTTATTTGTTCTATTTTTAGTTTATAATCATTCTAAGTCATTAGCATAATTTTTAGAAGTGTTATATGGCTTATATACATTTACATGTATTTATTATAAGGTTTAAATCAAGTTTTAAAACTATATAGTAAAAGTATAAAGCCGAGAGTTAAATATATATTTGGGTGAATTTCAAAATATATAAGTGTATTAACTTATATTATAAATTTTTGGGACATTAAAAATAGCTACAAGTATTTAAATGGCTAGTTTAATAAGTTATGTGGCTAAAATGTAAATTTTGAAAAGTTTGGTGTATGAATAATAATTGTCGAGAGTATAAGGGGTGATTTGGTATATTTATGTTATAATATAAGGTAGGAATTAATATTATGAATTTTAGTGAATTTAAGTAAGTGGTTAAGTGTTAAAGTGACATTTTATAAAGTTTTGGGACTATTGTGTAATTATTGGGAAATATAGTATATGGCCGAGCATTACCTATGATTTTATGGGTTTACTACAGTATTAATTATGAAATTAAGTCTTGGTCAAAGTGTTGACCAAAAACTTTGGGTTAAAATGATTTATGACATAAAATAATAAGTTTATAAAAGTTTTGGGGTGAATATGTAATTTATGGAAGTATATATGAAAAATAAAATTTAATATGGGGCGAAAATATAATTAAAGAAAGATATGGGTTGCTTCGGTTATTTAAAAGAATTTAATATTAAACTATGATTTATAAGTTAATATGTAACTTATATAAAGTTTTGGGGTTTAAAAGTGAATAAAGGGAAATATAAGTGAAAACCGAAAAAAGGGGGTTTATTTGTAATCTATAAAGGTTGGTAAGGCCAATTTGTAATTACCAAAAATTTGTAGGAGTGTTTGGTAAATTGATAAAGTAAGGTGGTTAATTAATAATTATAAAGGTTAGTGTGGATAATTAGTGAATTAAAAAGGTTATAAGTTATTTGGCAATTTATAGAAGTTAATATAATTGTTTTACAAATTTCCGAAAATTAATATGGGTATTTAGTAAATTATAAAAATATATGGTTGTTTGGAAAATGGTAAAAGTTAATGGGTTCAAATTATGATTACCGGAAGTTATACGTGGTTATTTAATAAATTATTAGGTTGTTGGATATAAAATATAAATACCGAAATAATAAGGTTGGTATTGTAATTTAATAAGGAAAGGAAGTAAAACTAGGTAATATAATGTAATATGATATATTTTGGAGTATAATATAAAGTTTATAAAATAAAGGTGGTTATAATATAACTAACCAAATAATATGATATAAGGAACAGGTGGGAATAATTATGAGTATATAAATAATGAGATAAGGATATACCGTATAATGGAAATTCATTATCACATGTGAACTCCACATAAAATAATGAACTGGTAGGTTATCTAGAACCACTGTTAAAATAACAGGGGGAAATAAAAGAACATACGGAGTTAGTATACTACGTAAATAAACTCTACAGTGACAGTACTGTAATATTTAATGAATAGTTATATTAATGTTATCCAGTATTGAATGTTTAAATAACAGCGTACGGGGAGGGACTACTGTACAGGAGTTTGTCAAGCTAGTAGTTACTTGGTGAACGGTATGTTAATTGTGTGGTCTGAATGTCCTAAGGATTATCCTAAGGTCCAGACAATTTGTGTTAATTGTTTAAGAGCGATATCTGTGATTTTATGTGAATGATATTGTATACTGTATTGCTCAACTTGGTTGCGTTTTATTTATACGCGAACGTCTCATGACTGGAAGTTTATACATTTAAACTGGATCAAGACTAACTGACCTAAAGGTATTATTGAACCTAACTGATGGTCAACTATTATAGTCTTAACTCAAGGATTGGTTATATGTCACTGACAAAAAGGGCTAACTTATAAGAGAGGAATCCAGATCGTTTCGACTTTCTGGTTGCGCATTGTGATCACTACGAGAGACTATAATGGAGTCACTCGAAATCCATCAGCCACATTCGGGGATGGCGGAAGGCACTGCCGTTGGTGCACAGGTTCGACCGGATCGGTCAATTAACCAGGGCCACAGGGTCAGCTGGTAAACAGTTCCAATGGAACACAAGGGGACATTCGTCCATTAATAAGTTGATAAGGTTTGTCTTAACATGACACTTGAGGTGGGAATTAATTGGAAAAGGTTAAATGATTGGTTTAAAAGATAAGGGTCAGGTGGCCAACTAACAAGTACAGTTTAATACGCGTATCTTGTTTGGTTTATTAATGTGTGACTATTGGTTATTGTTGTTGATTGTCGAGGTGTGGCTATTAGTGTTTGTACTGTCGCACAGTGATGTTTACAGGTGAATTGTTGTGGTTGTTTAATGTTTACAGTTATTACTGTTGGATTTGTAAACCGGAATATATTGTAATGAATCTAATATCAAGATGGCTAAACGACTTAAGGAATCTAGATGGCTTAAGATCACATTTAGCATACCAGCATTTCGATTGATGAGCCCTTCATTGGGCCAAACATTCCAGGTTATTGAAGAAGACTAAAGCCGAGTGCGGGACACGGGGGGTAGCTGAAGTGTTTTCAACAAACACCGTTGGTTTTTATTAGGTATGTATTAAGAAGGTTGTTGTATTCAGTTAGTTGCTCATTTAGTTGGATTGGGTTGTAATAATTAGAGTGCTCAGTATCTGTTCATCACAGCGTGAGGAGTTGTATTGTTGGAAAGAGTAAGGATGCCTTGTTACTCACAAGGGTGAGTGACGGCGTGTAACACCAGGGTAGATAGTTTATTTTCCGCTGTGATTGCTATTTATTATGCTATGAGTTATGACGTCATTACAGGTTTAAGATTAGGGGTGTTGCAGATGGCCACGACCATTGGTGTCCCGCCATACAATAGGTGACATAAGGAGGACTCGTAGTTCCCACGTTACGGGAATGGTTACTACCATTGGTGTCCCGCCATATAATAGGTGACAACAAGAGAATGTGTGGAGAACAAGTCGTCTACTAATAAGACGTCTGTCATTGAATATTGGTAACCGAGGATACCAACTAGCAGTGTAACTTAATCGGTATTACGAGGATTATTTCTTTATACATGTGAGAACAACTAGACGGGCCTCAGAGGTTAAAACGGCAAACACCTTTCATGTCTAATGTCTTTCACGCTGCATTGTGTTGTTCATTGATTGTACTACATTGTGTGATGATTACTTGTGGATTGTAGTGGACTTGATGATTGAATATTCGATGTTTACGCATGTTTCCTTACAGCACTTTTATAACAGTAAACCGGACAAAGCATGAAATGAATCTAATGTAAGATGGCTAATAAACAACTTAAGTGACCGATAGGGTCCACCTAGCATACTCAGCATTTATCGCTGAGCCTCCACGGCATGCTGTTAGGTGGATGATTGAGCAAGGAAGCCGGAGAGCGGGACTTCTGGGTAGATGACGACCTTATGTTTATTGCATTGTTAGAATCAACTGTATTAAGTCTGTTGTAAATTTGGGAAGAGTTTTAGATGCTCACTAGTCATGTATATCGAGTTGTAATTAGATTAGTAGACATCTCGTTCATCACTGTGGTTTAGCATTACTATTGTTGTTATTTAGCTTTTGCTTCATGACTCGCATGGGCGAGTAATGGCATGTGACACCCAAGTGAGGATTATTATCGTGTAGACTTCCGCGGCGAGACGTCTTTAATTACGCTACTAGAGGGATTATTACGAGTTAACGAGTAGGGGTGTTACAGTAGAAACCTCAAGAGCAAGATGCACGGATCTGGGAAAGGAAAGGATCTTCAAGCTGTTAAAGTTAGAATGGAAGATGAGGTCAACCAGAGGAATGAGAACCCCTTTCAAGCTCTGGCAGAGACTGATTATGAAGGTTGTGTATCAACGGTTAAGGATACATTCAACACCAGCAGCAAGCCTGAAAAGGTGCAAAGTGAAGAAGCTGAAGGATATTCAGAAGAAGATGGAGTCTATAAGTATACAAAGGGGTGAATCTAATAAGTTGCACCAGATAGAGAATATGAGAGCACAAACTGAAGATCCAAACAAGGGCAAAAAATGAATTCACATGCTTGCGGGGTTAATCCCACACCAGAGTTTGTTCCCTCTTTAACTGTGAATTCTCTTCAGAATCCACCAGGTGATATATTTCTTTGAATGCTAATGTTGTTGCTAGGAAAATGGGCCTTAGTAATGTGTATATGATTGATGCTTATGGGTTTAACAGTGGTCTTTGGATCTTATGGGATGATAAGGTAAAGATTAAGGTTATATCGTCTGACGAGCAATTCATCCACACACTGGTCTCTTATAATAATATTTCCTTCTTTTGCACCTTCGTGTATGCAAATCCTGATAATGCTTGTCGAATAAATCTATGGAATCTATTTTCCTCCCTAAAAGAACCCTCTAATTTGCCCTGGATGTTAACCGGGGATTTTAACTCCATAATGTCTCTGGTTGAGAAAAAAAGGTGGTATCAGAATTCTTAATAGAGGTAGCAAAGAATTTGCTGATTGGATTCATAGTGATTCTTTCATCTCCCTTTCTGTGAAGGGTAATCTTTATACCTAGTCCAATGGATCCATATTTGAAAGGTTGGACAAAACTCTAGTGTCAGCTAATTGGTTGGATCTCTTCCCCTTTTCCCACTATGTGAATCTCCTTAAACTAGGGTCTGATCATTCTCCAGTCGTTTCCCATTTTTAGGACAAAACTCCATCTTCTAGTGGCCTAAAGCCTTTTAGGTTTTAGGTGGCTTGGGCCACTCATCCCTCTTACAATGATACTATGAACCTCTCCTGGTCTAGCAATGTAAATATCTCTACTAACCTTGAATCTCTTACCAGTATCCTTTCTAAGTGGAACAAAACTTTTTGGAAACATTTTCCATAAGAAAAATAGAATTCTTGCTAGGTTGGCTAGTATTCAAAAGGTCCTAGAACATAAACAAACTTCTGAGCTGAGAAGACTTGAGGAGAAACATAGAAAGGAGCTAAAGCTGATCTTAATAAGTGAAGAGATGCTTTGGTGCCAAAAATCTAGAGACAAGTGGATCCTTTATAGGGATAGGAACACTAGATATTTTCATAGAAAAACTATGATTAAGAGGATTAAAAACAAAGTTTTGAGTCTTGAAGATTCAAATGGTCATATAGTTAAGGGAGATGAGAACCTTCTTAAACTAGCCACTGACTCTTTAAAAATCTGTTTTATGAGGATATCCCCAACATTCAGCACCATAGCGCTCACTCCTTCCCCATGATCAGTGAAGTTTAGCTTTCAGCCATGAGTGAGACACCTTCCCAGTTAGAAATAGAGGAGATTATTAGAAGTATGAGTAACTTCAAAAAGTCCTTGGCCCAGATTGTTTCCCAGTTTGGTTCTTTAAGAATCACTGGGAAATAGTTAGTGGTTGCATTTTTGAGGTGATTAGATCAACATTCATCTCTGGTCAATTTTGTAGAAGCCTTAACTCTACCCTTCTCTGCCTAATTCCAAAAGCTCCCACTCCTGTATCTATGAAACAATTCCGGCCCATTGCTTTGTGTAATGTAAGTTATAAAATCTTAGCTAAAACCCATGCCAATAGAATTAAAATTGTCATCTTTGATGTAATGTCCCCTTTTCATAACAGTTTTGTCCCACATAGACATATAAGATAATCATGTAATTATGCAAGAGGTTCTTCACTCAATGAGGAAAACTAAAGCTAAAGATGGTTGGGCTATCATCAAGGTGGACCTTGAAAAGGCCTATGATAGACTTTCCTGGAGCTTTATTAGGAACAACTTAGAATGTATTAAGTTCCCTCTTGATTTCATAGAGTTAGTCATGTTCTGCGTTAGTTCTGTCTCCATAAGAGTCCTCTGGAATGGCCTACAATCTGAGTCCTTTTGCCCTACTAAAGGCCTAAGACAAGGGGACCCTCTCCCCCCCTATCTGTTTGTTCTCTGCCTGGATAGATTGTCCCACATGATAGAAGATGCGGTTGTCAACCACCACTGGGCCCCTATTAAGCTTTACAAGAAGGGTCCACCTTTGACTCACATATTCTTTGCAGACGACCCTATGCTATTGGGAAAAGCATCAAAAGAAAACACATTAGCTATGAAAGGTGTCTTTAATTCTTTCTGCTCCATCTCTGGACAAAAGGTAAGTTATGAAAAGTCCAGGGTGTTGTTCTCTACGAATGTGATGTCTAGTAATATAATCAACATTAGTAAGGCTATAGGCTCCACTAGTTGAAAATATTATTTACCACGGTTTTAAACGTGGTATTTGCTCCCGTCACAAATGCCAAAAAATCACGGTTCTCTAACCCGTCGTTTTAAAGTATTTTTCATGCAGAGTTTGTCAACTATATACCACGGTTTTAAGAACAACCGTCATTTATAGTGAGCTATAAACCACAGTTGAAGCAAATAACCGTCATTTATAGTGAGAATAAATGACGGTTGTTCTTAAAACTGTGGTATATAAAATGTATAAAATCAACGAATAAACCACGGTTATACATGAAATCATGGTTTATAGTCTGTGACTTCTCCCCGCTTTCAATCTGGTAATCTCAACACAGCGCAGGCACAAGAGAATGAAGAGGCAGACATGTATATTCCTTGTTTGCGAATTAGGGTTGCAACATCGTGAGTGAAGAATAGAGGCACAGTATGTTCCTTGTTCGTCGGTGGGTTGCAAAACTATCGTGAGGTTGAAGAGAATGAAATGAGGCGTACAACATGTTCCTTGTTCGCCAGTTAGGGATGCAAAACTTACAGTGAGTGAAGAGATAAGGACGAGGCTCAGAGCATGTTCCTTGTTCGCCAGTGGGGGTTGCAAAAATTACCGTGAAAACAAGAGAATGAGAGAGGCCGGAGCATATTCCTTGTTCGCCAGTACGGATTGCAAATTTATGGTGTGGTTGATATGGCACAAAGCATGTTCCTTGTTCACTAGTATGGGTTGTGAAATTACCGTGAGGTTGAAGAGATGGCGCAGAGCATGTTCCATGTTCGCCGCAAAAATTACCTGGAAGTGAAGAGAAAGAGGAAGAGGCGCAGCATGTTCGACCATTGTTCACTAGTGTGGGTTGCAAATTACAGTGAGAGAGAGAGAGAGAGAGAAATATATAAGAAAATAAAGAGAGCCAGGTTAATTTGGGCCGAAAATGAAAATTCCTGCTCAGACTATATACCACGGTTCACCAAAAACCGTGGTTTATTCACTCAAGCGTGTAATATAAATGATGGTTGCCCTATAAACCGTGGTTTATAAGTAAACTATATACCACGGTTCTTCAAAAACCGTGATTTATTCTTACCGGCGTGTACTTTAAATAATGGTTGCCCTAGAAACTATGGTTTATAAGTAAAATATACCACGGTTCTCCAAAAACCGTGGTTTATTCTCTCCGGCGTGTACTTTAAATGACGGTTGCCTTAGAAATCGTGGTTTATAAACTTTAAACCATAGTTTTTCATTCAACCGTGGTTTAAACGGCGTCATTTAAAAAAAATTCTACTAGTGTATCCCAATGGCTCATAAGTTTGGTAAATATTTAGGGGTCAATCTAGTTCAGGGCAGAGCTGGCAATTCTTTATTCTCTGAACTTATAGAGAAACTTAGGAAAAAAATGGATGGATGGAAGGCCAAATCCTTGTCCTTTGCGAGTAGGGTAGTGCTTGCTAAATCTGTCCTAGAGGCAACTTCTACTTTTCAGATGATGTCTAAAAAAACCCTTATAATTCTTGTTACAAACTAGAGAAAATCTGTAGAAATTTCCTATGGAGTCATTCAGAAGGTAAAAGAAAACTACACACTGTAGCTTGGTCCACAATTTTTAAACCTAAAAACAGAGGAGGCCTTGGGCTGAGAGACCTAGCTTTCATGAATAAGGCTTGCTTTGCAAAGCTTAGCTGGAGATTGATTCATAACCAAAATACAGTTTCTAGGGGAGAGTGTTAATTAACAAATACCAAAAAATCGAACATAAAAATCCATCTCCAACTTGGAGAATCATCTTGCAGAGTAAGGACATTATAGACGCGGGATCTAGATGGAACCTGGGAAATGGGAGGGCAATTAACTTCTGGCTTGATAAATGGCTATATAAGGAACCTCTCTTATCCCTTGCTCATGATACTTCTGGTTTGGACCTGAACATAAAGGCCTGCCACTATTGGACCATGAATGGTGGTTGAAACTTAGACCTTCTTACTAACCACCTTCCCCCTAGAGTTCTTAATACCCTGTCTAGAAAGATTATTAAAGGTGGTGATAATGCAAATAAAGTTATTTAGGATGGAAATTTAACGGTCTCCCAAGCATACAAACTGATAACTAATCAAGGGCAATCGGAAGACATTTGGAATCTGATCTGGTATCTCCATGTCCCTGAAAAAGTCTAAGACTTGTCTTTAATTGGTTTATTCCCACAATGCACTTAAAACTAAAAGTATACTTTCCTCACATGGCCTTATTGCAAATAGCTCTTGAAGCGCCTGTGGGGAAAGTGAAAGCACTTACCATATACTAAGAGGTTGCAGGGTTGCTACTGAAGTTTGGAATATTATATGTGATAAAGCTAATTTAAGTTTATGCCCTGCTGATTGTTCCCTTCTCTCATGTCTTAATCTGAATTTAAAATGCAATAAGAAGTTTCCCCATATGGAGGGTGTTAAATGGCCCCAAGTTTTTGTCATTACTTGTCATTCCCTCTGGTACTGGCACACTGTTAAATATCATGATAACTTATCTGAAACTCTGATGCCTATTGATTTACTTTGGCACAGGTTAAAAATCTGGCTGCTGTATCCTGGGAAGCTGGGTAGAGAAGAGACATTGAAGAGAAGCGAAAGGAATAAAAAACAACAAGGATCTAGGAAGTGCACCTGGTTATTTCAAGTTTTGAGGGGTCAGTGTATAATCTAAGTTGGATATGTGTTGCGGCAAGTTATCTTTTTTTTCTTCTTTCTTTTTCTCAGTTAGTTTACTCTTGTTTTAAACCTTGGCGGGGTGAAAACCTCAGCTGATTAAACCATGTAATGGTTACATAGCTACTCATGTAGCCCCCTGATCAAAAAAAGAGAAGCAGCCAATCCAGAAATGGGAAGTCCCGCCTGTTAATTGGTCTAAAGTAAACACTGATGCCTCAAGACTCTCTTCAGGACTATCGACAGCTGCATGCGTCTGTAGAAACCATGATGGTAAATGGGTGTTTGGAGCCATGAGTTAGCTAGGAGATTCATCGGTGCTAGAAGCAGAGTTGTGGGGTCTCATAGATGGGATGGTGAAGGTGAGAGCTTTAAACATCCAGCAACTAATTCTGGAAATAGATTCCAAAGAGGCGTACAATCTCCTCACAAAATCCACCATGAACCCATTGGTAGATAGTATCACGAGTACTTGCTGGGAGCTGATGAACCATTTTATATGTTGTTCATTGAGAAAAATCAGTCGCAAGCAACATGTACTAGCGGACACATTAGCTAAAGCTGCACTTACACTTTTCTAGAATCCCTCCCCAGTCTCTATGAATGTACTTATGGCTGAGAGACATCATCTCAGTCAGATTAATGAATAAGCATATCCTTGCCTTTTGATAATGTTTTCATAAATTTAATTATGTACATTATATAAGGAAAAATTACATCCCCCACCCATGACGTTTGGTGAAATTACACACCCCACCCACAAGGTTTCAAAAATAACTTTGCCCACCCATGTGGTTTCCACTATTTTACATCCATCAACTTTTCTAATAATTGATCAACTTAAAAGATGGTTAAATGTTATCCAAAATTGATGAAATTTTACATGGATAATTCTAAGGTGTTATATTTTGATCTAGCGGGAAATCCAAAGTTTTTTAAGCTCATATGTGATCCGTGGGACCCAATGAATATATATATTTTCCACTATTTTACACCCTCGTGGGTGGGGTGTGTAATTACGCCAAACGTCATGGGTGGGGGATGTAATTTTCCCTAAATATATATATTTTCTATTTATTTTGCAAATTTTAAATTGTTATTACTCTACCTATTTTTATAATTTATTAATTTATGTGTTTTTTTTAATTAAAATGCAATATAATAGTAATTGTATAAAACAATAGTAAAATAATAAAAAAAATTAAATATATGTTAGCTAAAAGCTGTATGAAAGTAAAAATATACATATATATATATCATTTACTAATTTGAACTATTATCACAGTTAATTTATATTTATTTTGTAAATTTTAACCAAAAAATTATAATAAAATAATATATATTAATGCTTTTAATTTTCAAAACATCACACAAATTAATAAGATATAAAAAAGAGTAAAAGTAGTAAAAATTTAAATTAGTTGATTTTATACAAAATTATGTATCTATTTCAATTTAAAAAATAGAAGAGAAAATGATAAAATAATATAATATATTATTTTGAAGTTTCAATGTTCATAAAATGATATATATACATATATTATATTAGTAATTGTAATACTCTATAATATGATTGTTAACATAATAATTAACTTTGTATAGTATAATTAGTACTACCTACATCTATTTTATAACTTTATGTCCCATGTTTGACTCTGTCTGGCAAACTATATTTTTTTATATTTATAAAAGCGAATTGCATGTATGTTATGAATAACTATCATGGCACACTGGTTAAGACAACCTTTACTTATAGGAAAAATTACATCCCCCACCTATGACGTTTGGCGTAATTACACACCCCACCCACGAGGTTTCCAAAATTACTTTGCCCACCCTTGTCGTTTCTGCTATTTTACATCCAGTAACTTTTCTAATATTTGATCAACTTAAAAGATGGTTAAATGTTATCCAAAATTGATGAAACTTTACATGGATGATTCTAAGGTGTTATATTTTTGTCCAATGTCAAATCCAACGTTTTTTAAGGTCATATATTACATGTGGGACCCAATAAAAATACGTTCACATGTCACATGTTTCATTGGGTCCCACGGATCACATATGAGCTTAAAAAACTTTGGATTTCCCGCTAGATCAAAATATAACACCTTAGAATTATCCATGTAAAATTTCATCAATTTTGGATAACATTTAACCATCTTTAAAGTTGATCAAATATTAGAAAAGTTGATGGATGTAAAATAGTGGAAACCACATGGGTGGGCAAAGTTATTTTTGAAACCTTGTGGGTGGGGTGTGTAATTTCACCAAACGTCATGGGTGGGGGATGTAATTTTTCCTTATATATTGTGGGTTTAAATCTTGATTTTTACACAAATAAGCACATTTTTAGCCCTGATTTTCGTCAGTCTCTACACCAGTGGATTGATCTTTGAAATATTTTTCTATTGAATGCTCTCCTTGATTTCTTGCTTTTAAAAAGATCCCGTGATGGTCAAGATGAATTTTCACAACTCTTGAAGGGAAACAACTTCCCTCCAGATAAAGAAGAAGATTAAGCCTTATAACAAAGCTTTCAAGATTTCCGCATATGAAAACACCCCAATCTTATCTACCTTACGCCATGAAAAAGCTTGCGTATTTAGTAGACCAGAAGACTATCCATGTCGCACCATAACCATCCTCGAAAGCAACCAAAGCTTCTCACAAACACTCCTAAGATCTTCAAAATATGGCAAGTTGCAGTAGATATCCGATAGTCGGTTCTTAAACAAAACCGACATGCAAAAGCTCCGACGGCTCCAACCCGGTGCCGCTGTGGAGGAAACATATCTAAAGGGAAGAGCTAGGACACGATTTCGGAAGCCCAAAACCAATATGCAACAGCTCCAAAGCCTTCATTTCAATGCCACAGTGGGAGAGAAATCTTGGTCGGGAGGAGCTAGATAATGGATTTGGAAGCTCAAAACTGACATACAGAAGCTCCTTCCCCGGAAGCAACGAAAGCTTCTCACAAACGCCTTTAAGATTTTCAAATATGGCAAGCTGTAGTAGATATCTGATAGTCGGTTCTTAATCAAACCCGACATGCAAAAGCTTCAACGACTCTAACCTGGTGCCGCTATGGAGGAAAACATATCAAAAGAGAAGAGATGGGACACGGTTTCGGAAGCCCAAAACTGATACACAAAAGCTCTAAAGCCTCCAAATTCAATGTCACAGTGGGAAAGAAATCTCGGACGAGGGGAGCTAGATCATGTATAGAAGCTAAAAACCGACATGCAGAAGCTCCATAGCCTCCAACCCGGTGTCTCT
The DNA here is from genome assembly GCA_023374045.1 of Limonium bicolor. NCBI lineage: Eukaryota > Viridiplantae > Streptophyta > Magnoliopsida > Caryophyllales > Plumbaginaceae > Limonium > Limonium bicolor. The sequence goes on from CM041778.1 coordinate 308,821,151, forward strand.
ATGGATGATAGATCTCGGACGGAAAGAGTTGATAAACAAATTTGGTAGCTGTAACTGTCTCAGATCCCGATGACCGTAGCATCCCCTCGCCGATGAGAGAAACAGAAGCCAAAAGTCAGTGAAGAGAAACATCCGCCAAAGAACAACAAGAAAATAGTGTGAAAATAAACATAGGAGAGAGAAGAGTGGAGAGAGAGAAATGATGGACAAGTGAAAAGAGAGACAAACTAATGATGAAAACAAACATGTAACTGTAATAAAAAAAACTAAAAATTGATTAAAAAACAAGGGGTGAATAGAGATTAGAGCATAGAGGAAAGATATCTCTCCACCCTAAGAAGTATTAGGGCATCCACGGTGGTGTGGATTCCACCCTGTTAAATAAAAAAAATTGCTACAGTTGTGTGGAATCCATACCGATTCTCTCTCATCGTTGTTTATTTAAGCAACGCTTCGCTAATTAATCCTATTGGCTATACGTTGCAACATCAGCATAAATAAATAAAAGTCCTAATATCTTCCTAAAGTAAAAATTATGAATGATGGGAGAGAGAATGTTAAGCAACTCTACCATTGTAGAGATTAGAATTCTTTATATAATAAAATAATACATTTTATTGACGTGACACCTAAAAAGAAGTGAAGAAACTTTTAACCAGTGGATGCCCTTATAAAGTTAATGTCCCTCCAACATTAAACATCCGCAATCTGGAAAATTAACGGTATTTCATTAAAAAAATGGGAAATTTCATGAAATGCCACTATATTTTTGGCTAATTCATGAAATGCCACTAAAAAAAGAAAGTCACGAAATGCCACTATATTTTTTGAAAAGTCCATGAAATGCCACTATAGATGGAAAAAAGACAAAAATACCCCTACTAGTTAACAAAGTACTTTTAAAGTTCATAATATGCTCCTAAATGTTAAAAATTAATTAAAATTAACAAAAATATCAAAATATAATGAAAATATAAAAAAATATTAAAAATATAAAAAAAATTAAAAATTTCAAATTTTCAAAAATTCAAAAAATAAAAAAATAAAAAAAAAATAAAAAAATGAAAATATCATTAAATATTAAAAAAAATCCTTTTTTAAAATTTATTCAATACCATAAAAAGAATTTTGAGTTCTAAACAAATAATTTATACCAATTTTCTATCATTTTAGTACCATAATTTATACCAAATAAGTACCATAATTTTTATCATACATTTTTTAATTATTATTTTCTGTCAATTTAGATTATTTATATCTTAATTAAATAATTTTTTAGAATTGCTGATAAATTTAAAAACTAAAATTCTAAACATAATAATTTATTTGAGATGGAACGACTGAGAATATATATATAACATACAATATTAAATAGTAAAACTTGTTTGAAATGTAGAATAAAACGTTTTCAGAATAATAATATGCAACTTATTCTTTCTTTGGTTATCGTTACTTGCTCTTAATAAGTTACATATTATTATTCTGAAACCATTTTATTCTATATTTCAAACAAGTTTTACTTTTTAATATTGTATGTTATATATATTCCTAGTCGCTCTATTTCCAATAAATTATTATATTTAGAAATTTTAGTTTTTTAAAATTAATCAACAATATTAAAAAATTATTTCCTTAGAAGATATAAATAATCTAAATTGATAGAAAATAATAATTAAAAAATGTATGATAAAAATAATGGTACTTATTTAGTGTAAATTATGGTACTATATTGGTAGAAAAATTGGTATAAATTATTTGTTTAGAACTCAGTATTCTTTTTATGGTATTGAATAAATTTTTAAAAAGGAATAATTAATTTTTTTAATATTAAATGATACTTTATTTTTAATTTTTTTAACTTTTATAATTTTTTAAAAACATTTAAAATTTATTTATATTTTGATTTTTTTAATTTTTGTTAATTTTTAACACTTTGGGGCATATTGTGAACTTTAAAAGTAATTTGTTAACTAGAAGAGGTATTTTTATCTTTTTTCCATCTATAATGACATTTCATGGACTAGTAAAAAATATAGTGCATTTAGTGATTTTCTTTTTTTAGTGGCATTTCATTAATTAGTCAAAAACATAGTGACATTTCATGAAATTTCCCTTAAAAAAAATTCAGACCCACATAGACGCGGACGTAGTGAGAGGCCGAGAGCCACTGAGAGCTGTCACAACACAACCGTTTGAGAAAGAGAGGAGTGACACGGTACTAAGTCAATAAGTTAAGTTGCAGTGCAGGAGGACGATGAAGAAGTGACCCACGCCACGCATTTACAATAGTACTCCCCCATCATGAATTGACCCTCTTGTTTGCTTTATGACACGTTTTTCTATTTCAATATTAAGCATATAAGATAAAATAATTTTATAAAACTAAATTTTATAATATATAGTTTATCATGTTAGGAATCATATGCAAAACTTAAAATTTTCAAAATTATTTTATTTTAGATGTTAAAAATTGTCTAAATAGTAAACAGGACGGAGGGAGTATAATTGAGGGGTACATCAGAAACTTTGGGGCTACATAAATAGCGGATTATAACTCAGTACGCAGCATGAGACATACAAAAATATAGCCTGATTAATTACTGAATTGTGGGTATAATATATATGTTGGCTAGAGTCCACAAATGATACCATAATATTTTGCAGAAATGTCCAGGGAATTAACTCCGCAATTGACCTCATATACATACATGCCTACCAAGCAGCACAACTAAAAACAACTAAAGCCCATGGTCCATGGCCACCACCCTAGAGATATCAGTACAAGGAGATATGGTGGAAGCAATGATCCAGAGATAAGTGGATTAAGGAAGGAGATAAGAATACGGGTTACTTCCATGCGAGGGCTTCCTCAAATAAAAGATCCAAAGAGATCTTTGGTCTTCTGAACTCCGGAAACACTATGCAGTACACTTGGCAGAGTATAGAAGGCATTGCTAGAGAGTATTTCCAAAACCTCTTTTCTTCTTCCCATCCCCAGGTGGATAGCGACTTTTTGGGAGCGGTGGAGGGTCGACTTAATGGTAACTTTATTTCTGAGCTGAGCAGACCCTATACTAGAGAGGAAATCATTTCCGCTGTGAAACAACTAGGTGCCAACAAAGCTCCTGGGCCGGATGGATTTAATGGTAAATTCTTTACCACCTTTTGGCATATCATTGGGAACCAAGTTATTGATGCAGTCTTGCCTATTCTTAGAGGCCAGCCTCTCCCTGATTCTTTGAATGAGTACTTTATCACTCTCATCCCAAAGATGGCGGGGGCGACGGAGATTGATAAATTTAGACCGATCGCTCTCTGTAACTTTGCGTACAAGATTGCTTCCAAGACCCTGGCTAATAGGGTTCAACATATTCTGCCGCATCTCATCTCCCATAATCAGTCAGGGTTTGTGAAAGGAAGGCTTATTACCGATAATATCATTTTAGCTGGCGAGCTCCAACACTTCTTAGAGAAGAATCAAGCTGTTAAAAATGGCTTCTTTGCTCTCAAGTTGGACTTTAGCAAGGCCTATGACAGATTAGAGTGGAGCTTCCTCCAAGATGTTCTTCTTTCCATGGGTTTCCCTTCTCATTGGACTTCTCCAGTTATGAATTGTGTCCGCTCAGTCAGATGTGCTATCCTCATCAATGGCAAGCCGGGTAACTCTTTTGTCCAGTCCAGGGGCATTCGACAAGGTGACCCTCTCTCTCCTTTCCTCTTCATTTTGGCTCAGGAAGCTTTGTCTAGTCTCCTTAATAAGTCTGATATTAATGGAGATTTCCATGGCATCAAGCTCTCCCCCCTTTGCCCGTCCATATCCCACCTAGCCTTTGCTGATGACCTCCTCCTCTTTGGTAAAGCCAATCCCACTAATATCTCCCGCCTGAACCATATTCTCACAAAATTCCTTCTAGCCTCTGGCCACAAAATCAATCACCTCAAATCTGAATTGGTGTTCAGCAAAAGATTATCCCCCCCATTAAAGACAACCTCGCTAACCTCCTGAATGTCCAAGAGGTACCTTGTTTCTCCAAATACCTGGGCCTTCCCCTCAAGATAGGTAGGAGAAAACATGATCTCTTTACCTATCTTATCGAATCTGTTCACAAAAGGGTTTCCAGTTGGACTAAACCTATGGCTCAAGCAGCTAGATCCGTCATGGTGTCTAGTGTTCTCCAGCCTATACCCAACTACACCATGTCCCTCTTTGCTCTTCCCAAGGGCATTATTGCGAAACTCGATTCAGCTTTCTCTTCCTTCTGGTGGAGTGGGAAAGTCGATAAAAGAGCCCTCCACTGGACCAAATAGTCTAAGGTTTGTGATCCTCTGGACCAAGGCGGCCTTGGTTTCAAGAAGTGGATAACTTCAATAAAGCTCTTTTGGTTAAACAGCTGTGGAGATTGCTTTCTTGCCCGGGGTCGTTAGTAGCTCAAGTTATGAAACAACTTTATTACCCTGACAACAATATTTGTGATTGCACCCCTTCAAATAAAGGTAGCCCCATATGGAAATCCATCTCCTCGGTCTTGGTCTTGCTCAGAGAGGGAGCTCGCCCCCTACCTTCGATGGGAGATCAGACTTAGTCTCCCGATTCTCTTGGCTTGGGTAGTTCCAATCAGTGGACCTGGGTCCTTTCCAAAGATAACAAATTCTCCGTCAAATCAGCATATCTCGCTCTGGTAAAAGAATCAGGGGTGGAAAGCTCCTCCAATCCTCCACTCTCCATCGGTATGATTGGGAAGAAGTTAACTAGCTCTATCTGCTGCCCTAGAGTAAAACTTAATCTCTGGAAGTTCTTGGGGAATATTATCCCTTGTCAGGATAATCTGGCTAGACGGATTGGGGGTGATTCCAAGTGTTTCTTCTGTGGGACAAGGAAGACTTGGCTCATTGTTTCTTTTATTGTTGTGCTGTTAGAGACATATGGAGGGGCCTGGTGGAAGTGAAGGATATTCCTAATAATGTGGATGGAATGTTGGACTGGTTCTTTCGGATGGTTGAGGTGTGGAGTGTGAAGAAGCTATCTCTTATAGCTAACAAGCTTTGGGTCATATATGCGTCGAGGAACAAAGTTAAGCATAATCCAGAGCTTTCTTGGTGGAAAGAAGTCGAGGTAAACAATTCTTTTACTGAAGCTTACCTCTCGGTGATGAAAGTCTCCTCCCATCTCTTTTCTCCCAGGATTTGGCATCCCCCTCCGTCGGGGTATCATAGTATTTGTACGGGTGTGCTTGCTAGTCGTTATGGGGACCGAATCATATCTGGTCTCATACGAGACGATCGCGGTTTGCCTAGTGTTGTTTTCAATCGAAGAATTGACAGCACCAGTAGTGTGCAGTTTGCTGATATTAAAGAAAAAAGAATTGTCATGGAGCTTGCTATCTCGGTGGGTAGCCATAGCATTTGCTTTGAATCAGTTGAAAAATATTTTGAGGACATCCTCAATGCGGGAGACATCAGAAGACCCAATGCCAGTTGGGATGATATTGTTAGGGTGAGAGGAACCCTTTCTTCTTTCACTAGTATTATTAGAAGTGATACTCCTTTGTATGATAATTATCTGATCAAGATTATATGTAATATGGGAAATAATCTATTTGAAACTAATCAGGTGTGGTTGGGGGAGCATGTTCCCCCTAATATTAGTATGGCTTGTAAGCTAGATTTTGAGCTAGCATGACATGAGGGTTATCCTTGTGCTTGCTACGTGTTATAATATATGGTCACAATTTTCTTAAAAAAAAAAAGTACAAGCACGGGTGTGTGGAATAATTAATACGAGTGAAATGATACTATAAAAATGACAATGAGAAGAACCCAAAATAATAATACTACTATATAGCTATTATTTTCAGTACGTTTCGTCGGGGGGTGTGGCGCCACTGCCAGCGCAGCGGAATGTCCTCAAAAAGAAACAAACCACCGTCTCATAGTGCCACTTCCGCCTGCAGAGCGGTGGTTGCCGTGGGAGCAACACACCCTACTGCTGCGACTGCCGTCTGCGGTGGTGTAAATGGCAGTACTGACTGTTCCGGTGGTGGGGTTGCTTGCTGTTGTTCTACTCCCCACGATGACTTTTTCAGCTCGCTATTCACTGGCACGTACTCCTGACAACAAAAAACCCTTTCATCATCATTATTATTTTCCCCGGACGAACAGCGGAAAATAACAACAAAAACCTTTCACAGCTAGCTCTAGTTGGTTTGGCTTTGGCGCAGAGGTGATTCCCCAAGCTAGCTAGGTCCCCTAAAAGCAATACAACAACAAAAAAAATGCGGTTTTCTGACTTGGAAAAGTTAAGGACGGATTGGCGATAACTCCCCGTAATCAGACAAACAAAGAGAAAGAGATGGATGGTGACAGAAAGAAGACCTAGCTAGCGCGCCCTTACGGACAGACAGGATAGACCCCGCGCAAGAAAAGAGAAGAGTCGAAGGACAGGGAAAGTGCTCAGGGAGCAACCAGAGAACGACACCTCAGCAAGACAGAACAGTACCGAAAGAAAAAAAGCCACCCACCCACCCACCTCCAGTTTCTGCACAAGTTCTTTAGCACTGGCTGCAGAGACGAATATATGGCGTTGTGCTGGTTTTATGAACTCATCATCCACTGCCTTGTCAATCAAGGTCAGCAGCGAGTTGTAGAATCCATCCACGTTCAGCAAACCCACCTGTTCATTTTTGTAAATTAAGCAAGAGTTTTATCGATTACTAATCAATCAGGGTGCTTGCTAATTAATGCTATTGCTAACTAGGTTGTTAGCGCTTCAGCTAATTCATTAGTTCCTTCATTAGAGTAATTAGAGAATTACGGACCGGTTTGTCATGTATACCCAGCTGAGCCCATGTGATGACCTCCAGAAGTTCCTCTAATGTCCCGTACCCACCTGGTAGTGCAATGAAACAATCTGAGTGTCGTGCCATTTCCGCTTTCCTTTCATGCATACTCTCCACTTCCTTTACTTCACCAACTGTTTCACCAGTAAGCTGCAGCAAGCAACACAAACGAGAAACCAGTCGGCCGGGAAAAAGGAAGGAAATAAAGGTTATCAATATAATATATTACAAATCGATCGATCACCTCTTTCACCATTAAGGCTTTGGGGATGATTCTGTTGATATATTGTAAGCGCATCCATTGGTAACAAACCACAAAATGGAAGTGAAAGTTAATTAGATTAGTAATCAATGGACAGATCAACAGGAACATACATGCATACAACAACGATGAAATACAGGCTAACTTAAATTTCTACCCAAGCACATGACCTCCGCCGCGGTGCACAGTCCGTGAAACCAAACCCATTAACCCTACGCTACCACCTCCATACACAAGGTCCATCCCTCTCGCCACCTATATATATTCATTAACAACAATTAATAAGGCGAAGAAGAAAACGACTTACACGAAAATTAGAAGATTTGAGCAAAATTTTAAACAAAAATGAGTCGTGGTAACTCGTAACCCTCCCTAAACTGACCAGCTCCCGCCCTAATTCAACGGCGGCGTCAGCGTACGAATCTCGCTTCCCCGCGCTGCTCCCGCAGTAAACACACACCCGCTTGAACCTCCTCGAACTATCACTTAGCAACGCCGCGACAGATGATTTCCTCTCCTCGCTGTCCATTACTATTGTCTTCTGCTGCTGGACTTCCTCCTGCTTCTCGATACCCATCACGGAACACTTTTTTTTAAAATTATTATTTGAAGAGATTGTGTTGGAAGAAACAAAAATCAGAATTGCACTTTTCAATGGCGATCAAATGTTGGGGAAACTTCTACCCTGGGTCGGCTGGGAGAGGAGGGAGCGGGGAATTGGAGAAACGACCGAGGAGCGAAATCAGAGGGAGGGGGTCGTCTGGAGAAACCACACCATAATAGTTTGGAGACTTCACATTTTTGTCGGGGACACTCTTTTCGTTAATCGGTTTCAAAATACGGAATGACGACCCTAGCTCTTGCGCCGGGTATAGTATGGAGATAAGCATGTCTTAACATGTGATTGGCTCAATAAATGAGAAAAATAAAGGAAGGAAAAAAGTATAAAGAAAAGAAAAAAGAGGGGATTAAGATTCATACACGCACGTGTCTACGGGAGGGTCTTGAATGCTGAATATTGTCTTATTAGGAGGAGAGAAAAAATAATCATTTTTTCAAAATGTTATAACTTACAAATTAAAAGTGCAAAAATCAAAAAATTTATACAATTGTTCATCATTTTTCGTGCTCTTCAAAACAAGATGCATCATGGATATGTTTTGGTAAACTTAAAATTTTATGTTTTTAGAATGAGTATATATTACAAAGTGAATCTTATTCATTAGCAAAATGAATCTTCTTCATAATAAAATGAACCTTGTTCATTAACAAAATGAATCTTACACCGGTCGAGTTAGTAACGATAATATAAAGTGGAACTAATACCAAAAAGATTACCCTACCCCCAAACCCCACCATAGGATAGCTAAAAACATCGAAGGCATTTTTATGGTTTGTAGTGCAGACCACAAACCCTAAAAAACTATCGAGTTAGTGACGACAATATAAAGCCCTAAAAACCACCCTAGGAATGCTAAAAATGTCGAAGAAATTTTTAGGGTTTGTAGTGTAGGATTAAGGTTCACTTTTAAAAAAACACAAAGCATTCACATTGTTTTATATGAAATGTTCGCTTTCTTAAACATAAGATTCACTTTTTAAAAACGAATTATTCATTTTCAATAAATGAATGGTTCACTTTATAAAAACCTCTGATTCATATTTTTTAAACCTCTTAATCACTTATTTTAGTTAAATAATATATGCTTACGAGATTCACTCTTATTACTCTGATTCACTTTGCAACAACTTCTGATTCACTTTTTAACAACCGTTGATTCACTTTGCTTAAACCTTTGATTCACACTAGAAAAATACTTTTATAAAACAAATGATTCATTTTCAATAAAAGAAAGGTTCACTTTATAAAAAACTATGATTCACATTTCTTAAAGCTCTTAATCACTTACTTTAGTTAAACAATATATGCTTACGAGATTCACTATTATTACTCTGATTCACTTTGTAACAAGTTTTAATTCATTTTTTAACAAACCTTTGATTCACTTTGCTTAAACTTACGATTCACAATTAATCTTAAAAAATATGTACATACAAAAAATAAAAAATTTAAAATTTACCAAAACATATCCATAACGCATCTTGTTTTGAAGGGTACGAAAAATGGTGAACAATGGTATAATTTATTTTATTTTTGCACTTATATTTGGTAAGTTATGATATTTTTAAAAAAATACTTTTCTCTCTCCTACCCACATACTCCCCCATTGATACTCCCTTACACGCGTGTGACTTATTCTGTTTTTTTTTCTTTTTTCTTTATTTCTCTCCAATAAAATGTTGACATGTGACACTCTCCATATTAGAACATGGCTCCTTTTCCATGTTCGAAATCGCGTCAAAATATTACTCCCTCTCGGTCTTATAAAATAATTTTAAAACTTTATGTTATTGAAATGATTCATTAAATCATAATTTATATATTATAAAATTTAGTTTTATGAAATTATTTTATGAAAAACGTGTTATAAAGTAAACAAGACCGTCAATTCAGGATGGAGCAAGTATATCATAAGGTTAGTTACAAAATACAATATAAATTCTTATAATCATGGGCTGGTGTTTTTTTTTTTTAACAATATCCTTTTTTGGAAGATAAGCTCCGTTCTCTGGTAGAGACACACAAGTTTGTGCTGAATTTTGCTGTGGGTGTTAATGGTTAACACCATTGTTAGAAAAAATGTAGTCCATCTGTTCTTCTTTCTCCCTCTTCCGCCCTCCTTTTCAACTGTCCACATCTACCTCCTCATACCATCTTCTTCATTGGCCAAATCCACAGTATTCAACAATTAGACTCGTATGCCCACTCCTTAGGCAGTAGATATGCCCTTTTGTCCAAGCCCCGGTGGCTTGGTCGGTAGTGGAAGGAGTGGAGAGATACCCTTGAACCAAAGTCGTGGGTTCGAAACTCACCCACTGCTGTTACTTACCAAAAAAAAAAAAAAATGCCCTTTTGTCTTCATGTCCTAGCTTCATTTGCCTTATTTTCCTCTTGCCTGTGGATCCTATTTAGCCCGTTTTTCGACATGTCCCGCTGCCTCTTTTCCTAACGATTTGTTCTGGCAATCATGTTCTCAGTAGCTTCAACCGATTTATCACTCTTTGCTGGCGTCCCACCTCTGTTATGGCAATCGATCTTTGATTTGTACTCTGCAGTCGAAATTGGTTGAATTTCGGTGATTCTCCTGGCCAAACCAGGAACATGCATCCCCAGCTACCACATCTGTCATTTATTCCTTCCAGCATCAACATACAGCAGGCGCGTGTTTCTTTGATGACAAATTGCTTAATCTCCCCCGATTTTGTGTGTTGACCGTTTCCTCCCCGACGCGCCTTCGGTGCTCTAGTACTCCAGTGCTTGGGGTTTTTGTTGACCATGGATGATTGTCTAGGGTTGATTTTTTGATTGTTTTGGACTATTGAATCATATTTTTTGGTACATTGTCTTGGACGGTTAGTTTTACGCTGTAATTATTGGACTTGTCCGTAGTTAATTTGGTTGTCTTGATTAGATTGTAATAAGTAGTTTAGTTAGCTTGGTTAGCTTGTGATCACATTATGTTGTAGTACCATTCACGTAACGTTAACCTTTTTTGCTGGATTGTGCCTTGTTTTAGGTGGTTGGGATGGCTGGGCTGATCTTGCTAACGCCTGTTGGAAATGAAATGATAATAAAGGTGGTTTGCTTTTAAAAAAAAAAAAAAAATCTTCCAATAGTAATGTTGGAATGTGCCCAAATTTCACTAAATTCTTCCATCCAAAAGTTTCACTACATCTGTTCATATTGCCTTTGTTAATTACGAAACTTGGAAAAGCCAGTGAAAATGATGTTGAGGTTGAAGGTCTTGGTTCGCTACAACATTTTTGTGGCAAATTTTCTATTTTTTTTAGGTGATTTTTGTTTACAACCTATGTTCTCTCCCAATAACATACTGCCACAAATAAAACAACAACAAAAAAAATACTAACAAAAATGTCAAAACAAACAGAACCTTAATAATAAAAATGTGCTCATTCTCACACATAGTTCAAATAATAAAGAATCAAACGCAGTAAATATATAGAAGAAACAACATCAGACGTTAATAAAAATCATCCCAAATAGACACAAGATTCTTGTGAGAAAGGAACTTTGAAATACGTAAATAATTTATCTTCAAACAATCCAAGTGCAATTTGGTAATTATTTTTAGTATTACGTTTTTTTTTCTAATTGGTGGTACATAATTACTAACTCACTCGACAAGGTATAAACAATATGATATCAATAGACAAATTAGGTGAGTATTTTTCATGAGATAAACATGTTGGGACAAATAAGTTAGATTTTGGCAATTTTATCTTTGGTATTTCTTTAGATGTTAATTAGAAATATTAAAAGTTATTATACTCGATTACAGTAATCTAAAGTCCAAGGGAATTTATCAAGAAGATGTGGCGTGTCCAGGAGTAGAGTTTTCTAGGGACGTTCGAAACTTCTTCGTCAAATCAAAAATGGAACGGGGAGCCAATACTACTTGGATTGCGTTGATACCGAAGAAAGTCGATGCACTCCGAATAGAGGTGTACATACCAATTAGCATGGTGGGCTGCGTATACAAGGTAATTGCAAAAGTTTTGTGTAATAGGCTGAACCCTCTCCTACCCAAGTTAATAGGTGAAACACAATCGGGGTTTATAAAAGGTAGGAATATCTTGGAAGGACCTTTTGTTGCAAACGAAGTACTAACATGGCTGAAAAGGAAAAAGCGAAAAGGATTGTTATTGAAAATTGACTTGAAGAAGGCCTATGATTGCATCTCGTGGGATTTTCTAGATGTAATGATGCTACACATGGGGTTTGGACATATTTGGAGGAAGTGGATCCAGGAATGCGTAAGTACGTCAAGGATCTCAATCTTGGTGAATGGGTCTCCCACGAAGCCATTTTCCCCCAGCCGTGGCATTCGTCAAGGTGATCCATTGTCTCCATCTCTGTTTGTAATTGTTGTCGAGATACTACATTGGCTAATACAGGGAGCGGTGGAGCGAGGTGAGTTCTCGGGTTTAAAAGTGGGAGCGCAACAAGTGAGAGTTTCACACCTTCAGTTTGCCGATGATGTTTTACTGTTTAGTGAGGCTAAAAAGGAAGAGTTAATTCAACTTCATAGAATTCTCATTGCTTTTGCTGAATTAAGTGGCCTCGGTTTGAATATGGACAAATCGGTGGCTTACTGCATCAATACAAGTGAAGAAGAGGCTCAATTGGTGGAAAGCATTTTTGAGTGTAGGTTAGGTTCCCTGCCTACCACCTACCTAGGATGTCCATTGGGGGCAAATACTAGGAAGTCAACAACGTGGGAACCGGTCATACGCAAAGTTGAAAGCAAGCTTGCAACTTGGAAGGCGACAAGCTTGTCAAAAGCGGGGCGTGGAATTCTTATTTGGTCGGTGCTTGAGGCAATTCCATTATACTATGCGAGCTTGTTCATCATTCCAGCAAAGGTGAGGAAAAGACCAATCGCTATACAGAGGCAGTTCTTTTGGGGTAAAAATAGGAAGAAATTCCTAACTACAGTATCGTGGGCTAGGCTGTCTCAGTCGAAAAAGGGTGGTGGACTTGGTTTTACAGATTTGCGCCACAAGAACTTGGCCTTGCTGACTAAGTGGCGGTACAGCTTTTCTAGAAATCATCAACCCCTATGGAAGGACGTGGTTTGATCAATATATTAGACTTGACGAGGTCTGTATACAGGGGACATACAAGAGATTAAAAATGCCCAGAGAGGAATATGGTATTCGATTGTGAAATCCACCACAAACAATTCCACGTTGAATAACCTCAATGGAGCGCAAATCAAAATCTCAGTTGGCAATGGACAGGATGTTCTCTTCTGGTTTGATAAGTGGTTGCCTGCAGGGATTTTAAAAGACAGGTTCCCTCGCCTGTTCTATATTAGTCTGCAACAGTTCTCCTCGATCGCGGACGTTGGGGAATGGAGGGATGGCGCCTGGTATTGGAATCTGCAGTGGCGGCGCAATTTATTTGTATACGAGGAAGAGATGGTCTCATCCCTTAGTGAAGCTCTCTCTGTGCAACCTTCCTCCTGTAGCGATCGGGATGATAGTTGCTGGAATACGGAAAATCACTGGACAGTTACCAAAGATGTAACAGTTGTTCTTGCTGATACAGCGGGGGTGGACATTAATTCCATCTGCTGGGCTGGATTTTAGTCCGATCTGGAAAGGGTTATGTGAACCCAGAGTAGCGGTGACTTTGTGGTTCTCTATTGGTAGAAGGCTCACTACAAGAGGGTTGCTATTCGAAAGGAGTTTGGAGCCGTTAGCCCAGTGTTTTTTCCCTTGGTGTAAACGGGCTATGGAGGAGGTCGAACACGTGTTATTTTTGTGTCCGGTAATCACAGTGGTATGGGTAAGTATCTTACGCTGGTGGAATATTACATTCCTGTTCAAAGAATCAATGAAAGAAATTTATGAGGATTGGTTTTCGGTTGCCATGGGTAAGAATGCAAGGAGAGTTTGGAATTCATCCTTGTGCTATGGTGTTTATTATGTTTGGATGCACAGAAATAATGCAATATTTCGAGAGGAAGCTCTAGACGTTGGGAAGCTGGTTATCCAAATCAAACTTGGTGTGTGGCATTGGACTAAGACATGGTGGCGAGATATGCCTATTCTTGTAGTTATTTTTGAGTCCTCATCGCTTAAGGATTATCTGTAAGTGTTTCTAGATGAAGGGGTGAGGAGATTTTGCTACTGTTCCTCCCTTCAGTGTCGTTTTCTTTCCTAGATTGGTCATTTAGGTTGTAATTGGATAGGATGGGTACTCTTTTCCTCCTTAAGTTTTTTCCCACTGGGTTTTACTTAAGGAGGTTTTAATTAGGCCCAAACAATATCCTGTCCACCTGGTTCTCCAGGTTTCTCTTATTAATATTATGGCTTTAAGCCCAAATTATCAAAAAAAAAGTCCAAGGGCTTATGTAGTGTGTTATTTTAATTAGTTGGTATTTTTAAGATTAATTATAATCTAAACCAAGATAAACATTCATACTTTATATATTTTCATTGTCTTTTAAGGCATGAAAACACAAATACATATATTTAGAACCATTGATTAATTCGGTGAATCTTTCAATTAAACTTATAAATCTTCAAAAGTTAAAAATTATAATGTTTTATTCTCTAAAAGGCAGCCTATTCTAGAGCCAAACCAATAAAAATCATCTCATTAGAGAACTAAAATCAGTGGTTGGCTCTTGTATATTTTTGCATAGTAATTTTGGTTAAATCCTAATGTAATACACATGTACTTTTGATGAAAATTGTACATATAAAAACTATGCCGATATATATAAATACACATTTAACTATGATGTTATTGAAATTGTACTAAATGTACACACTTATTTTTAAATTGTATTGTAAGGTTACAAAACCTATACTTTTAATGTATACACATTGTACCACTATAAATATAGTCAATGATTAGGGCGTCAATTCGGGATGGGTCGGATTGTGGTCAACCATACCCAACCCGTTTAAGAATTATTGACCCAGACCCAACCAAAAAATAATCGGGTTATAAATTTTCAACACTAACCAATCCACATATAATCATTCAACCTACAAATAAATTGTTTTACCTAACAATTTCAATTATTTTCAGTTTTAGTAAAAATAAATTATCAACTTTTATTAAATGTCCACTAGTTTTCTTGAGAGCTACATGTGATTGCATGGTTTTTATTCATGATAACCGGATCCATATTGAAAAAAGAATGTTGACGGTCGTGAAAAAACTATTAATCAAATTAAACTTATCAGCTCACAAAAGAATAGGGTCATATTTGTACTATTCATTAATTGTATTTTTATCAATAAAATATTTATAATGGGTCGGTTTGAGTTGAGGTTAGAACTTGTAACCATACCGAACCTAACAAATAATGGATAACCCAAACCTGACCAAAAAATTGAACGGGTTAAAAATCTCAACTCAAACCTATAATTTCGGGTTGAATCTTTGGATTGGGTCAAAATTGTCCCCGTAAAGGTTGTAGCTAAGAGTTACTATTGTTTTTGCATTTGGCCAGCTTGACTATTACCTAAAATTACATACCTCACACATGACATTTGACGAAATTACACACACTACCCATGAGGTTTCAAAAATTACTTTCCCCGCCCATGTGATTTCCTCTAGATTACATCCAGCAACTTTTCTATTTTTTATTCAACTTAAAAGATGCTTAAATGTTGTCCAAATTTGATGAAACTTTACATCGACGATGCTAAAGTGTTATATTTTAGTCCAACGCCAAATCCTAAGTTTTTTAAGCTCATATGTGATCTATGGGACCCAATAAAACATGTGACATGTGAACATGTTTTCATTGGGTCCCACAGGTCATATATGAGCTAAAAAACTTTGGATTTGATATTGGGTAAAAATATACCGCCTTAACGGGTCCATGTAAAGTTTCATTAATTTTGGACAACATTTAAGCATCTTTTATGTTGAACAAAAATTAGAAAAAGTTGTCAGATGTAAAACGAGGGAAACCACATGGGTGGAAAAAGTAATTTTGAAACCTCGTGGGTGGGCTATGTAATTTCGCCAAACATCATGGGTGGGGGATGTAATTTTCCCTATTTTTTATTTATCATCATGAATTGTGGTTAAGGTGATCAACAAGCAACTAATGAAAAACAATCGCAAATACCTCGTATACCTTAGTGGAAGGCTTGGCCAAGAAGCCGATTTACAGAGAGAGTTACTAACCCTAGGAAGAAGAAGAGTACAGTACACCACACACACACACACAATGTTTTACTTCCTCGGGCATATAAACCCCTTCCTTTGACCAACGGTCAAAACAACTAACACTCAACACCTAACGATGTTAAAAACTACTAACAGACTAGACAAAAACTAACGAAGGAAATAACTGGACGGTGAATAGCCCAGCTGTTTACACACTTAAGTCTAACACCCCCTTCAAATCTTAGAAGGCATTGGCTTATAAGATTTGCAACAGATGAAGCTGGGCAAACAGATCGCTGCTAAGATGAACCTGCTACTCTGCGTCTAACACCAGTCCCATCCTCCTGACTTGCAACGGATATGCCTTCCCTGGAAGAATCTTAGTCAATACATCTACCACTTGGTCCTTTGAGCCAAAAAATTCTACTTCAATCATCCCCTCTTGTAACTTCTGCATGACAAAGTGAATATTCAGCTCGATGTGCTTCATCCTTTCATGTAGCACGGGATTCCTTGCAATATAAATTGCAGCTTGGCTATCTGATTTTACTGGAACCGGCAACACGTTGTTCACTCCAAGCTCATGAAGTACTCTCGTGATCCAACTGAGCTCAGCTGTCACGCTTCTCATGGCGCGATACTCCTCTTCAGCTGAGGACAAAGCCACTGTAGCCTGCTTCTTTGACTTCCACGAGAGCGGGCTCCTACCTAGGTGAATGAAGTAGCCACTAATAGACCGTCTTATATTCGGTCAACCTGCCCAATCGGAGTCACAAAAGGCAATCAGTGAGTAATCATCATTGCAATTGAATAACAGTCCATAGTTTAAAGTATTACTGATATAACTTAACGTGTGAAGCGCTGCACCAAAATGAATATCAGTGGGAAAACCCAAAAAACTGACTTAAAACTTGAATTGCAAAGCAGAGATCAGGCCTACTGTGAGAAAGATAACTAATGTTTCCAACTAATTTTCTGTATATAAAGGGGTCAGCCAAAGGCTTGCCCTCATCCTTTCTAAGCTTTCTACAAGCGTCTAGAGGACTGGAAACTTTCCTTTTATCAGACAAAGCAAATTCCCTTAGTAAATCCTGGCAATACTTCCTTTGTAACAGAATAGATCCATCAGTAGTGTGGACAAACTGCATTCCCAAAAAGAAATTAAGCCTCCCTAAATCCTTAATCTTAAACTCCTTGTTCAATCTGTCTTTAACAGTTTAATAAGAACATGATCATTTCCAGTGATAAGAATATCGTCCACATATACTACTAGATGACAGACCAGATTTGATTTGCTTCTTGTAAACAAGGAATGGTCATTAAAGGACTGTACAAAACCTAAGGACCTCAGAAAAATACTCAATTTATGGTGCCACTGCCTAGAGGCCTGTTTCAGTCCGTAGAGAGACTTTCTTAGCTTGCAAACCTTTCCTAACTGTTCTGTCCTATAGCATTCAGGAAGCTCCATATAAACTCTTTCCTAAAGATCACCATGCAAGAAAGCGTTATTAATGTCAAACTAACCATTTCTCTTAGTTGCTACTATAACTAAAGCCTTTATGGTGGTGAACTTGACTACCGGAGAAAAGGTTTCCAAATAATCAATCCCATATCGTGTGTACCCTTTTGCAACTAACCTGTCCTTAAACCTCTCAATGTTGCCATCACTCTTCCACTAAATACCATGTATGATTTATTTCTAATGCAAGAAATTACTCACTCATCGCTCTCCTCCATCTCTCATCCTTGTTAGCCTCATTAAAACAGACTAGGTTCGTTTTTACTCTGTCGACCCCAGCAAATGCAGACAGTATTGACCAGATTCATTTCTAAAAAATCCCCAAAGTTGAGGAGCCACAACTGTTGACTATACATCAATCCTTAAAGGATCTCAAACTTCATCTAAAGTCGCATTACGCACTAGCGATGTCTTCTACATTTAAAATATTCGGTCAATAAACGCAGTGAAAGCAAGGGCTAATCGAATATGTCCAATATTCAGGATGAGACTTTATCTTTCTTGGTGACTGATGATCCAAGCTCAAGTCTCTGAGATACCGTGGTGCTGTCTTGTTCTTTCTGATCTTCTTGGCGCAGTGGTTCCTCGTGCATGTCTTCTTCTGGATGTGCCGGTTGTGTATCAGTTTCTGCATCAGCCTCTAGTTTTGAAGGAATTTCTGTATGTCCTTCTCTTTGAGCGGATCCTTCAGCCCTTCTGACGTTCTCCCTTTCATCACTGGGGCTACAGATTCCTTGTCCTTCCTGTCTCAAACTTGTCTCAGTTTCATTAGTGTCAAAGGAAAGTTATTTCCAAATACATTACCTTCCTTCTCTGGGGTGTCTGAACTGTTTTTCTTGTTTTGTCTAAATTTTGTCTAAAAGGACATCCTTTCATGAAATGTAACATCTCGATTATATATAATCCTATCACTGTCTAAATCATACAACTTATAACCCTTTTTTTGTTCTGCCATACCCAAGAAAAACACATTTTACTGATCTGGACATAACCTTATCATGAAGATTTATGTTATTATTGGAAAACAAAGACACCCAATCCTTTCAGAGTCGTATAATCAGGTTGATGTCCATAAATTACTTCAAATGGGGATTTCTTGTCTAAACTGATGAGTGGCATTTTATTAATCAAGTAGGTTACTGCGAGAATACTCTCCCCCCAAAACTTTCTAGGCAAACAAGAGTGAAACATAATGGCTCGGGCTGTGTCTCTAGGATATGCCTATGTTTTCGCTCAGCTACACCATTTTGTTGTGGAGTGTATGAACATGTAGTTTGGTGTCTAATTCCCTTTGAGCCTAAGTATTCAGTCCCAGCCCTTGAACTCCCAAGTTCATGTGCGTTTGTCCTAGCACATTTCACACTCTTGTTAACTGTTTTTCAACCATTAAGATGAAACCGATTATAAGGGAAGCAATCAGATTTTACTTTGCACAAATGAGTCCATGTAACTCGACTTTTGTCGTCAAGTATAGTAAGAAAATAAAAGAATCCATCATGAGTCTCAAGATATATGGCCCCCACAAGTCAATGTGAATTAACTCAAATATATCCTTTGTTTTTATTGAACTGGATGGAAAAGCTGCCCTGTGGCTTTTTACTCTATTACATGACTCACAAACAAAATTTTCTATCAGGTTTTTCTCCCCCAACAAAACCTAGTCTCAATAGTTTCTCCTTGGGTAAATGACCAGCTCTATGATGCCACAATTCTAACTCACTATCAGTTTTGACAGAAAAATTCCTATCCACATTTGAACTAAAGCTGTCATTTCTCTTCTGATCACAAAGGTGTCAAGTAGATAAAGGCCCCTTTGGGCATTTCCAATCTTCACTTCTTGATGACTGTCATAAGCCTGATAAATACAATGATTTAAATCAAAATAAAACTTACCATGCATCTGATCACATAACTTGCTGATGGATATAAGACCAAACTTGAAATCTGGAACATAAAGAACATCTTTAAGAGTTATCAGATTGTTTATTTTAACTTTCCAATAAGCTTAACTACCTGTGGGTGCCCATCGGGCATTCCTACCCAGTGATCATTCTTAAGGAAAATGATTTCATGAAATAAACCAAGATCCCCACACATGTGGTCAGATGCTCTACTATCTATAATCCAGACCTTACCTTGAGGAGTATGTTCATTGGATACATTACACATCAGACTGTTATTCCAAATTGAAGCTACCCTATGGTCTTGAGCACACACAACATCACAACATTCAATGACATTCACAGACAGACAGTCGTCACAGGCAAGACAATTTCTATCAGAGTACCATCTGTTCGATCACTGTTAGCATCTAAGCCGAGATAATTATTGCAGGCTTTTGATTAATATTGGTGGTAATCAAGGTTTTCTGGTCAGATTTTCTTTCGTATTTCCTACAAACTCCACCAGTTAAATGTTTAAATTTACTAAAATCACCAGATTTGCTATTTTCTGCACAATTATCTCTAGTTGTACCATTTTCAAGTGGTAAGGGTGTCATACCTGTGAATCCGCAATTGGATTCGGAAGCACCGGTCTCCTTACTCTTAACTTGGGATTTGCTTATGTAGTTGAGCAGCCCATTGATTGCTCAGTGGTAAGCACTCCTTGGAATGGATCCTTGCAAGCTTCTTCCTTTTCTCCACCAGTGCCATTTGCTTGCGTCTCTCGTCTCTGCCAGACCGCCAACCCGGAGGGAACCCATGTTTTTTGGAAACACTTGTCCTCTGTGTGTCCTGGCTTGTGGCAGTGTGTGCATTGGGGACCGGTGCGCTGTCCTCCAGTTTGACCGCGGCCATAGCTCCTTCTACCTTGGGCGGCTGAGAAAGCGCAGCTTCGACTTCGACTTCCACAGTGGGATTGGCCGTCAGTGTCTTCTGCCTCTCTTGCTGAATTAGCATTGAGAAGGCCTGTTGTATCGATGGAAGGGGCGCAACCATCAGTATATTCTCCCTTTGCACTTGTGTATTTCTCGCTTAGCCCCATTAGAAACCTTATCAGCAGTTTTGTTCTAATTTACTCCTTAAAACCTTTGTCAATCTCGCACAATCGCAGGTTGGAAGGGATGTTGTTGCATCAATTTCGTCCCAAATCCCTCTTAACCTTGCAAAGTAATTGCCGATGGTCTCACTGCCTTATGACGTTCCGGCAAGGCGCTTTTTGAGTTCTCTAACATCCTTGTGGCATCAACT
The DNA here is from genome assembly GCA_023374045.1 of Limonium bicolor. Taxonomy (NCBI): domain Eukaryota; kingdom Viridiplantae; phylum Streptophyta; class Magnoliopsida; order Caryophyllales; family Plumbaginaceae; genus Limonium; species Limonium bicolor. The sequence goes on from CM041778.1 coordinate 308,841,744, forward strand.
TGGTCGTATCGGGCACAAAGGTCTTCCCATAGTTTGACCGCAGGTGATCAAAACAGAACGGTGTCGGCAACTTTTCTTTCAAGACTCATAAGGATCCAAGAACGTACCATATTGTCGCAACGGGTCCATGCCTCAGCACGAATATTGGAATCTGTTGGTTTCTTGGTCGTACCCAGAACGAACTCTAGTTTGTTCTTCGAGGCCAGTGCTATTTTGACTTGGTGTTTCCACCGGGAGAAGCCTGGTCCTCCGTCAAATTTCGTAGCAAGTGCAAAACCTGGGTTATCAGAACTTGAGAGGTAGAGTGTGTCTCCGACGTCGATTGTTGCATTTCCTCCCCGCTGGTCTGCGTATCTTGAGGCCCTTTCTCCTTGTCCACCTTGGGTCCTCTAGATCTTTGACATTTTGATTCATCTCGTCGAAGGTGGGGATACGAGTCACGGAAACTCAAAAGGATGATGGTGATGGCGGAGAAACTCCAAGGCGGGGATACAAGTCACAGAAACTCAAAGAAGACTCACGGAACCTCAAAGAAGACGATGGCAATGACGGAGAGACTCCAGTGAGAAAGGCTCAAGAAGAAACGGGAGCGGCAGGATGATGAAAGGAGAATGAAGCGGCGATAAGGACAAACTGGGACTAACGAACACAGCGGGAATCTGCGAGCAGGAGGATTAAGAGCTTGGTCCCATGACCGCTGCTCTGATACCATGAAAACAATCACAAACCTCGTATACCCTTAGTGGAAGGCTTGGCCAAGAAGCCGATTTACATAGAGAGTTACTAACCCTAGGAAGAAGAAGAGTACAGTACACCACACACACAACGTTTTACTTCCTCAGGCATATAAACCCCTTCCTTTGACCAACGGTCAAAACAACTAACACTCAACACCTAACGACGTTAAAAACTACTAACAGACTAGACAAAAACTTACGAAGGAAATAACTGGACGGTGAATAGCGCAGCTGTTTACACACTTAAGGTTCCGTCCGATTGTTGCGAGGAAAAGCAGGTATACTTGCGTTTTTTTTAAGCTAGGTATGGTTAACCTATATTGAGTTGCCACAACTACATTCGGTTAGATTTTGACTAATATAAATGGACACATGGCAGTGAGAGAAGTGTAAAAGAGATTAATCTCCCAATCTTGCCAGGGACTAAGGCGACGTTCGTTGAATCGCAGGCATACCCACTTTACAGGATCTAGATTGAGTTAGCATGGTTAACAAATAGCAATCTACACTTCTATGAGACTTAGAGTGGACTATAAATAGACACATGGACAGCTTTACTATTAAAGCTAGATGAAACTATGTCACAACGTAAGTCTAACCACTAATACAAAGCTTGATGAGGAAGGACCGTGATGGTCCATCTCACTCATACCAGTGGTGGTTACACGGATGAACGGATGAATGAGGAAAAACACAAAATATACTTCATTGCCAGATGTGATGCAACAGGCATTCACTGTCAGAACGGAATGTATTCTTACTGTCAGTCGTTTGCCGGTTTTTGGGTTATCACTTCACTGCCACTGCTCACCATGTTCTTCACCTGTGTCTGTCCGTGGCACAAGCTCCAGCTACATCTGAAACTAGCGCTGCTCGCTCTTGGCTCTATTCCTTTCTTTAGTTTACCTTTTTTATGTTCTGCTTACCATTTTGAAACCCTGCAAAAGAAAAGTCATGTTCTGCTTCCAGGTTTTGCTTCCTTGCATCGAAAGAACCACAACCAGCCGCTCAGGTTTCCATCATAGGCTAGAATCAGATACTGAAAACTACAGTGAAACATAGGATGAAGGCAGTAGCTAGCATAAGCATAAAATGGAAATCGGTTGAAGAGGAAAGAAAAATGCGCCCAGGATTTGCCTTAGAGCCTAGAGGTGAATACTTTTCCGATGCATCGATTATAATGCTGTTCGGAAGTCACTAGGTTCTATCATAAAATTATTAGGGACACAGAGTTACTACGGTCTAGTTCTTAGACAGCTATGAAATTAAGGCGCTAACTTCAAATGTCACCTGGGTTGTTTTTGTCTTAATCAAGTTTGCTTAATTAGTTTTTTATTCATTCTCTCTATAATAGGAGTATTTCAAAAAGTCAAATACATTAGTATTCTTTTCACACATTTAATTACATTATAGGTCCGGTTCGCCGCATACGAATCCAACATTAATCTGCTTTCTAGAAAAAGTAGAGGACATTTGTCAATTTTCTATTGGTTAAAAAAAATTAACCTATCACACATGTCAAACTCATATAGGATAACCATAGTAAGATTTATATTTTTGTGGGGCCTTAAATAAGAACATTTATTACCATTAATCTACAACTATAAGCTAGTTTTATTAGGTCCCGTTCGTTGCATACGAATCCAACATTAATCTACTTTCTGGAAAAAGTAGAGGATATTTGCCAATCTTCTATTGGTTAAAAAATTAACCTATCACACATGCCAAACTCATATAGGATAACCATAGTAAGATTTAAGGAAACTTCGTACGGGGAGTAAAAAAAGCTGATGTATCATACTTTTCAAAACGACATGTAAATGGTGAATTATGGCTCATACCCGGGCATTTTTTATGTCAATTGCGTGATTAGCATCATATAATCTCTCTGTTAATTTTTAAATGTCGTTTTAGTTCTTTTGATTTGTTAAGATTTAGATGTCATTTTAGATTTTTCAAGACATAGTTTTTTTCTACTATTATAGCTATTAATAACACCAACTCCCAGAAAAGATAGTTTGTCACTTAAACACACATATTTATAAAAAGAAATAATAAGGTAAATTAGTCATTTTACTTTATTTGTTAATTCTTGTCCTACTATATTTATTTAAACGAGATATAGAATTGATATAATAGTAATTAATAAATTAATACAAAGTACTAGAGTAGATAGGCCAAAATTATGAATGGCACTGGTCAAGCGTTTGACAAACTTCGTAAAGAAAAGCTCAAAAACAATACATGTCGGGAATTTTGAGTACCCAATTAAGGCGAGTCTCGCCGAATATAATAATATTTATTCTCTCTTGTTTTTAACACTTTATTTTCTAGTTCTATCTCCAGGGAGAAAATGTTAGGGGTGTTTATTTTAGGGTAATCAGGAAAGGGAATCAAAATGATACTTTTTTTCTGTTTGTTGAGTTTTTTTTTTATTTTCAAGAAATGAAAAAGAAATAGGGTTACCCAAAACCCTCTTTCTTGATTCTTCACCCGCTACTAAGGAATGAGATTCTCATTCCCCAGTACACTTTGACCAGCAACATATGACTATTGACCGATGACTAATGACCATTGATCGATGACTAATGACCATTGACCGGTGAATGTTGGCCAGAAATTAATAGCAATTGACCGGCAATTGGCAGCCGTTAACCATTGACCAGTGGTTGTTGACCGATTAAGTATTTCATTTTTTTCCCAGCTCAAACAAACACCTTGACAAATCAAAGAGAATTCTTTTCCATTCCTCTCCATTCACTTTTCTGATACATTCCGTTTCCCCCATTTCAAACAAACGCCCCCTTAAAGTATATGGTCCTTGATTTTTATGTTAGGAAATGAAATAATTTGAAAATAGAGTTGTGAGATAAAAAACGAGTGTTAGAATTGAACGGTAAAATGACAAAAAAAAAGACTAGAAGATCCTATATTTTGAAAATAATGAAAGAACCCATAAAATCATCTATTGGTAACAAGAGGGGTATATCTATTAATAAATTATAATATAATATATATTAATATTGTTTTAAATTATATATAATATAGCTAATATTAATTCAAATTACATATAATATTTATCTTTTTATTTAAAGTTTAACACTTAATTAAAATCCGGCCGGGCATTAATAAAATTAAACATTAGACATAGCTCGGCCCGGAAAATAAAATACCCATCTTTAATCTAAAATCAAATCCGACGGGCCTAAACAGTATTGATGGCTCAGAAGTTGATCTGTTCGTCCAAATATTGAGCTCTAACCTAAATATAATTAGAGGTTGTAACATTTATTGACATTTATCATTGAAAATATAAATTTTTTTAACAATATTGAATCTGTATATATACAATAAAAAAACCTGTAATAATCAAAAACTAATTGTAGCTAGTAGTAGGTAAACTTTCTGCCCGTTGAGAAAAGAACGCGCCCACGCGCCTTCCCCCTCAGAGTCGCGTTTCCTCCCCCTCCTGCGGCTTTCTTACTGCTCCAACCTCCAGCTTTCCCCCTCCCTCTCTGGCTACCTAAGCCCCTCGATGGTCCCCGCCAGGCTTCCGCTTGGAGGTTCCGGCATCCCCGAGGCAGCACTTCCCCGCCCTGTTTGTCTCGTCTTGGAGTTCTGAAGTGGTGTTACCCCGTGTTGTGGTGAGATGGCTCGGCGCCGTCCTGCTACCAGAGCGTCTCCAGCTACTTCTTCCCCCTCACCAGCACCAGTCCCCGAAGTTATTCCCCTCTCGCCGGTGCCCTCTTCCCCTTCGCTTGTGAAAGCGCCTCCTTCCTCTCCCTCAGTGAGAAGGCGATGAGATCTTATGCTTGTGATCTTGTTTGAACTCCTTTGAAGATGTCAGAAATGACCTTCTCTAGAGAAAGATTCTTATACAAGACTCAAGATTGATGAATCGTTGTTGGTGATAGAGGATCATTGATTGCTTCTTCACCATCTTCTTCGCGATCAAGTTGTTGACCAGTCACTGACTGGTCGGGCATGAGTTCTTCATATGGTAACTCATCTTTGTTGTATTCTGTTTGGTCTTGTCTAGTTAACTCAAATCCAAATGCTTCTTTTTCATCAGCTCCTCTGATCACGCGAGGTTCGGCTTCATCAAACGCCACATACACACTTTCTTCTACTCTTGAAGTAGTTTTGTTAAAGATTTTGTATGCTCTGCTTCTTTCAGAGTACCCTAGGAATATTGCTAGATCACTCCTGGCTTCGAACTTCCCTAGAGAGTTCTTCCCATTGTTATGAATATAGCATTTACATCCAAATATTCCGAAGTGACTAATGTTTGGTTTTCTTCCTTTGAGCAACTCATAGGGGTTTTGTTAAGGATTGGTCGAACGAGTATTTGATTGGTGATGTAGCACGCGGTTGCCATAGCTTCTGCCCAAAAGACATGAGGGAGACCACTCCTTAGCAGTATAAATCGTGCTTATCTTGAAATGTTCTTTTTTTAAGCTCAACTACCCCATTTTGTTGAGGTGTCCTAGGTGCTGAGAACGTGTGATTAATTCCTTTCTTGTCACACATCTCCATCAGTTTTTGATTCTCAGCTTCAGAGCCATGATCAGATCGTAGAGCTTTGATTTTGAGATTGAATTGAACATGTACTTGTCCTTGGAAGCAATAAAGATTGTCCACACAAAACATGAGTAATCATCAACAATAACAAATACAAACTAATTTCCTCCATAACTTCTAATCTTCATTAGCCCACATAGATCCATTTGAAGTAGTTCAAGTGGTAAGGACGTACTCACAATGTTCATTGACTTGAAGGAAGATCTAGTTTGCTTACTTATTACACAAGTATCACAAAGACTGGTCTCAGATTTCTTAATCTCAGGGAGACCTTTCACCAACTGCTCTTTGACTAATTTTCGGAGCAACGATATGCTGACATGCCCTAGTCTTTTGTGCAATAACGTAGAGTCATCTATTGATGCAGTTAGACACGGGAGATTTAACTTGTCAATATCCTCTAGACTCGTTATATACACATTTTTCCATCTTTTTCCTCTTAACATTTCTTTTCCATCACTCAGACTTATTATACTATAGTGTGTTGAATAGAAATGAGCTGAGTTTCCTTTGTCACAGATTTGAGATACACTAAGCAAATTAAATTTTAACCCATCAACTAAGTTGACATTTTCAATAACATATTTAGATGAAAAACCAACCTTACCTACACCGATGATTTTACCTTTTTGGTTGTAGCCAAAGGAAACGGTTCCCTGGCATCCTGACTCGAGTGAGAGGAATTTCCACTTGTCTCTTGTCATGTGTTTTGAGCACCCACTGTCGATGTACCAGCAGGGATCCCTTCCCACTCGATTCTACACTTAGCAAGTTAGTTTAGAAGATTAGGGTCCCAAAAATATTTGGGCCCGTTATCACCAACGATATCCATTCTATGATCCCTTTTTACCACCTATTTTAATCCTACTTTCCTTAGTTGCCAGTGTCACATGAATCGTGTTCTATGACATCTAGAGGTGTGGTGACCAGATTGCTTGCAAAGATGACAGACTCCTTGCCGATAGGTGCCTGCATGGTACTCGACCAATCGTCCTACCACTCCATTTGGGTGTTCTAGGAGTGTTCTCTAATTCTACACATTTTTCTTTAAGGGATGCTAGTTCTTTTTCCTTTTTGCTAAGAGTAGAAATCAACTCATCAAATTCAGGTTTTCCCATTTTCAACTTTTCGTGAGCAGCAAGTATTTCATAGTAGTCATTTTGTAATTTCTTTAACGCGTCGTTAAGTTTTACTACCTTGTTTCTATCTGAGTTGTTCTTTAGATCTTCAATTTCATTTGAAATTTCCTTATTTTCAATTTCAAGTACTTCTAATTGATCAACCAATATGAAAGAGAATTTTCTAAGCCTTGGAAGTTCAGATTTCTGAATCTTCCTTCTAAGTTGAGAGCAGCTTACCTCATTTAGATTCTCTTATTCGTCCGATTCTAATGTCTCTTTTTCTCAAGCCTTCAAGCACATGTCCTTAACGCAAAGATGAGCCTTTTCATCTCCTGATTTGTTGTTGTATGTAACTTGATCGTCATCATTGAGCTCTAAGTCTCCCCATGCAGCAACGAAGGCTTCATTCTTTGATTTCCTGTTGAGAGGCTTTCAGACAGGTCTCCTGATTCGATGGTTGTCCTCTCAGGGTCGTTGTGGACAGTCCTTGATGTAATGTCCCCGTTTTGAACATCTGAAGCATTTGTCATTGCTTCTCTTTCGGTGATCATCAGATTCTTTGGAATCTTTTCCTCTTCTCATGTTGTTTCTAAAGAATTTCTTGAAATACCTTTTAGCATATAGGACCATTTCATCATCATCTTCTTCTGACCCGGATTTCTTATTTTCAGCTACCTGTAGGGATATACTGAAATACCCCTAACCTTAAAAACTTAATTAAATGACCTATTAATGATCTAAGAAGGTTAATAATCATTTTAATACCGTTGGGGAACAATCTAAGATCTCAACGAGGCAAAAACATGCCTTAAGATCGGTAAAGCCAAAAATGTGCTTTAAGAAACCATAGAGATTGTATGACCTCAATTAGGATCCAAAGTGGATTCCTAAGTATTATAATTAAGTAATGAACACTATAAAACTATTCTCAAAGGAAACCAAGCTCAAAAACATGTTCTAACACAAATTATGCTTTAAAACTCCTTAAAGCACGTTTTTGAAAAAATTGACTTTCTGAGTGGGTTTTGAGTGGTGTTAGGCATTGGATTAGACCTTGTTATACTAATGTACTATAATGTACCACATTAGAAGGTCTAATTCCAAGATTTTCAAAAAAAATCAGAAATATGGCATTCATTTGTGAATAGTAACTGAAATAGTACATTTTTAAGTAATGTTGACTAAGCAAAGTCAATGGTCAAGTCTTGAACCTCCTTGGACTAATGTGGGGCGGCAGAATAGAGGGGATAAGAGTGCCACCTTGCACATCAACCAAAATATCTTGCCAATTTGATGAATCATCTTTTACTATTCCATTTCTTACTTTTCTTTCATTTAAACACCAAATCAGCCTTTCTCTTTCCTCCCACCCCTTTCCAAACGTGGGTTCAGCAACCAGACCTCCATTTCTTCATTCCTTGATCTAGGAACCAGCCAAATTCAAAGAGCAACTCCCATGGCATAAGGTAAACATTCAAAACATGTTATATGTCATTTTCTTCATCTTTTCTTCCTCTTTCCATTAAGCTAACTTCCAACCACTTCCATCCACTCATCTAGAACGAGTTGGTGATCAAAGGAAAGGGGGAATCTCGGCTGAAACTCAATATTCAAGGGGGAAGCAAGCTTAAGACTTAATTAAGGTAAAAATGTGCTTTAAGCACCTAAACCTTTGTCTTCTTCATTTCTGGTTGGAAACCTGAGTTTCTTTGGCTTATTTTGCTCTCCTTTACATGATGGTTCATTTGGTATATCAAGAGCATCAATTCCTAGCCAAATCCATGCCAAAACCACCATTTTTGGCATTTTAAACAAGGTAAAACCTAGCCTTCTCCTATTCATCATTGACGATTATATGGCCTGGTTTAAAGAGTGTTTTGACACCTTCATTCTGTTGGAAAATAGGGGCATGATCAGCTTGATAAGCCTTGGAATTTCAAGGTATAAATCTAGCTAATTAATGGTTTAAATTGTTCCTATGGTTGGTTCAGTTTTCAGAACCTAACTATATCATTCCTTGCTGTATAAACATGTTTGGAAGCTGTCTAAAACATCTCCCAACCTGCCGTGGCCAAACAGCCCCTTATGAGCTCATAAAATCAAGGTATAACATTATATTACAATGTTTTTAATACCTTAAGAGCTTATATAAATTGTGCCGTGAGTGAACATATCTAAATGGTCATTTTTAGCTTAAAAAATGACTAGGAAATGTTATAGAAACCTTGGATAAATTAATTAAGTGATTAATTAACATAATTGTCAAATTTAAGACATTATGTGGAAGTTTGGTAATTTATAAATAATTCTATGTGAGGGCCGAGAGTTTATAATGTTTTAGTGACATTTAAATGTAATTTTATGTTATAAAGCAAGGTTGTAATAAGGCCATTTTATTTAAGTTTAAAAGCTTATTTAATTTAATTTATGCATTTAGCATAAGGTTTGGGGTCAAACCGGTAATTACTAAAACTATACAAAGTTGTGGGCTATTTTAGGAGAAATATGGGGTTTAAAATGAATTTAAATAAAATTATAACATTTTATAAAGTTTTGTGTCAAAATTGTAATTATAGGAAAGTTTGGGGTATATATTGTAATTACTGAGAGTTTAGGCTCAAATTGGAATTTAGAAGTCAAGGTTGACTATATAGGAGACTTTGACCAAATTTGGGAATTTATTGAATTAAATACTAGCTTATAATAAGCTAGGTATTAAATTATGAAAGATATATAAATATTGGGGTGGATTGGTAATTTCCGAAAAATCTAGGTACCAAATGGGGTTTAGAACAGACCTTGGTTTATTAGGAATTTTTAGGAATTTATTTGGTTAAATTTGGAGTTAATATGGATTATATAAGTATAATATATGATATTTTATATCATTGTTACATATAGGTAACATTTGTGGTAAAAACCGTAAATATGGAGAGTATAAGGTTAGGAATGATGTTTATAACCTTTTGGTATAATTTGGTAATTTTTGGAAATATATATGAGGTTTTATTAAGATATATGTATAATATATAGTTTTAATGACATTAGAAACTATATGTTATAAAATGGGGTTATTTGGTGAATATGGAAAGTTAATGGGTTGGTAATTAGTTTAGAACAGGCCTTGGGTCTGTTCGGTTAATTTGAGGATTTATAACCATAGGTTATTGTAACACCCCATCTCCATATACAATGATCGTCACCCTAAGTCCATCTCGTACATTAACATCGCAGCGGAAAAGTTCTACTAAATTGGTGTTACCGCCGTTAGTCACCCACGTGACTAACTAGGCCTATTCTCTTAACAAGTCACCGTCTGACTAACCAAATAATTACTCGAGCATTTAAAACATTACAATCCATAAACCACAACTTATACCGAGTATCTCATATCCTAATACATCATACTAACATCTCAGTAATACACTAAACGGGTGTACATGCATAACTCGTGTAACAAATGTAAAAGCAACCCGAAGTACTCTACCCGCTCCTACTCTCAGGTTGAGTCTTCGTCTGGTACCTACCTGTAAAGTTTAAATCACAGGCCCCAAGGGGCTCAGCACATGGCTGGTACAGAAAACGTGCAGCCCACTGAAATACCCCAAACCTTGATATGTTGTTTAAATGTTAAAACATGGTATTTAAAGGCTAAAAAGTGCCTTAGAAACATCAGTGGACAATTTAAACCGTAGTAAAACACAATAAAGCACTAAGACACAGCTTGAGCAAAAACATGCTCTAAGCTTGGAGTGAACTTGGTTGGGACCCAAAGGACCTACCAAGACTTGGTAATATTCAATTATGATTTAATAAGGCTAATTAAGTCCTTAGGAAACTTTGGTAGACAGTTAAACCAAACAAAACACGAATAAATGCCTTAAAGTCAATATGGGCAAAAATGTGCTCTAAGCTTGGGATAAATTTGTATAAGACCTAAAGGTCATACCTATACCTTATAAATATGTTAATGAACATATTAAACCAATTACCAAAGAAAACCAAGCTTGAAAACAAGTTAAAACAAAAAAATGTGCTTTAAGGAGTCTTAAAGCACATTTTTGAAAAATTGTCTTGTAAATGAGTTTTGAATGGCTAAATGTCCATCATTACTCTTTAATTAACATGTGTACTACTTAGTATCACATTTGAAGGTCTAAATCAATGGGAAATCAAAAATTTCACATCTATGTGCCTTGTTTTAGTGAATAGTAACAAAAAATGCTAGTTTATGACATAAGTCAATATAAGTAAGTTAATTGGTCAACAAAGACCATGACTAGGCCTAAAACACTAAGGGGCAGGTTTTTCATGTGTGACTCACCACACTTGACCAATCAAATAAACAAGGAAAAGTTACAAAGCAAAGTTACTATTTACTTTAGCATAAATATCTCCAAAAGCAACCTTCCTTCTCATTTTCTTTTCCTTCTTCATTTCACACGGTCTCCAATCCTTTTCTCCCTTCTCCTTCGGTGATGCTACAGCTCAAGCACCATCTTCAAGCTTTGAACTCTTGTATCTTCTAGCTCCCTTTGCCAAATCAAAAACAAAGACCACCATTCTTCTAGTTGGAGCAAGCTCCACACTTCTATCTTTTCAAATCTTCAAGAACTCCATTTCGGTGCCATGAAGATTCACCATTGTTGGAGCTTGAGCTCACCTTTTCATGCCTTGTTATTCTCCTTTGCTTCAAGGTAAGGAAAATCAAAGAAAAACAATATTCCCTCTTGTTTTTGTGTGTAACCGAGAATCACCTTTGATGGTGTCTTCTCTTGTTCTTTCATAGCTCCATTTCAATCTTCAAGGGACAAGGAGGATTCCTCTCTTGATGCTTATTCAAGCTCTCTTTTGTTTCCAAGGTAAAACAACTATCCTAATGTGCTAAGACAATATATAACCTAGGGTTTGTAAATGAGTTTAAGCATGAAGCTTGAATGCTCATTGGTTTTACTTGTGTATTGATTAGAACATTGACAAGTAGCCAAGTACTCTTGCCGATTTCCAAACAAGGAAGAACAAGAGTGTTCAAGTAAAAATCTTGAAGAAAAGAGGTAAATGTGCTAACCTAATGTAATTTATTCCTAAGGAAAAACGAGCCTGTATTGCTTAATAAAATACCTAAGGAGCCAATGGCAAAAGACCTAGTGAATTGTTCTTAAGAAGATTATTAAAGGGCATATGAGATGTTGAGTGTATTTGTAGGTCAAAGGCAATATATATGTGGGAAATTCAGTGTTTAAGTTTAATGCATTTAAGGGCCTATGAGTCATGTTATTTAAGGGCCTAAGTGCCAAGCAATTTAAGTTTATGCACTATATTGTGATGTAGTGTAGTTTAAGGATTTAGATGTGTGTAAAGAACATTCTTTGTGAAGACGAGTGTCTAGGATGGTTAAAGGAGGAAAAACAATATGTTTGTGTGTAAGGAATGTGCATTAAGTGATTAAGTGTTTTTGGTTGTAAAAGGGTGAAAACCTAAGTGTTTGTGTGTGAGAATACTCTTGATGGATATTAGGTGTTCTTGAATGTCTAATGGTGAAAGCTATGTGCTTTGGTATAGCAATGTGCTAGAAAAACCCATGTCAAAATTTAGATAATGTATAAGAAGTTCTAAGTGTTTAAAAAGAGTTTTGGTGAGTTTAGAAGTGTTTAGAATGATTAAGTGTTTTACTAGGGAAAGAAAGGTGCATTAAGGTGTTTTAGAAGGCAAAAAGGATTTAGGCATTATCTTGGAAGTTCTAGAAATCCAATGGGTGTTTTGGGATGTGTGTAAGGAATGTGCATTAAGTGATTAAGTGTTTTTGGTTGTAAAAGGGTGAAAACCTAAGTGTTTGTGTGTGAGAATACTCTTGATGGATTTTAGGTGTTCTTGAATGTCTAATGGTGAAAGCTATGTGCTTTGGTATAGCAATGTGCTAGAAAAACCCATGTCAAAATTTAGATAAAGTATAAGAAGTTCTAAGTGTTTAAAAAGAGTTTTGGTGAGTTTAGAAGTGTTTAGAATGATTAAGTGTTTTACTAGGGAAAGAAAGGTGCATTAAGGTGTTTTAGAAGGCAAAAAGGATTTAGGCATTATCTTGGAAGTTCTAGAAATCCAATGGGTGTTTTGGGATGTACTAAAGTCTTGGAGGAGTTTGTTAAGGTTTAGGTAATGTTGATGTACAAGGAGGAAATGATGTTTAGGTAAGGAAGATGTTTGAACTTGTGAAGAAAATTCTTGGAAGGATATAAAGTATTTTGGTGGGCTAAATAATGTGTGGGGACATGCTATAAACCTAAGGGGGAAATACTATAAGTGTTGAGCATTTAGGCAAGAAATGAGTAAGTGTTTAAAGGTATAGAAAATGGAGTTTTGGGCACGTCCGAACTACCGTCCGAACAAGGACGTTCGGACATGCCCTGTTGCGCGTAAGTCTTCTAAACCTCAACCAGTGTCCGAACTACCGTCCGAACTTGGACGTTCGGACACACCTATCTCTATATTCTGTTTTGGCCTCGAACAGCGTCCGAACTTGGGAAACTCGGACGCATGTTCGGACAGTTGTCTAATTACACCCATTTGAGCCTCGAACAGTGTCCGAACTTGGGAAGTCCGGACACAAGTTCGGACAAGGCGCTGTATGGACCAAAAACATTGTTTAAGGTTATAGGATGATGGGGATTATTAAGTAATGATGTTATAAGATTGTTAAGGACATGTTAAGTGAGTTATAATGACAATTTAGTGGGGGGAAAAGTTGTATTGAAATGTAAAAGTAAAACAAGTTAAAATGTGAAGTTATTTAACTAAGTTAACGGGGATAAGTTATGAGCATTAGAATTTAAACAATCATGTTACCCCGATGTTAATAAAAGTACATGTAATATTACCAGTTGTTCGAGAATCGTTCGAGGAACATAAGTGGATATGATAGAGTGGACTCCGGTGACAGGTATGGTTTTCTTGCAACCTGTGTCCTACCGGATTACACCGGCTTGTATGCCAATGTGTTTTTCTGTATGTTTGCCACGTTATAAGATAATCATGAAACGAGTTTACAGTCGTTATTGTTGTTGTGTTTACGTGCCGATACCGGTAACCTCGAATGCGCATGAAGGGCTAGTTAACCACTATTAGGTAAACGTAAGAGAACGGTATCCGGTGATAACGTTTCCGACCTAAGGAACGTTCTAACCACGGCTATGCGTGAGTTAGTCATGTGATGTTTGTGTGTGATGTTTGTGTGTGTGAATGTATGACTCTCTCTTCCCTTGTGTGTGTGTGTCTAACAAGACTTAACCCAATGTTTGTGATTCGTTATTTGAGTACAATGTTGAACTACTAACAAGTGCTAACAGGGGAAGTGAGGAGTCCGGTCTGTTCCGGCCACGCGTGTGAGTATGGGGGTTGTTGTCATATCAGGTTCGATCCTCTCTGTATGTTATGGTTGTTTTCCAATTTGGTTTCCAACCTTCCCTTCAGCTTAACCAAGGCTATTTTACTGACTCACGTCGGGCCACAGGGGCATACTATGTTTATGTTTGTTCGGTGTGCTTGGATCACTATATCCAAGGCACCTTGTGTTAAGTTATCCGTTCATCTAACGAGACGGTAACGACTTATGTAACGAGCTTATCATGAGACTGGCAACATTCTCTAGGCTACAAGTGAACTGACTATGTTTGGGCCGGTTTGTAAAGGGAACCGTTCCCGTTATGTTATGTATTATTGTTGTGCTGCAATTCTTATTGCGATGTGATGTGATATGTTGTTAAGATGTGGAGTATGTGGATTATGGATATGAATGCCAGTTATTTGTAAGATGCGTTTAAGGGTAACCCGAATGGTGAGTATGTGTCGTCTATTAAGGAAATAGCTCCGTTAAAGGAGAAACACTCTAGGGGTTAAAGATCACAATGAGTGATTTGTTAAGTGTAGTTGTATTGGCTGTTTTAAAGAGCCATTGTTGTGCAGTGTAATGTGTTGTGTATTTGTAGTTTACATGCATGATTCAAATATAATCAACCGCATGCTAAGACGACAAGTAGTTGTGCGTGGCCCGGTAGCATGCGGGCTGCGGGATTACCATACCAGCAAAGGTGCTGAGCCCCTGGGGGCCACCCTTTTCTCTTCTTTTCCTATTTTCAGGTACAAGGAGCTGGAAGCCGTTCGAGAGTAGGACGGGGTAGTCGTATGTACATGGGTAATCTTTTAAGTTATATATGTACAGTAGGTGTAGTAAGACCGAAATTGTTATCGGCATTAGTTTGTGAATACTCGGTACAATCAAAAGGTGTATGTTGTTGTTGTTGTTAATGGAAAGGGACAGTAATGTGTAGTCGCTCGGGAATCTAGTCCATCAGACCGGTACAATGTATGCGTAATAGCCTTGTTAGCCACGTGGGTGGTTAACGGCGTGTAACACCAATGAGTTAAGTAATGTGACGAAGGAAGTTTTCCGCTGCAGTTTATTGTTAAGTGTGTTAATGTTGGATGGGGTGTTACACCCACAAGCTAGCAGGGTTACACACGACTACTTTGTTGTATACATGCAATTGTTTATTCATACAAATAATAATAAGAAGTACGATAACAAACAACACATTTATGTGAAACATTCACAGCTCAAATAAATCGAACGTCGTAATGGACGCCCATTAATGATATAAGTTAGATTTCTAACTCCCGAGGCCTGAGAATTATTTAGTTCTCGTGTTTGACCATACCTTATAAGTGTCAACAGTTCTCTTAAAAGAACTGGCTGTTCTCTAACTGAATTGTTTATTTTTGTTTGGTCAAGGTAACCCTAGCCAATGAGTTATTAGCTCCATTGGGTTAATAAACATTAATTCTTGAGTTATGAGGGGTGTAGGCTTGACCCTCCTGCGCCTCCTGAATTTGCCTCCCACCTTGAACTGTTCACTCGAGGTGGTCGGGTCTGTTTGTCGACCCTAGGCGACAAGTCGTAGACGAGCCATATGCGGAAGATAGATCTGATACAGATGCCGACCTCCTAACCTAAACATGCATGACCGGAGTCAGTCCCGGATTCCTCTTCCCCCAAATTCCAGTTAGTTGAAGTCTCATTGACAATTGGTTAGTTAAACCTCTCTCGGTATTAACCTACTAACAACTTGGAGTATTTATAACCTTGTACAATTGTTACTAATCATAGTTAATGAACAAGCTCTGAATCAAGTCGTGTTAGGGTGCAATGGATGCACAATAACAATACAGTAAATCGGTTTCATGCTTAATCCTGTCTGGTCGTATCACAATAACACATAGCACACAAACCGAGGTAGACCCCGTTAACAAACAAGCTACAAGAATCCCATACCGTACACCGGAGATTGGCTAGCTCTTAATCTCACGTTCGCCTAATCCGTCGAATGCCTCTGACTATCTAGATTTGTAACTAGAACTAGTATTAGTATCATGTGTCTTAGAACTAGTTTGGTTCTCTTTTCAACTTAAACCTCTTTCTAGGTTAACCCAGGTATAATAATATACTGTTAAACGGGTTCGTTCATTTAGGAGCGTTTTCAAGCTCAATTCTATTTCATTAACATACTAACGTCGTTAGCAGTTATTTAGTTGCACTGTTAGCAACTTTAGACTTATACGGACATTGTATTAGGTTTTCGTATTTTTCACTATTTGTGGGCGTGGTTTTTGAACCCTTAAGTATCGAGCTTAAGACCTCAAGGTTCGATTTGCAATTAGAATAACTAAACCGAAATTATGGAATTAAAGTTTAATTAATCTAACTGGCCCACACAAACCTAGATAGAGTCGCCACCTAAGTTTTAACCAATTAAACTTGAAAAGGAAATATTGTTACAATTTTTAGAGCTATGGGTCCGGGGGCTTGATATGAAATTTCTAAGGATTCAAATTCTTTCATTACCCTTATAAATCACTTTTCCTCTAATATTACAAACTCTAAGGCTAAACTGACAATGAGGTTATCCTTTTTGCTAGTTGGAACACAACCAGACTAAACATTCCATACATATTATTACCTACGAATTCAAATATCAAATGAAAAATATTTAAAACACCGAGGATTAACAATTTAACCACGATATTACTTCGACTTATCTCAAAACCTAACAACATGACGAATTAAAGCCGTAAGAAACACAAAGAAGAAAAGAAAAAAGAAAAAATAAGGAAAGAAAATAAAGCACGCAGCCATTAACTACATAACCAAATATATAAGAAAGAAACAAAAAAGAAAAGTAAAAATAAAGAAAAATAAATAAATAAATAAATAAATAAAGCACCCATCCAATATGCCAAGATCATTAATCAATTCAATGTTCCTGTACGTAGCATATACATTTCAGCATCATGCCCTTCTCATTGCTAATAAACCAAAAGACATGTAAACCTTTCATCCGGCCGGTAACAATGAAATATTAAAACTAAATTTGAACAATAACAAGAAAGGAAGATGGACACCGTACCTGATTCCCTTCTTGTCGTTTCTTCATAGCAAAACAGATATGCAGTAACTCCCTCCTATCCTTCTTCCTTCTCTTGCAGTAATCACAGTGCGGCCCCCTCGGTTTTCCTCGTCTCTTGACTTCAATACACAACCCCAAAAAAAAAAAAACGTACGTACTCGGTGATGGTGGCAATCACGACTTAGCTACTTCAGTGAGGTAGTGATCTGAGAAATGGGATGTCGGTGTTGTTGATCGCAGCAGGAATGACGAAAATCAAGCAGCCAATGGTGAAATGCTTTGGTGATTACTCGTGATGCATAACAGTGGAATGGTGAAGCAAAAGAAAACGTAAAACCGGGATGTCGGCTGACAACAGATCATGAACACAAAAGGACTACGAGGTTCTTAAGAAACCGGGAGTATGAACATGAGATTTAATGGTGGCCATCGGGTCCGGTTCTACCCGGAACCGGTGGTTCTACTCGGAACCGATTGGAACCGGAACCGGCCGAGAACCGGCGGGAACCGGAACCGGAACCGAACCGCCTCAGCCGGTTCCGAATACGAATACATGCTTTGAGATTCGGGTCTGAACCGGGCCTGGAACCGGAACCGCCTAGAACCGCCTGGAACCGTCGTCGGATTCGGAACCGGGAACCGTAACCGGAACCGGTGGAACCGGAACCGCCCTGGAACCGGTTGAAGTTACCGTTGGTTATGTTAAGGAATATGTACAAAAGGTTAATATAGCATTGAAAGAGCTACACGATGAATATACTTCAAAGTATCGTCCGGGGGAACTTTCTTTTACTAGTGGTAGTGGTTCCTCTTCTAAACCACCACGCCCTGGTAGCAAAAGCAGTTCCTTGATTTCTAGTATTTTGAAAAGACCAAGATCAGTTCAATCGGGCTCCGGATTTTGTACATATGATGATTATATTAACTTTACATTTATTTTTGTTGATGATGATGGTAATATAGATGTTCTTAAGTGGTGGCAAGCACATGAAGCCAAGTTTCCAATCCTTTCAAAGATAGCCCGAGACGTGCTAGGAATTCCAGCATCAACCATGGCTTCAGAGTTGGCGTTTAGTGCGGGCAAACAAGTATTGGATGAAAAGAGATCAAGCCTTGCACCAGACTCAATCAAGGTTTGTGTTCAGAAGTATGATTGGGACTTAGCCGAGCTTAGATCCCAAGCAAGTGCATTGCAATATGAAGGCCAACATGATGATTGGTATGAGATGAATGGGGATAACACCACTTAGGACTTCTATCTTGTAATATTTTAGAATGTATTAGTAATTTAGTATTACTTTCTTTCTATGTAATCTTTTTTTTAAGACTTTGAAATCATGTAACCTCGTAGTAGCTGTACTCTTTTTCCTTATTAGGGTTTTCCCAATGGGTTTTTACCTAATAAGGTTTTAATGAGGCAGTGAATCATATAATAAAATTCTCTTTGTTCCTTATTTTTTGTAAATTCAATAAAAATTCCTAAGTCTTTGTTTCTTACACATTTAAGATTATAAACTTGAAGAATAACCTATCTAGGAGTAAAGTGGATGAAAAGAGCAACGTGTGCGCTCAAACAGATCTCAAATCGGAGCTAAAACGAAGCAACTAGAGCCGATCGAATCTTTCCGGAACCGCTTCGGAACCGGTCGGAACCGATCAGAACCGGAACCGGAACCGGCCGGAACCGGTCGGAACCGGTTTTTTGACCGAATCCGAAGCGAATCCAGATTTCAGAACCGGAATCGGAACCGGAACCGGAACCGCCCAGACCGGTTCCGAATACGAATACACATTTTCCGGAACCGGAACCGGAACCGGTGGAACCGGACCCGTGGCCACCATTAATGAGATTGGCGATGAATGCTGATGGCCACTTATTTACGAAGGTATAACGATGGTATGATCGTGCGTCCCCCCTTATAACAAGAGTATGCAGCGATCATACAGTGCAAAGAGTGGAGAGGTATATCAATAAAAGAGGCTCGAGAATCTTAACAACTTAACAAATTTCCGAATTTAAAAAAAAAACAAGCTAGTTAACAGGAAGTGAGAGATAAGATTGTAAAGAAAAATAAAAATGTATCTAAAAGAAAACCTTAAAAAACTAAACTATAAATGAGTAAAAATTTCAAAGTCACTTAACAAAAAATGAGGGAATTTCGAAAAACATTGTTTTGTTAACAAAATAAACTACTAGCAAAATAGAAATGATTTTTGTTTTTTTTTTGTATTTGAATTAAGAGAATAAAAAGGGATAAGGATGAAAAATAACAATAAGAATTATCTAGAAAAAAAGAATGGATAATCAATATTGCGAATACAATTTTTGATTGTTTTTCATTAAAGCACGTTTCAAAAGATTTTTTTTGTGTTTTGGATTTTTTTAAAGAAAATAAACTATGAATGAAAATAGAAAGAAATATTTTTTTATTGGCTTTTTCACAAATAGAATCTAATTTTGAAAATTATAAATAAAAGAAGAAAAGAAAGAGAAGGATTAAGCAGAAAACAAAAACTACAAAATATGCTTGTCATTAAATAGACTCGAACCATTGACCTCTTGTATCTCCTCCCTCTTCTCTACCATTATGCCAATATAATTTCTTGTCAAACATACCACCTATCTCAGTTTTCATGCTATCATTGATCATATATGAACCTTATTCCCTCAAAGACCTAGAAACACCCCTCTTCACTCAAATGGGGTAAAAAATTTGGGTATAACACTATTCATCCGTATTTCACTATTCATTTATATGGTCTCATATTCTACTATTCATTTATATGGCCTCGTCTTTTACTATTCGCCGTATTTCACTATTCATGTATATGTCTCGTATTTTACTGTTCACGTATACGTCTCGTATTTTACTGTTCACATATACGTATTTACTATTCATGTATACGTATTTACTATTCATGTATACGTATTTACTATTCATGTATACGGGTACTATTCACGTATACGGGAATTTTCCATGTATACCAAAATTTACATATACGTCTGTATGATACTTCGTATCAATACGTATTTATTTCTTTTTCCCATATAACTTGTATTTTCATTAAAAATACTTTAAGTATTGATTTCTCCTATACTTATTAAATTACGGGTATACCCCTCGTATACCCTAAGTTATATACGGGTCTCGTTTAACCCCGTCTTAACTCTGTTCCTTTTACAACTTGTTTCTAAATTCTTTATTTAATTTCCTTAACCTTCTAAACACATAAAAATGTGTTACTTACATTACTTACCCATAGTTTTCTCTCAATTTCTATTTTACCCATAATAAGTTCTAAACTTGTTATATTTTTATTTCTAATTTCTTCCAAAGTCTTTCTTAATTAATTTCTTCTATACTTTTGGTCAATTACCAAAACATACCCAAGTTTGACCAGTCTTTTATGGTCAAACCCCCTAACTTTCCAGTATTTACAATATTACCCCTAAAGTTAATTTAACTTAACTTTTTTTCCTTTATCCTTTTAATATCTAATCTTTTGCTAAAAATTTTATTCTAGCTCTTCTAAACATTTCACAAACTGTCATTGACCAAGTTTGACCATGTTTGACCAGGGAAATTACCATTTCACCCTTGTGGTCTTTTCTTTTATCCTAACTCATTTATTAACCAATTTAACTCCAAATAAATTTCTAATTTTCGTAACTAATTTTCCTACAGATATTTGAACATCAAAAATCATTTTAAACGTCTCTAAACCACCAGATTTTATTATCTAATGTTATAGTATATAAATACCATCTTTTATTAACCTTAAATATACCGAAAACCTTATAAACTCTTTATAAATTGTAAACTTAATTCTACAATTATTTTCTCATCATCTAAACTCTCAAAAATTCCATATTCACCCATTAATTTTTGGTATTCACCTTTAGGTACCAAAACTTCCTAAATTTTACATATTACCCTTAATTACTCTAATTCCTTTAATTTAACTAAGTTAGATAATTTTTCTAACTCATTAATAACCTCTTAATTTTCGCGGCCACCCCATAAATTATAGTATATGAATTTTTCTTGTATATTATGATAGCTTATATCGAAGCTTATATCATAAGGAGTATAAATCTAATTTTAGATTTACAAATTATTAACATTTAATGTTTAAAAATTGAATCTAACGCATCAATAATTTCGGTAATCCAAAAAAAAAATACCATGTTAGATCATATATAGATCAACAATTAGAACCTTGAAATAGGTAGTTGTAGGATTTACCTTGTAAATTAACCTTTAGCTTAATATTAAAGCTTGATTTCCTTTGAAATTTTGACAGCAATTTGCTAGAGAAATTGGCTCCAAAATCATATAATATGAAGAATAAGAAGGGTTAGTAACCCTAGGCACTCGGCCTTGATGAAAATCAAAGAAGGAAGAGTTTCCAAGAAGGCAATGTTTTACCTTGAGAATCAAAGGCACTTCTTCATGGTTTTTCCTGAGAATCTGGGGGCTCATGAGCTATGGTTGTAAAGCTCTTTGAAAGAGGATTCCAACGAGATATCAAGCTTGTTATTTGGACTTAAGATGAGAAAGTTATGATCTGTGCAAGACAAGGTGTTCTTTAAGGTTCTAATCTAAGTAAATGGAGTTCTAATGGAATTTTCTTCAAAGGAAGAAGGAGCCACGAATTGTTCTGGGCTAGAGAGGATGGATGAGGGTCTGATTGATGAATTATTCAGGGGACAATTGCAAGGAAGGAAAGGTAAATAAAGAAGGAAAGGTAATGATTTGAATATTATAAAGTAATGATTGGAATAGTAATCTAACAAATCATCAACATGCTTTTCGTGTCTTGATTGAGCAGCTGGCCTTATCCTTTGTCCTTGCCGACACCAATAGCCAAGGATGGTCAATTTTTTGACCACTGACCATTCTTGGTCAATATTTGACTAAATGGGCACTATTTGAGGTTACTATTCACATTAAATATTATATTTGTAAATTTTTTGGTAAAATCTTCAAATTAAATTCCTAATATGATATTAGGTAGTATACATGTATTTTAGTATGTATACAAGGCCAACTAGCCACTCAAAACCCATTTCAAAGACAATTCACAAAAACACGTTTTAAGGAGTTTTCGGGCTCCTTTTTGTGTCTTAACTCTTTTTAGAGTTTGGTTTGCTTTGAAAATAATTTTATTATTTTATTTTAGTACATTTACATATAATCAAGCCTTTAAAACCATCCAAGACTCATTCTTAAGACAATATATCCAAAATATGCTTTAAGGGGTTTTTATGGCATATTTTTGTCTTAAGTTGTTTCTGAGCTTGGTTTCCTTTGGTAATGGTTTCATAATGTTCTTAGATTGATTATAAGACTTATGAAGTCACTTTGTTCATGAAATAGCATGTTGCTCTTTCCAATTTAAACCAAGTCGTTTAGTGGTTTCTCCTTGACTTTCGTCAGTTTAGTACCTGTTTACTGTGGACTTTGTATACTTAATTTGTGTGTATACGCAATGGCTCCTATGACCATTTAATTGTTTTTCCCTTATTTCTTTATGGTATTTTGGCTCATTAGCCTTTTCGTTCCATATATACATGCTTAAAGCACATTTTTTTCTTTAAAGCACATTTTTGTGCTCTAAGGTGCGTTTTCGGTTTAAACATGAATTCCGCTTAATGCGTATTACTACTCTTAGAGGTATTTCACATTTGAAATCTCTTGGGAACTTATTGGTAGTTCCCTAATTTATTTGTGCTCTTTAAAACACCTTTTGCTCTAATTGTTCTTAAAGCATGTTTTGGTGTAAATTGTTGTTTAACACTTCTTCTAATGTTTCTAAGGCACGTTCTAGCCTTAGTATCCCCTAATTAGATAGTTCATTAATATATTAAGGTTTGGGGTATTTCAGTTATAATTATATTAAGGTTTAAGGATTATAATATAAGGTATATACTATAAGTGTGACAATGGAATATAATTTGGGGTTGATTTGTAAAATCTGAAAGTATAGTGGAATTAAATAAAAACCGAGAAGAGTATGGTATATTTGGTATTTTGTAACAACTTATAACTATAGGTTATAATTGTTTTAATGACATAAATGTCATAATATATGTTATATAACTATAAAATAACATTATATAAATTATGTGGTGGATTTTGTAAATAATTAAGAGAACAAGGGTGCTGTTCGGAAATAATGGGAATTTTAGAATAAAAATTTATAATATGGTTTTCAATGTTATAAAGGTTATAACATTTATAATATAAGAAATATTCATTAAAAGAGAATGAATATATTATAAAGATTTACCATATAATAAATGGTCCCATAATACATATACAAATAAATATATGTTCTGGAGTGAAAAATACAATATGGTTCAAACAACCATATAATATCATAATTAAAATGATATAGAGTAAGAAGAAAAGAATTATAAACATTGAATAAGGAAATTCTAATGTTATGTTATTCATGAAATAATAAGGAGTTATATACTTCAAAGTATTTTCAAATACGAATTATACAACATTACACTTGGAAAAACTAACCTTAGGAAAATAAATACTGAGGTGAGATGTATAATATATGATTAAGATTACATGCAATATAGTGATAAACTATGTAATATACAAATGTGTATTAAATTACATGCGATAACAAACGTTTAAGGTTAAGTATATTAATATACACGACGTAACCACACATGTAATATAGCATTTTTCCTAATCCCGAGTTAAACCGAAAACCCGACAAACGTTATCAGTTAGCAACGGGGAATAAACCAGGATGGATTAGTAACGGTACGGGGTGCCGTAGTGTATTGTTAGTATGAGATGCTGATGCATAGTGTGATGCATATTAATAGATTGTTAGAGGCGTCTCGAGGATCGCCAGAGAATTTAGCTGATTCATACTCCACGGTCTTATAATCCCGGTGCACGGTATGTAATTTATGTGGCTTGATTGTCTCTGAGGATTTCCTCGGTTCAGACATTGTGTGAAAATCTGTGTTAAGATTGAATGTCTGCTTGTGTGAATTAATATGCTTGAGTTGTGTATTAATGTTGCCTTATTATTATTACTATTGTACGATAACAGTACCGTTCGTATATATGAACATATTATAAAACGAACTAGCGGCAATGATGCTATCTTATATGTGTAATATAAGGAACGTAAGTAAAATGTTGTAGCATTAGGATAATAAGATATATATATTATCCGAGACTTATATACGGAGCATTGGCCTTTTATAACGCTACTCTCGTATCTAACACTAGATCCCGAGTCGACATACTCTGAATTGGACTAACGACCTTAGTCTGCTGTGTTAGGAAAAATAGTAAAATGATGCGATGGTATAGATAAGTTTATCAAGAGAATGTGGCTCTTGCTGTGAATTGTGATCAAATAATGATACTAGGATACCATGTGGGTATCCGTAAGTATCAGGATAAATTTCCAACGGACTACAGATGGTTCGTCGGTCGGAGACTCTACCGCTGGAGTGGCTACTGCCGTGGGTGACCCACCATAGGAGATGGGTAACTTAGAGACATGTTGTTTTAACGAGACGTTGTCATTAGGCATGACTGAACAATTACGAACAACTATATTAGCTCGTACAGTAGGCGAACATTATTTGAGCTTGTATGCCAAAGACGAGAATCTATACTTGTTTATAATCCTCGTTGTCTCGCCTTGTTGTTCGTTGGTTATGCTATGTGGTTATGTGATGTATGTTGGTGGATTTGTTGAAATGAGTCGTTGTACTCGTATGTGTGTTGTGAATTGATTTAATTGAGTCGTTGTACTCATATCTATTTTGTGAACTGGTTGAGTCGAGTCGCTGTACTTGTGTGTGGATTATTGTGGATTGATTGGTCGAGTGAGTCGCCGTACTCAATTATGAACTATTAAGTGTTTGGTGGAGTGGAGTCTTCGTACTCATATAAGCGTTGTAACGCTTTCAGTTGGTTATTGCGATGTGATGTGTGAAGCCGGGGGCTTGTTGCTATTTGAGTTTACTGCAATATATTTGTTGCTTTACAGTTTTTATATTAAACTACTTGGATGAAAATGAATTGCATGCTCTCGACCAATTAACTGATGGTCCTAGGGGGCATGACAGTCATGTAGTAACATACTCAGCAGGGGCTGATTCCATACCACAAACAAATATTTTGCAGGTATGCAGCTTCCGGTGTCGACAAAGAGCGGGACGCGCTGGGTAGTTTAGTTACAGTTGTTTAAACATGCACTTTTTATTTGATACAAACCTAGAAACGTGTATAGGATTTGGGTACTTAGAATGCTCACTATGATTGTATTTTATGTTGGAATGGAAGGATAGATCTATCTCTTGTCGTCACTGTGGGAAATTGTTTCGTATTTATGAATATATCAGCAAGCACGTTATTACTCGTATGGGCGAGTGAGAACGGTGATACCAGTATTTCAATTGTTTAGATTACCTCTGCGATTACAATGTTAAGTAAAACGATTAGGAGCCGATTAGAGTAGGGGTGTTACATATACCCTTGCCTTTTCCCTTTTTATGCTTTCAGATTTTCTTTGTTGTAACTTGAGTTCAAACATCATCAGTGATCCCAACATGTCCGCCAGAGACATCTTTGAGAGTTCATGGACTTCTTGCATAACATTGAGTTTGATATCAAAAGAAGTAGGGAGTGATCTGAGTAATTTCCTAATCTGATTCTCATTTGAGTTAGTTCTACCAAGCACAAGCATCTCATTAATTAGCTTGGTGAACCTAGTGTGCATTTCCGAAATGCTCTCCTTCTCTTCTTTCTTAAATAGCTCCCAATGAGTAAGTAAAAGCTCAATACGAGTTTTCTTGATTTCATCATTACCTTCATAGGTAACTTCCTATGTTTCCCAGATTTCTGTGGTAGTTTTAGCAAAGGATATCTTGGAGTATTGCTCAGGAAGTAATGCACAATGCAGGATTCTTACAGCTCGTGCATTGAATACTAACCTTTTGACCTGATCGTCTTTCATGGTGTTTACATATATGTTTGATCCTTGAACATCTTGAAAAGCGTATTCTCCTTGAGTTATTACCCTCCACATCTTTGGATCATCAGATTTGATGTGAAATTCTATCTTGTTCTTTCAGTAAGTGTATTTTTCTCCATTAAAGAGTGGTGGTCGATTTGGGGCCGACCCTTCTTCTTATGCTAGTAGGACTGAGTGAGACATTGATCTTCTTCTAAAGTAGTTAGCTTTCTAGAAGAGACTTGCTCTGATACCGATTGAGACTAGCTAGTGCTTAATATATGTCCTCAACCAATCGTGGACGTGTCATTGAGTCAGGTAAGTTTGGTAGTTTAAGTGAAGACTTGATAATTCATAAACTTGGAACTCCTTTTCGATTGAGAATTTAGACTCTAGAAATTCACCTAATCTCCCTTCGCCTAACCTATGGACTCTGGGACAGTTTTGGACTTATCACCAAAGTCCTTTACCCTTCATGACATCAGGCCTACGGTTCCCCAACAGTTCCCCAACTTGTCAGTCTACTAAACACAAGAAATATTAAGTCTAGCAAACACACACTCAGATGCACATCACATGACTCACGTTTACACTTATTGTTCTTCTTTTTCACGTGTATCTCACTTGTGTATTCAATACGACGTGTATTGAATATATACATGAGCAAG
The DNA here is from genome assembly GCA_023374045.1 of Limonium bicolor. Lineage (NCBI taxonomy): Eukaryota > Viridiplantae > Streptophyta > Magnoliopsida > Caryophyllales > Plumbaginaceae > Limonium > Limonium bicolor. The sequence goes on from CM041778.1 coordinate 308,868,311, forward strand.
TTAACTTATAACAACCAGACTATAACAAGTTATACAATAGGAGATGGTTTCCTTTTGTTCCCAGTAGAATAGCTCTGCACAATGTAGGCTGATCTCCAATTTGATTGTAGGTGCAACCGTGACACGTGTCGCTCACTGGTTGGACACGTTGGAGGCAAGATCTCAGGTGGTCGGTTGCTCTTTGTGATGTCCACTTGCCTAGTCTGATGGCTCCATTAATGCTACGTAATTAATGTCTCTTTATAGCTCAGATTATGTCTTGTTATCTGGTTATGATTATGCTTTCTTCAACATGCCTTTGTCGTGAATTTCACCAACTTGTATGTGATCGTATGTGTTGTTGGTTTACTTGTTCTTGATTGGTATATCTTGGTCTCTTGAACACTTCTGATGATAAGAATCGTTGTTGTGTTAATCTAATGTCTCGTGTGCGCTAGGAGCTCTACAGACAGGTGCCCGAATGGTAGGGCACTAGTCATGACCAGAGTGTGCTTGCAACCTTGCGTGCTAAGCCACTCTTTCACCTGTTTACCTGAACTTCATACTTAGATAAACATGTTAGATAAACAACACAGGTTTGCTATCATCAAAACCTAAGGAACTTGACTTAACACTGGAGCCATCCGTTGAAACTTCTACCTCAAAAGGACGATTCATTGAGGTTGCACGGGTTGCAAACTATTGCCACTGGTGCCATTGCACCGGTTTTAGCACTCATTCCAATTGTAGATGAATATGGAGGAAAATTAATCTAGGTTGCAGCACCAAAGGAACCACCGTCTCCCTATCTACAAACAGATAAACCGTTCCAAAATCGAGATTGGCTTGCACGTAAAAGCTGAAAGGGATATCTTCCCAGTAGATTACTGTCAAAATAATAACCAAAAGCACAACCATGTTCAATTCGTCATGAAAACACTAACAAGAGGAAACAGCAAAACGATCTCAAAACGAGTACACCTAGATAAGCATCAACAGAACACTAGTGGAAAACAAAACATGAAAACATTAGAGAAATTAGACATGCATAAGGTATTAAGGTGAGAGAAAATAGAGGAAAAAGACAAAAACCAAAAGTATAATAGATAAAGATAAAAAGGGATAAGAGAAGATCCACCTGAAAATGGACCCGTAATACCGAATAGTTGTAAAAGGTTACTAACTAGGGCAAGGAGGCGGCTATAAAAGGCCACTTAAAGGCCACCAACTATGGAAAAAATCTCCCCCGAAGGAGGGTGGATGAGAAATGGTCATGTGACCTCAGCGTGATTAACAATGTCATTGGTTGGAGTTTATTAGGGGTGTAAAACAAGTCTGAAATGCATTTTTGCTATATTTGGATGGGTACATGGATAAATCTTCTAGATGAAGTTAAATGAAGAAAATTAAGAAGGATATTTTGAACAATTTTTGAGGCTAAAGAGAGATAAATCAATATAAATTACCTAAACTATTGTTGTTAAAATCTTATTAAACCTTGTTTAGCCTAAAAGCTTTGAAATCACATTTAATTTTGTTTGTAACTCAATAATGAGCTCGTTTGGGGAACAACGTCCATCAGCAGACAATTTATCAATTTTCAAAATCAACAGACTTCCACTAAACACCCAAAACCAGCAGTTGACAGCTTCTGCAAAATTATCAGCAGACAGCTTCTCAATTTTCAACAGTAGGACTTAACAACAGTCTCTGGTTTTTAAAACCACCAGCAGGACTTAACAACAATCTCTGCTTTTTAAAACCACCAACAGGCTTTCCACCAAACATCAAGGGCACGTTCGATAACTGGCTTGATGCGCAAGTGAGGGATTAAGACACATTAAAGATAAACATGTGACATGACATTTCTGCATTTTGTTCTTATTTTTCACCGCATTTTGTGGCAAGCCAAGCTTTATGATAGAGCTTGGTTTTATTGCGTTTGAAATATAAAGGTGATTTAAGTTAGTGATCTTTTACATGTATACCCTATACTTTTTTCTCTTTTTGCTTTGTACACCCACATTCCTTATCCACATTGAAGATCTTCTGCGCTACCGTCAAAGCCTGGGTTTTGCATTGAATAAGCTAGAAGTTCAAGAATTCGTTGTTATATATTGCAACAACATTCAAATTTTATTCGCACAGTAGAGGAAATAAAATTACACAGTTGTTGTTACTTTGTCGCCGATGGATGACAGTTGTTGTTCCACTGTGTGTAAATAGTTGGCTTCTAAGTTAGGGAAGTACTGCATGAAACAAAAAAAGAGGGAAGGGAAATACTAGCGACTCTGTGTAGTAGGGAGTATGCTCCTCTTCCGATGCGTCGGTGTTGAAGAAATAATTAAGAAGATGAGCAAGTGAGCGAACATCGCTGTAATGAAGTTGTAGTTGATTGTGGTTAACGGGTAGGGGAAAGGAGAAACATCAAAAGGTAATCTTCTATTGCCTTTGTTAACTTCACAAATATTTAAGGTGCCAAACGAACAGTCATGAGAAATTTATACCAATTGGTGGGCTTTTCAGAAGTAGATTAAAGCTACATTAACCCAGTGTCAAATTTGGCCCGCAACCATCAAACGATGCCCAAAACCAGTAACTGACAACTTATATAAAATCATAGACAGATAACTTCTCAATTTCCATCAGTCTGACCCAATAGCAGGTGTCCCTAAACAAACCCAAGAACTCATAAACTTTGTATTGAAATAAAGTTAAAAGGAATGTAAAGATGTCCGATAGTCATGTGGGCTCATATTGGCCCAACACAGGTTGGGACGCAGACCAACACATGCCAATCAAAGCAATACAAAGTTGTGCGTTATTCTACCTAACCTAACCCTCCAAAATGACGCTAGCGTACATTCTCATCGTTCTCTTTTGATGTTGATGTTGTATTGCTGCCCCCATCTATTAGGAATCGAAGTAGGGTCGAGATATAAGATCCATATGCATTAGAAATATACATATCTTCAGTTCTATTAAATTACTCCACCTTACTACTTGGATATGTCTTTATGTAAATATCAATTTATCAGTTTAACCGGTAATATTATGAGACAATTCATATGCGTGGCACCTGATAACAGGATTTGTACGCGCGGGGAGGAGATGAAAGGACATTGAAGGTAAGGGGTAGACGGAAGGTAGAGAAGGAGAGACGATGACTAGCTAGCTTGTACGGAGATGCTGTACGTAGAGCCCTAGATCGAAGAAGGCAATCAGATGAAAAGCTATCCTGATAAAGGGAAAGAAGTATATGAATGAATTTACTTTTGCTAGCTACTGGCCGAATTCATCATCACCATCATCACTTGTAGCTTCTGTGTTCTGCTCATTCCCTCATAGCCACGGTAGAAAAATACTACTCCCTCCGTTAATTAATGAGCTCGTTTGGGGAACAGCTTCCAGCAGCAGACAGCTTCTCAGTTTCTAAAATCAGCAGGGTTCCACCAAACACCCAAAACCAGTAGCTGACAGTTTCTGCAAAATCATCAGCTAACAGCTTCTCAATTTTCAGCAGCAGGACCTAACAATTGTCTCTGCTTTTTAAAACCATCAGCAGACATTCCACCAAACACCAAAACTAGCAGCTAACAGCTTCTACAAAACTATCAGCAGACAACTTCTCAATTTCCAGCAGCAGGACCCAACAGCAGCCCCCAGCAGCTGTCCCCAAACGAACCCATTATCTGTCGTTTTAGGTAGTGACTCTTGTTTAAAAATATGTGTTATTCTAGTTTTTTGACACACTTTTTTCCACTTTTAATCCTACTATTCAATATAAAAATAATTATTATTTAGATGGAAAAGTATAAAGTAAGGGTACATGCATCATTTGTCTACTTTCCTTAAAAATTGTGCAAGTTTCTAGAATGACAAATATTGTTTAACGGAGTATTCTATTTTGCCAAACCATGATGGGGTATGGATGGTCCCCAAATAACTTTACTCAATAAAGTTGCCAATTTAGACTGTACTGTCCTTAGCCTCCTATAGTAGCGAGGCAGCTACGTGTATACTTAGAAATCAATTATTGTTTTATTTTGATACTATTAGTCATTTGAGAGATGAGTCCGTGTAGGACTAATATTTTAGAACACTGAAGAGTAATCAATCATTTTTATTTTATTTTTTTTGAAACCAATCAATCATTTGTTTAACCATAAACATTTAATATAAAAAAGTAGATGATGGGGATGTTAATATATACTTAAACAGCCACTATAACAATGCTCATCACTACAAGTTAATTGCACTCATTTTTTTTTGGTTCCACGGTTAACTAAAAGTCTTAATCAAAATACATAACCCCTAATTGGGTTGTAGGAACTAACTATATAATACTATTGGTTAATTCAGTTGAGCAACTTACACTCAACCACTCTTACATAACATAGATAGATACGTTTAATGACCTGACCTTCTATCTTTTCTATAGATAATCAAGCAAAAGTTCTCATCTTCTTCTTTATTCGGTTGGTGGGTGGGTGGGTGGAATTTTCAACGCCTCCAAATTACCCAGAAACAACCAAAACCCACCCAGATTATCAAAATTAGCCAGCGGCCGAGTGGGCGACCAGGTTAGCTTAACTATCTTTAATTCTTCGTTTCGTGAGCTCGATCGATCGATCAAATTCCTCCTCCCATGGCGGATAATAATACCAATAACTCGTCATCATCATCATCATCATCATCATTCGATCCGAGGCTTTACTGTTGTTACCACTGCCGTAATTACGTAGCCCAGCACGACGATATCGTCTCCAAGGCTTTTCAAGTAAACCCTCTCTATTTCAATTTCATTCATTCTTCGTTTCATCAGTACAACCCTTTCTTAGAATTTTTTGGGGGTATTCAATTGCAATTGCAATTGCGATTGCAGTCACAGTCAGGACGAGCTTTCCTGTTCTCACACGCGATGAACGTTGTAATGGGAAGAAAAGAGGACAGACAATTGATGACCGGTCTACACACAGTGGCTGATGTTTCATGCTCTGACTGCGGTGAAGCACTCGGGTGGAAGTACCTCAAGGCGTATGAAGTGTCGCAGAAGTACAAGGAAGGGAAGATCGTTCTTGAGAAGTTCAAGATTGTTAAGGACGGTAATTGGTAGCTATAGCAGCCGATCGGCCGGTCGGTCGGTTTGTTGAAGATCGATCTATGGTTTTGAGAACAATTTGCATTAATTCTGTAGATATACATGATCTGATCTGATTTGATTGATGGTGTAGATGGATGAATGGTGAACTGGGTTTGTGATTTATTATTTGCTCTAAAGTTGAACTGTGTTCTGTAAATACTTCTGTACATGATGAAGAACAAGAATGAAAGAAACAGAGTGGTGAATTCTTTGGTTTGTTTTTTAACCAGCAATTAATAATATGTACTCTAAAATGGATGTGATGATTAATGGCGACAAATGAGTGATCTGAAAGTGAAGTTTAAGTAAGTAATCACAATAAATCGCTTTCAGCACTTGTGATGAAGAGGATGACAAAACTTGCACGCAAATCATAATTAGCTCAGCTTATCTTTATCAGTTGTCACCTAGGCCTAAAGCTCATCAAAACAGGTCTCACCGAGTGGAATATAGATTATATCATGGTATTATGTCAGATTTTGAGATTTTTTGTTTTTCCAATTACTAATTCAAAATAGTAATTTTAGTAGAAAAAAGAGGTGGGTAGTTACCAAAAAAATAGTGTCCAAGTAACTAATTTGGTAAGATGTACCAGCTATACGCATACTAGTATATTATCATGGTTGTCTTGATGATTTTCAAGGCCCGTGTTAAAATTTAAAATAGATCCCTTATACAATTAAATTAATTTAAGATAAAAATATTATTAAATTAAAATATGTAAAATGAAACACCATATAAAATTTCATATAAAATAAATTTAAATATTTTATAATTTTCTCATGACAAACTCTAAAGAGAGTAAATAAATTGGGTCCCCAAAATAGTGGGCCCTGATCCATAGGTCTGTTTGCACAGCCCACGAGCCGAGTCTGTATATTATTAAAGTAGTACCTCTTTTTCATACATGAAATGCCACCACAATCATATGACATTTATATACTCATCCACAACAAGTATCTAATTTGGGAAGATGTCCAGCTATACGCATAAATAAGTACCAGTCATATACAAATAAGTACCAATCATTCACATGGAAGTACCAACCGAATGCATAAAGAATACCACAAGTTTACAAGACATGGTACCATGTACATCAACTTGCAGAACCAAAACATAGTGTTGAAAATGACACTAGACACTTATATATACGTACAAGCCATATGTAAAAATAAGTACCAACCATTCGTACCAGTAATTCTTAGTAAGTACTAGATACAAGTTGGAAGATGTACCAGCTATACCCATAAATAAGTATTAGCCATATATAAAAATAAAAACCAGCCATTAGAATCAATAAATATCAACCGCATGCATAAAGAAGTACCACCCATTTACAATACATGGTACCATCTACATCAACTTACAGAACCAAAACAAATTATTGAAAATGACACAAAAAACTCATAAATAAGTACCATTCACATATAAAAATAAGTATCATCCATTTGCATGGATAAATACCAACCGCATGCACGAAGAAGTACCATGCATTTACAACTTACAAAACCAATAGAGAATAAAAACAACAATATCCCCCAACAAAATAGGAATTAACTGTAACTGCCCACCGCATCAGTTTTATTATTTGAAATAAATATTAATCATATAAACTATCAAATATGAAATAAAAAATGTTGGATAAAATAAAGGAAATTAGATAGATCCTAACAAACTTCTTTATTATTTGTATGTACCATCTAATAAATTAAAATAATTTTGCATGGAATATAGTATTCCATCGACTAGATTATGGTATTTTATTCTTTATTGTTTGGTATTTTTTTTATGTATGTTTTGATCAAATGTAATAAACACATGAGACAAGTAATAAAAACCAAATTATCTTGTTTTCAAATAGGTAAATTTCAGCAAAATATTCTTTTCATACTCTGATATTTATACAAAGCAAAAATCTTTTTAAAGTAAATGTATATTTCAAAAAATGGAGAGAATTTTAAAAACACCACAACTAAATTTTATTTTAGAAAGTATTTTTTTCAATGAATTTGTAATTAGTAAATATTAATCTTAAAATCCATAGATATAGTTCAATAATATTTGGTAGTTTAGAAAATTATGGGAGTAAAATAATAAAATATAGGTGAATTTAAATAAATATACACATTATATAATTTTAGTAATTAATATCTAACTAAATATAGGAAGATAAAAAAATCATTGTCAGCGGTTGATTTAAAAAAAGGGAAATTCACAAGATACTATTTAAGTTTATAATTCACAAAATATTACTGTTTTTTTCGTTCATTGGATCTCACATGTCACATATGAGCTTAAAAAAAATTGATATTGGACAAAAATATAACACTTTAACATCGTTCATATAAAGTTTCATCAATTTTAGACAACGTTTAAGCATATTTAAAACTGAATTACGAAAAAAACAGTATACTTTATGAATTAGAAACTTAAACAATATATCTCGTCAATTTCGCAAAAAAAAATCATTGTCCAAACTGAAACACGACATCATTAGTCGGGCTTCATTATGTGACGGAATAAATTCTATCCTACAATGAATTCTTTTTTCTTCTTTTTATATACGGGGAAGATGCGTGTTTTTTATATTTTATTTTCTTTTACAATAAATTATTATAGAATAGTTAATTATATATAATACTTTTGCATGACTGAGCTTATCATAACGTGTCCGGTCCGGCAGCTCGGTCTGACCCGACCCGTAAAAAAGCCTGACGAGTCCGAACCCGATAGGGTTTCGGACGGGTCTGGACATAAAATGAGGCCTGAATGAAAAACTACAGGGCCGCGACACATTTTGAACCCGTGGACAAGCCCGGCCCGGCCTATTTTATATTATTTATTATTATATTTTTAAAATGTAATATATACATATTTAATTTTTATAATATATACAAAAATTATATAATTATAAATTTAAATAAGATATATATATATAATAAATTTTAAATTTTTTTATTAATTTATATTAAAAAATTAAAAAACCGGGCCGGGCGGGTCGGGCTTCGGCAAAGTCTGGAAAAAACCGGGCCTAGCCCCGGCCCGAGCATGTAAAAAACCCGGCTTGGTTTTTGAAAATAGGCCCGACGGGCCTAAAATTTTCCACTGGCCCGGCCCGAACCCGGCCCGCCCACCCGAATGATCACCTCTAACACTTAGATACGTGTCATAGTATAATAGTTTTTTTAATATTATAATATTTGTTGTTTATACATATATGTAAATGATAGAGCATATATCAATTTAAAATACATGACTTAATCAATTGAAAATTTAATTTTAAAAATTGCTAATTTCAAAACACTAAACTAATATTAATACTTTTTCTAAATTAAAAAGGTGGACATATAAAATGTTTATAACCATTATTTATATACACTATAATTCTATTGATGAGAATGGTTAAAGCAAAGATATATAACAGGTAGTATCATCATTTTTAAAATAGTGATGAAAACAATTATACAAGGTTGTATATATGTTTCTAACCATCAATGGAAACATTAATAAATTATCGTGGATACGTAAAAATTAAGGTTAAAAGAATAAGTAAAATTGACTTCCAACTCAATTCATCATTTTCAAACATCTATAGCCTTCAGGTTTATCGATGAGTCAAGCTATGTAAACTGATAATGCTAAGAAAATATTTTTATACACAATAATTAGACTCGAACAGCCAAAGGAAAAGATATATAACAGTTAGTGTCATCTTTCTATAAGAGTGATGGAAACGATTATAGAAGGTTGTGAACATGTTTATAATCATCAGTGGAAATGTTTATAGATTATCGTGGATACATAAAAACTAAGGTTAAATTAATAAATGCGTAAAATCGACACCAGCAACTCGGTGTCATTATGTTTATCACCCAACCAAGCTTCTATAAACTAATTAATGGTAAGAAAATTTTTTATACGCAATGATTCGATGAGAACGGTCAAGGGAAAATATATAGTATACCACTTAATGTGTCATCTTTTCTAAACAATGATGGAAACGATTATAGAAGGTTGTTTACATGCTTCAAATCGTCGGCGGAAACATTTATAAATTATCATGGATACATAAAAACTAAGGTTAAATGAATACGTAAAATCGACTTCAACAACTTGGTTTTTCATTTTCAAATGTGTATAGTCATCACGTTTATCAATAAATCAAGCTCTATAAACTGATAAATGCTAAGAAAATATTCTTATACACAATGATTCGATGAGAATGACCAAGGGAAAAGATATATAACTGTTAGTGTTATCTTTTTCAAAAATAATGATGGAAATTATTATAGAAGGATGTGTAAATGTAACTAATCATCAGTTGAAACTTTAATAACTTATCGTGGAACCATTGACTTCAAACCTCAAAACTTGTAGTGAAATTGTAACATTATAAGGGTATAAAAATTAATCACAGAACGATACCATAAACCCTAGAAATACCCTAGAATGCTAAATTGTCAAAGGTTTTTTTAGAGTTTCTTCCATATTTGTATTTAAGATCATTTTATGTGTTTTGGTTTATTATAACTTTTGTTGTGTATTTTATAATTTAGAATTAATTTTAGATTTTAGGATTTATTCTACAACTTCATGTTTATCTTGGTGATTTAAAGTTTTACAATTAATAAAAGTATATTCCTTAATTACTTACTGTTATACTCACATATTATCATTATCCTCTGATATAAATATACACTCTAACACCCAAACTAGATTAACATTGGAAATGTCTCAACCGCACATTTTAATTGTTATTCTAGTATGATGAATCAATGGCTTAACTTTCTTCCATCAAAATGACGAAGATTGCCCGTCATCAAAACTTTTTTGGAAGTTATACCTATGAAGCCTTCATGCAGATATTAGCTTCATACAGATGAGAATCATCCTGAAAGTGTACTATGAGTTTGAGCACAACACAAAAATGCTAATAATTGATATGATCGAAAGTCAATAAAACTTTCAAAGTGAGAATTAAAAGGATCATGGTGCAATGAACACAATATATGTATATGACATGGCCATGGTGCAGTGAACAATATTTATATTATATATTAAATATGCCCAATTTATAAAACTAAACTTTATTTTGGTTAAATACTAGTGCACCAGATCATTAAAAGACCAACTTTCTTTTCAAAAGTGTTCATTACACCATGACCATGATATACTAACTATAAAGACATACTTTGTAACAAATAAATTAAATGGGATATATTTCATGATAAAGAGACCGATGCAAGTTTTTTTTTCAAAAAAAAAAAAGAAGGTTTCAGTAATAGAATTTTGGGAAAGTCCCTAGAATATTATTACTTATTTTATGTAAGGTGTATAGCTTTAATTTTGCAAAATAGTAAGGGCCCGTATTCACCTTTTACTTAAGTAATATATGTGATGTGTCCTTATGTCCATGCCTTGTTGATGCGCATGCATAATGCTCTGCGTGAATCCATCTGTACGTGTAGCTGTAGTTGCTCTGTGTACTCACATTTTCCTGATTTGTCATTCCTTTGACGGTGGGTATTGTGTCATGAGAACGGAAATCTACTGTCTGTCACCAAATATTTTCTACCATTAAACCAAGTCCGCCGACCTGAAAAATTGGTTCTACAGTAGCTGTCCGGAGCCGCATAATATTTTTTTTTTTAAAAAAGAAGCCAATTAATAGGCGTTTGCACCTTGGGTTCACTTTACATGAACAATTTTTTTATGAACAAATTATTAAAATTAAGAATAAATCCCCTCAGGTTTAGGAATAATATAGCTCACCCTCCTGTAATTATCAATATCTTTTATAATTACCATGAGGTAATGGGATCATCGACTACAAATCCCTAAACTGTAACTCTGTTATTATTCCGTAAGTACATGTTGACCTATCAGCTTATCCAAAATAATAGATCCACGCTGAAAAAAAAAACCATTGCCTAATCACTTCATTTTCCAATCAGTCTCAGTCTCTCTCATCCCACTTTAACCCCTAAAATCGTAAACCTAACCTAGTCCCCCCATCTAGTCTCCTAACATTAGTCCCAAATCTTAAACACAAATATCTCATCGTCTACGTACATACTCCCAAAGTGGGATAAGAGAGGCTGAGTTGGAAAATGAAGTGAGAAGGCAATATTTTTTAACTAGCGTGACACTATTATTTTGGATAACCTGACAAGTTAGCATACAGATTAATAACGAAGTTATAGTTTGGGGGCTGATAGTCAAGGATCTTGTTACCTTGGGGTGGTTATAAATAATATTGATAATTACAGGGGAATGAACTGTATTATCCCAAACCTCAAGAGGGTTCCCAATAATTTGTTCTAAAATTAATTTTAAAAATAACGTTAAATATCATACTTATAGTTACCCTCCACGGGTCTTCATTATCTGAATATGAGACATAATAATATCATTGTATATGGTTTCAAAAACATTTGTTTCTACATAAATTGTGAAATAATCATTAAGCATGTCATCGCCCATTTTGTTGCATAAATCAGATTAATATAGTTCATAGCAAAAAGAGCTATTTCAATTGTAGTTGTACTAATTGATAGAATCAATGCACGTTTCAATAACAAGAAGACTCTAGAAAAAGCCAAATGTTGTTTTGTTTCTATCAATTTTTTTACAAGATCTTCAATCCTCTTCAAATAAGAAAACCTTGAATCATCATACATATTTTGCAATGAAAGTATCAAATTGGCAACTAAACTCTTCAATCTTCATTTCACTTCTAAAATCATCATGACACAAATCAATGTTAAATCTGCTACACTAATTAATTTTTATATGCTAATATATAATCTAATAATGTATCTATAAATACAATTTATATAAACTATTTTTTAGGGGGCGTTTGTTTTTGCGTGAGGGAAACAAAATGGAATCAGGACAGGAAATGAAGGGGAATGGAAATGAATTCCCTTTGATTTTTCTAATTGTTTGTGCAGTGGAAATAAAAATGAATAACCAGTCAATGATCCCAGGTCAATGGTCAACATCCGTCGGCTGCCAGTCAATGACCATAAATTGCCAGTCAACATCCACTAGTCACCCGTCAATGGTTGTTGGTCTTCAGTTAGTGGTCATATGTCACTGGTCAAAGTGCACTGTGGAGAAAGGGAGTCTCATACCTTAGTAAGGGGTAGAGAATCAAGTTAGAGGGATTTGGCCACTACTAGTTGTGTGACCACATACAACCTACCTTGGTATTCCTATACAACACTTTCTTAGCACACGGTGTAATCTTCCCCTTCATCTTTCTGATCGAACCTCTCCTTGCATTAAGATTTTTCATTAAACTTCGTCTTAAGCCTTCAAGAAGAGAAAATATTGGGCTTTCCCTAATACTGATAGCTTGTTATTGAAGGACTCAACAAAATTAGAAGTTGTCTCAATCACTCTCACCGACATATGAAATATAACTCACAAGTTGTAGTCCACCTCCCTCAGATATCTAAAAGCTCCTAAAGAGGTTTCTTCAAGTTTTTTCAGTACTTCTTTAAGGGCGGATTAGGTATAACACTGAGAAGCTTCCCAGAACAAGTTTCTTAACAAAGTACCTATGACGTAGACTGATAAGTGGTGAAAATATATACTTTTATGAGTCATCTTTACATGCATTTTATATGGTTTATGACATAATTTCACCACTTTATAGAGTATTCTATTTATATTAGTGAACTTACATAGCTTTTATTATTTTTTAGGTGAATGCTCAATTTAACATTAGCTACCCGCTGCAAGCAAGCAGGCTACCCGCTGCAAGCAAGCAGGCTACCCGCTGCAAGCAAGCAAGCTACCCGCTACAAGCAAGCAGGCTACCTGCTGCCTACAACCATGCACCAGCCGCCCATGCATACTCCCTCACCCATGCATCACGTAACTTCCAACAGCCATTCGTGCAAATGTGCTGCTTCATGCACTTAATTGCATGTCATTGCAACTCACGTGAATCACCCCACCAGCCACATACAGTAACATATACTAGCATCAATATATGACCACTTATACTCACGCGAGTATACTAGGATGGACAGGGGGATTTGATGCTTTTGAATAGAAAACATTATTTTTGAGGCGTGCGATATATTAAAAAGAAGACGGGGGAGTTGGACGGTACGCACGGGACAGACTCGACGTGAAGAAGGGAGAAACAGACAGAAGAAAAGAAAACAGAGGCGAGGCAGGAGTCGAGACGAGAAAAACCACGGGACGGGAAAAGAAGAAGAAAAAGGAGGAAGACCCACCTCCATTAAAAGCTTCTTCAATAACTCATGGCTATCTCTTTTACTCTTCTTCTCTTATCTCTTTAATGTCTGAGTAGTCTCTCTTGTACTCTAGGATGAGGTTTTGACCCCAAATCCCTAAACTTGGCTTGTAATTTCTAGTTCACTTAAATTAGTTGTTTTCTCTTGAATTTATTGAATGTTTCGAGACTGATCATCTTTATGCATTTGTGGTAATCTCTAATTTCGTACATACTCGATTTAGGGATTTAGACCATGAGAGAGAGAAACCCTAGTATTTGCCTTCTTTAATTAGTTGGTGAGTTCTAGTGCTATGTTCAGAATTTGCTTAATGCTACTTAGGGACTTTAACCCAAACCGGTTTTGAAGGTTAAAATTAACTAAGTAAGATTTGACTTAATCTAGGATCCGAGAGAGTCATTATCTTAGTTCTATTAGACAACTACAGTGAATTGGGATTAAGGTCATGTTTGGGTGCATTTGGAAGATTCCCTCACTCCCGGAGTACACCTATCTTAGATTAGTTAGCTTAGTTTTATTGCTTTGTTTATTTCCCATCAATCAAACAAAAAAAAACCCAAAACCCCCAATTTACATTTATGCACTTTTATTTATATTGTTGCACATTTACTAAGCCTATAACTAATTAGATAGCTGCGAAGTCTCTGTGGATACGACACTTGTTGTACTACTTCGACTGGGTACACTGCCCATTAGTTAGCAATCTAGTTCACTACTATTTTGCACAACAAGTTTTTGGCGCCGTTGCCGGGGACTTCGGTCCAACTATCTGGTTTATTATCGGTTTAGTTTTCGTACATATTTTTCATTTCCTTTATTTGCCTACTTTGTGTATAAATTTTTGTTTCTGTTCTTTTTAGGATCTTAATTCTGATGGACGGTCATTATGATCAAGCAGAAGGTTGGTATGGCCACTCATGGGGTACAGTTTACGACGGTACTACCTACGATCGAGATGTTTACTGTCAAGGGTGTGGGCATTACCATTTGTGGCCTCCTTGTGAACACCTAATTTCTGGCCAAGAGAACGACAATCAAATGATTGTGTGTCAAAGGTGTGGAGGATATCATGAGGGTTCTCCTTGTCCGGCTGCAATTTCAAGTTTGATGAATATGATGGCAGAGTATATCTCAGTGATCAATGCAAGTACCGCCAGAATCATCCACGACATGAACCTGCACGCTCACCCAGATCAAGATATGCAACAACTCCGGAGTGAAGCAGTTCATGAGGAAGAGCAACCTACTGAGGACTTGAGCTACCCTCTTTCTCCCCCTTTGTTTGAGCTAGAGAGTACTTCGCCAAACAACCACCAGCTTGATTATGAAGACAACTCGTCAGAAGAGAGTTTCTACTTCGACCTCATGGAGTTTCCTCCCTCTGAGGTCAACCACCAATTTGTCTCCCCCTCCCTTTTTCATCAAGACAATGAGGATGATCACATCCTCGATTTTGAGAAGGAGGAGACACCGCCTCCCTCCGAGTCATCAGAGGAGAGTGCCACCATCGACTTCAAGGAGTCACATCTCTCTGAAGTTGATGTCCATCAAGGCTCTTTCCATGAGCCTCGCCAAGAAGATGAGGATATCTACATCCTCAAATTTGAGGAGGAGGAGCCATCAAACTTTGATCTTCACCTGGAGGATCAAGGCATTTCCCACCTGTGCACAAACGAAGTAAGGTGGAAGCTCCAAGCCCACCCGCTAAGTGTGGAGGCCACCTTTCCATTTGATCCTGGACCAGAAATAGAAGACAAAGTCCGCCCCAGAGTTCTCCCTCAACTGCTCAATGAAGATAAGGATGTATTTATCCTTAAATTCGAAGAGGAGGCTCCACCAAAATTTGATCCTTGCACCAAGGATCAACAACCTCAGCACTCCCACCTCAAGAAAGATCGGTGGAGTTTAAATTATCAAATCTTCAGTGTTGAGGTAACATTCCCTTTTGATCCGGGTCATTCTTCAAAGAATTACGATGCCCGCACCAACCACCTGTTGAAGCCAACTTCAACGTTTATATTCGATCCCGGATGACTTCAAGGTGGTGTGGTCTAGCCAAAGACCTTAAAGAAGGGCAGCTTTCCGGGAGGCAACCCGGATTTCATTTCATTTCATATCATGTCTTTTAAATTTCTTTAGTTTACAATTGCACTATACTTTGAACTCTTGTGAGCTAACGGGCTTTTTGAGCATCCCTCGGAAGTGCATTTTTGTGCCGAAATTGGTGTTGTTTGTGTTGTGAATATTTTGGAAACAGGTGTGCCCCTCTGAAAAAGGGATGGATTTAGGAACAATTTCAAAGGAAACTCTGGCGAAATTTTTCCAAGGACCTTCATCTCCAATGATCGAAGGCTGCGCCTCATCGACCCCGGACACTCTCAAGTGTGGGGGAATCCCGTCTTCAGTCTGCACCTTATCAGGGGAGTACTAGTTTCACCCTTCTTTTTAATTTTGCACAATACATATCATACACACTTTTTGTTAAACTCTATGCAAGTGCTTCGAAAAGGTCTTTTGTTTCTCCCTTCGTTATTCCTTGAACAATGAGGACATTGTCCCATTTAAGTGTGGGGGAGACGACCTTTTGCGCACTGCTCAATTTCCTTATGCTTATCTATTGCTTCCACTTAGGAGTTACATTTAAATGTAAGCAAGTTTTTCTTTGAATTCTTGGGATTTTTCATCAAAAATTTCAAAAATTCTCTCTTGAGGAGCATGTATATGCGGTGCAGCCATAAAACCTTATCTTGGTGAATTTTTATTGCTTAGGGGTTCTTTCTATCTTCTCTCTTAGGGATTGCTAAGGGGTGCTTCTTTGTGAAAATCTAAAAAGGGACTTGTGAGACACCATTGGTAACCAACAAAATTAGAGTTGAGTGTTCTTTAATGCAAAGGCTAAAATGCCTAAATATATCTCCTCATCTCTTATGCAAAAGTGAAACAAATGCATACATCTATTTTTCCTTTTGTTTTCTCCTCAATGCCCATTCTTGAGAGAAGTTGGCCAGGGTAAAAGTTCTCCAAGTCACCTAATCTCTATAACTTTGAAGCACTCTAGATCATACCCCGAAACTCTATCTTTTTATTTTTACCCGAAGCACACCCATGTCACCATGATGAGGTCGGTTCGCACTCCTCATGAGTTTTCCACCATTTTGTTCACTCAAATCCAAGAATTCATCTAAACACTTGCTTGCTTTAAATATTCCTTCTTCTTGTGGGTTCATAGTTTTGCTTGAGGACAAGCAAAAAGATAAGTGTGGGGGAGTTGATAAGTGGTGAAAATATATACTTTTATGAGTCATCTTTACATGCATTTTATATGGTTTATGACATAATTTCACCACTTTATAGAGTATTCTATTTATATTAGTGAACTTACATAGCTTTTATTATTTTTTAGGTGAATGCTCAATTTAACATTAGCTACCCGCTGCAAGCAAGCAGGCTACCCGCTGCAAGCAAGCAGCTACCCGCTACAAGCAAGCAGGCTACCTGCTGCCTACAACCATGCACCAGCCGCCCATGCATACTCCCTCACCCATGCATCACGTAACTTCCAACAGCCATTCGTGCAAATGTGCTGCTTCATGCACTTAATTGCATGTCATTGCAACTCACGTGAATCACCCCACCAGCCACATACAGTAACATATACTAGCATCAATATATGACCACTTATACTCACGCGAGTATACTAGGATGGACAGGGGGATTTGATGCTTTTGAATAGAAAACATTATTTTTGAGGCGTGCGATATATTAAAAAGAAGACGGGGGAGTTGGACGGTACGCACGGGACAGACTCGACGCGAAGAAGGGAGAAACAGACAGAAGAAAAGAAAACAGAGGCGAGGCAGGAGTCGAGACGAGAAAAACCACGGGACGGGAAAAGAAGAAGAAAAAGGAGGAAGACCCACCTCCATTAAAAGCTTCTTCAATAACTCATGGCTATCTCTTTTACTCTTCTTCTCTTATTTATCTTTTTAATGTCTGAGTAGTCTCTCTTGTACTCTAGGATGAGGTTTTGACCCCAAATCCCTAAACTTGGCTTGTAATTTCTAGTTCACTTAAATTAGTTGTTTTCTCTTGAATTTATTGAATGTTTCGAGACTGATCATCTTTATGCATTTGTGGTAATCTCTAATTTCGTACATACTCGATTTAGGGATTTAGACCATGAGAGAGAGAAACCCTAGTATTTGCCTTCTTTAATTAGTTGGTGAGTTCTAGTGCTATGTTCAGAATTTGTGCTTAATGCTACTTAGGGACTTTAACCCAAACCGGTTTTGAAGGTTAAAATTAACTAAGTAAGATTGACTTAATCTAGGATCCGAGAGAGTCTTATCTTAGTTCTATTAGACAACTACAGTGAATTGGGATTAAGGTCATGTTTGGGTGCATTTGGAAGATTCCCTCACTCCCGGAGTACACCTATCTTAGATTAGTTAGCATAGTTTTATTGCTTTGTTTTTTCCCATCAATCAAACAAAAAAAAACCCAAAACCCCCAATTTACATTTATGCACTTTTATTTATGTTGCACATTTACTAAGCCTATAACTAATTAGATAGCTGCGAAGTCTCTGTGGATACGACACTTGTTGTACTACTTCGACTGGGTACACTGCCCATTAGTTAGCAATCTAGTTCACTACTATTTTGCACAACATAGACACACTTCTTGAACAGAGGTAAACACACAATGCATAAAGAAAGGAAAGAGCAATTGTACCTGGATTTTCTTTCTTGAAATTGGCATATAAATATATATATATATAAATGCCTAGAACATATCCCTCTTGTGACATGTGGTAGGACAACATCAAGAGCAAGCTCAACACCCTATAACATTAAAAATGACTTAGCATTAAAACATTGAACATACATACACAATAGACAAAACAAATCATTAACAAACCTATAACACATTACCTTCCATCTATCAGAAATTATAACTCATTTTCTCCTCGCTTCCTCATCAGAAATCAACCTTAAGTTACTAAAAATATGTGTCCATGTATTTGTTGTTTCACTAGAAACAATTACAAAAGCGATGGGAAATATCTCATTGTTAGCATCCAGAGAGACTGCACTAAGTAATACTCCACCATAAGGTCCCTTAAGATGTCAATCATCCACATAAAGGCCTACAATCTCTAAGAAAACCTTTCTTCAATGCGTTTTAACAAACAAACAACTTAGAGAATGTGGGTAGCACATTGAGATACTCTTGATATTTCTAATATATGATTGACCCGGGGTTTCGTCCAAGCAATCTTGGGATACTGATGAAGATTTGCATATGATTCCCATGATTGCCCTGCATATGTCTCATAACATCTTTCTTATCCCTAAAGCACTTCATGTAGTTAATTGTTAGCTCGTGTTTGGTTTGTATGAAGTGTTGGATTTGAGCAGGGCATATAAAGTTGTTTGCTCTCAACTCTGGAAGAATTTTTCTCATTATCCACTTAGATGTAGCAGCTAGGTTATGTTTTCTAAAAACCTAGTACAAGTATATTCCCCTTTAATAGTTTTTTTATCATGAATGTAATGTTGTCAGATAAAAGGGATGCATGCAACCGCCATTCACTAGTACTAAGGTTATTGCACAAGACATTGTACTTCCACAGGTTGTCAGCCACTCTATGAAGATCAATACCCTCCCGCACATCAAAATCCTCCATCACCTCTCTGAAAGCATCCTTATTCGGGAACATTTGCTTTAGCTCAAGCTTTATTGTGCCATCAAGCTGGTGTTCAAATTGTTTACCATCTCTCAGCCAACTATCATCCCCACTTACTTCCTCATCCTCAGCTCCGGAAAAATAACAACCTTCTCTTATTTTCTCAGTTGCCTCAACATCCACGTCACCCTCTTCTACATCAACATTACCACTGACATCTGTATCACTCTTATCTGATAGAGTAATATTGTGTTCATTGTCAGAAATATTGTTCCATGAGTCATCAGAGAAAGTAGGGTTTAACTCGACCTTTTCATCTACATCTTTTCTTTCATTCATCATCATAGGGGTTTCCTTGGCGTTTGTTATAGTAGAGTTAAAGGTAGGAACTAAAGAATTGTTAGTAGCACTGTTGTGGTTTGATGCTATTGTGGGACCACATAATGAGGGTGTCGCTTACCCAATTGGCCTTGTCAAGTCAAATTATGGTCTTGCATTCTGGACGTTTGAAGACTTAATATAATAGATATGTGGTGTAGAATGCAATGGAACAGGTTGGTTTCTTTCAGTAGGTTGGTCAGATGATGTAGGTTGGGATGGCTAGAATTGGTGAAATTGGGGGCGTGAAGAGGAGACAAGATTAAGCCTTTTTGGCTTTTTATTTTCTTTTTCCTTGTTTCCCCACTATTATGGCTAACAATGGCTGATGGAACAGGGGGTATTTGTGGAAATTCTTCAAAAGGTTGTGACTGTGGCAATTGTGAAGGTTGAGTAAGTGGTGGTTGTGTATGTTGTTGTCTCTTGAGAATTAAGTTAGAGGTGGTTGTGTATGTTGTTATAGGTCGTGAGAAGTTAGAGTTAGTAGTGGTTGTGTATGCTATTGTGGGTCTTGAGAAGGTTGTCTTTGAGGTGGTGAATTTGGGTATATGACATCTGGATAAACTTATATCACTTCATCATTGTCATCCTCAAGTGCAGTCTCACTATCGTTATGGTTTTTCTCAACCCTTTTGTCCACATCACACAGCCAACGATTGTAGGTAGCCAATAATTCACTCTCCTTTAGTCCATCAACAATAACTATCTCAATTACTCCCTTTCCGTCGAATAGAACTAACATGTTCAACGATTGCCTATCACACCCTATTTCTATGTTTTTTTTTTTACTTTTGGGATGGTGGTACTTATAAAATGGGTATTTGGGTTCTCTAAATGTGCTTTGGTGTTTGATAACACTAAGGCAATCATCAGCCATTTCTATGGTTGAATATCTGTCAGGATTAAATGGCATCTAATGTATATACCGGTAACTCTTATACGGTACCTCAAAGTATACCTCCATTTCTGAATTCACAAACACAGAACAATATTGTCCAATCAAGTAGACACAAGTAATGCAAACAAAAGACCAACAATGAATCAAATGAACATTAACAAAACTCTAAACAAAACCCTTCATATGTCAAGGTATACAAGATTCACTTCTTAAACCTAAACACAATAGAGCTACTTCATAGAATGAACAATAATGAAACCCTAAACATAATCTAGCCAACAAATCGAATGAACAGAGGAATGGATTAAATAATAGTTTACTAGAAGCCAGTATCGACCAAGCAGAAATCGCAAAACAATTTAGCAACAATCCGGGTTTAGACACTAAACATAATCTCGCCAAAAACGAATATCAATGAAACCCTAAAAATGTTAACCAACTCAAAGAGCAGCGAAAAGAGAGCAACAACAATCGAAACCTTAAACTCGGGAATAGAGTGTACCAGCCAGTTAGTTGGCGAATGTAGCACAGCTGAAATCAAATGCGAAGAAGAATGATGGCGTCCTCCACGACTGAGCGGGAAACTGGGCGGAAATTAAGGAAGAAGAACAATGGGGAGTAGAAGCAATTGTCGGGCAAGATGAGAGAAACTTACAAAAGTGAATGGGGTGGTTTAGTGTGAAATGGGGGTTCATTAGGTTTTTTTCCGGTTCAAGGTCATATTAGGACCTAACCAGGTGCTAAGTGCCATGTGTATGGGATGGACGGAAATGAGAAAATTGTCGACGAATATAAAACAACAAAAGCTTATGGGTGCGTACAACAATTATCAAAACCACATGGATGGTTTATGGAAATACGCCAAACCACATTGGTGGGGATGTAATTTTCCCTAAGAATTTTTATCAAAATTCAATATTAATAGGGTACGCAAATATTAAAAATCAAATATTCTTTAAAGTAAAATAAAAAATATTATAGAATTAGCAATATAATGTTAATTAGTCAAATTATTTTCTTATATATAATTAAATGGATTTCGCGGGTTAGGTTCGAGTTTCACATTTAGACATGATTAATTGATTGGATTAGACCAGATCAATCCATTTAATAGACGGGTTGAGTTTAGGTTTTATATTTAAACACGATTAATTAATTGGGTTGAATCGGATCAACCCATTTAATAAACAAGGGGTTTAGATTTAGCCTAACACGACTCACGAATCCATTTTACCACCCCTTATTATGTGACGATCAAGTTCATTCTCCGCAACATGGTTCATCTTAAGCTAAATTCATTAACTAAATAAAAGTGAAAAACAGAGCAAAGAGATGTGAAAATACACTAGTCAAAACATACTCTCTACCACAATCCTTACCACCCACCAAAACACTTGACTGAAAAACCCTACAAGCTGACCCCACTCCTCTTCTCTTAAGTATCACTTTCTTTTAGGGCCCGTTCACAACCGAGATTCTCTGGCACCAGGTAGATTATCGAGTCTTTGATTGATTTGAAACTCTCCCACAAATTAAATACCAAATGCTAGTAAGGGTAGCGTCTACCTATAATCTACCCTAGAGTAACTGGATTGTGAACGGGGCCTTAGTGTCATTTCATATGTATCTTTAAATCCTTACCTATCTTATTCTTACCCTCTTGTTTGATTCAACATACCATTCTCTTTAACACTAAGATCAAAGCCGGTTAATTCTCCTCCCTTTGATTTGCTCCTTGCTATTGGCATAGTCCTGCGTGAATTACAGGGCTACTTGTCTAAACTATTAAAACAAAACGACAGCCCAAACTGAGTATCTTCAACTGCTCATCCAAGACAGTAGACATATTCTTAACAAAAAATGTCCCTAAGTCCGTAAATTCTTAGCTACACTTGACTGTAGTTATTGATAGCTACATTAGGGGTAAGTTTTATAATTTAGAAAAACTAGGAGGGAGATATGGGAGGGAGCACGCTTTTTTTTTGTAAAGAATCTTATTCTTTTTCTTTCTTTATCACAAAAACTTTAAATTTTGTAACTTTAAATATATAAGTTCAAAATGAAAAAATACCTAAATTCAAGCTCTTCACCAAAGACCAGTCATGGATATGTTTTGACATAAAAAAATTATTTTTTGATACACTAAAATGATAATATGATTCATTAATTTTGTATTATGATTCATTAAAATTGATATTATGAGACATTAAATAATATGGTGAATTCGACGTTTTAACTTTCTTAGGGTGGATTTTGGGGTGTTTTGAGGGATAGGGTAATCTATTTGGAATTTATTCTGTATTTTATATTGTAGCAACTAACTCGATAGGTTTTTAAGGTTTATGTGTAATACCCTTGAGGTTTACCTCCCATATCGATTAGAGAAGAGAACGAACCACTCCTTATATGGGTGGGGATACCTCTCCTTGTTGTGAGGCCTTTTAGAGCTAGGAAACCCCATGAATAAAACTGTGCGGCCTGCGTGCCAAAGCGGACAATATCACAACAGTGAGATACTGGTTTGTTACAGTTGGTATCAGAGCTAGACCCAGGACGGTGTGCCTGTGTGACCCGTGAGGGCGCAGGCTCCCAAGAGGGTGGAGTGTAAGACCCTTGAGGTTTACCTCCCACAGTGATTGGAGGGGAGAACGAACCACTCCTTATATGGGTGGGGATATCTCTCCTTGTTGTGAGGCCTTTTGGGGCTAGGAAACCCCAAGAACAAAACCGTGTGCCTACGTGCCAAAGCAGACAATATCACAACAGTGGGATACTGGACTGTTACATTGTAGTAGTGGGTTTAGGGCCCTAAATCCGTCATTACAAACCCTAATAATGTCTTTGACGTTTTTTAGCTTTCCGATGGTAGGTTTTAGGGTTGTGTGGAGTTAGGGTAATTTATTTGGAAGTCATTCTATACTTTAATGTGATGATATACATATTTTAATGTGAGAATGTACATGTTTTAATGTGAAGATATACATGTTCAAATGTGAGAATGTACATGTTCATTTATTAGAATGTATGTTTTAATGAACATCTGTAAATGTTTGTATGATCATCTATACAAGTTTTCTCCCTCATATGTACAGGTTTTAATCTAAGGATGTACATATTTAATGATTTGTACATGTTTATGTGACCATTTGTATGTTTTTAATGCGAAGATGTACATATTTTTACGTGAGAATATACATATTTTAATAAACATTTGTATAGGTTTATATGATCATCTGTACAAGTTTTCTTTTACATTTTGTGCACTATAACGCTTAGCAGGGCCAGTTTTACTTTTTTCTATTTTAATTTAAAAAAATTAAATATATGTTTGAGTAAATTATTCAGAACCCCCTTGAGGATTGGGCATAATACGGTTAACCCCCTCGTGTTTATCCTAATTATTGATAACCATCATAAGGTTACAGTTTCTTTGACTATGAGCCCCAAACTATAACTTCATCATCAAAACGTTAACCACGTATTGATGCATCAGCTTGATCATATTACTAATGAATGCTGGACAAAAAACACCGCTTAATCGCATTCTTTTTGTCTAAAAAACATTAACCCTACCTTGAAAGTGCATTTGAATTGGGATGAGGAAGAGTTAAATGATGTTAAATTAAACCGTTTTGTTGTCTAGACTGGCATTAATAATGTGATTAAGCTTATGGGTCAGCATGTAATTAACGTTCTGATAACAAAGTTATAGTTCGAGGGCTCATAGTTAGATATACCATAACCTCAAGGTAGTTAGTAATAATTATGATAAACACAAGAGATTAACTATATTATACTTCTGAAGGGTTCCGAATAATTTACTCTATATTTTTTATTTTTACTTATCAAATTAATATACAAGATCAACATATCTAACCAAGACTACATTCGGATGTAGCTCAGTGACTGTTGCCCTGAGGGCCCGACGACGGTAGTGTAGACTTTGAACACGACTTTCTACTGATTGCAAACATACAAATGAATAACCTAATTACCCATGAATTTCTGTTTACGCGTTATACCCAAACAACAAGCTACTATCTTTTTTCTTGTTGGGGGGAGTTTCTACTGTACTTTTGGTTCTTCAAAGCTCTATCAACCCATAATATCGAGTCCTAGAGTATGAGAACATATCCTCAACATTCACTGTACAGAGACATTAGCAGGTTGAGAGATATGGTCCGTCATAACAAGAAGTCACCTTCTCCATCAATGCGGAAATTGCTTTTGCATTTCTATTCGCCGGGTCGTTTACCAGCCAAACACAGTGGACCTTCTGAAATCATTGCCCCATTGAATCTTTTACCAATAGTCCCCACAGGAACAAGACCCGTCAACAAAATGATGGAATCGGTTGCGATCCCTCACGACAATCCTACGCCCCGTGATCTTCGATATCAGCTTGGTGACCTCATGACAATCAGAGCAAACTCTCAGGTTCTTCACAATCTTGATCATAGTTCCAGGTTTGGTGCTTATCAACCCAAACGCAATTGCAAGCTTCTCACTGTGAACTCCAAGTGATTGCTCTTTTTCCACCTCCCCTATGTCCTGCAATACAACTTTGGTCTGAGGCTCATATCCGCTACCCTTCAACCACCCACTGATCTCCTCAAGCATAGTGTAGATCTCTTTGCACTTAGGGTGTCTGAGGTCCCCAGCTATAAACTCATGAACTGTATTTTCTACCTCAATCGAGCTGCAGCCTGGTTCCTTCTGGATACCTCTCTCCGTCATCATGGCTCTCACCCTAGCCACACCATCCCAATTCCCCTTAGAAGCATATATGTGTGACAGGAGGACATAAGTCCCCGAATGCGCAAGGTTATTGCTAACCAGAAAATCCGCTATCTCCACTCCTAGAGCTGAATTGCCATGGAGCCTGCAAGCACCTAGCAATGTCCCCCAGACAACAGCGTCAGGATCAATACCTCCCATGTTCCTTACAAGCTCATACGCTTCCTGTAAATACCCTGCACGTCCGAGAAGATTCACCATACATCCGAAATGCTCAACTTTCGGTTCAATAGAGAACATGTTCTTCATGGAATCAAAATATGCTTTCCCTTCTCTTACAAGACCAGCATGAGCACAAGCGTTTAGCACCCTATCATGGTAATATCAGTGGGTCGAAACCCTGCCTCACGCATTTTACTGAAGAGATTCAAGGCTTCTTGGCTAAACCCATGCATGGCATACCCTACAATCATTGAATTCCAAGCAACCACATCCTTGTAACTTATACCGTCAAAAACTACTCTTGCATCATTCAAGCTACCACACTTGCTGTACATATCGACCAGGGCAGTGGCCAGATGAAGGTTTATACTGATCCGGTTGTTCACAAGATAGGAATGAACCCATTTGCCGAGTTCAAGTGCGCCCAGTTGCCCACAGGCGGATAGTACGGAGAGGAAAGTGACGTCGTTGGCTCCCCTTTTGTCCTTCAACATTAGCCGAAAAGTGCGAGAGCTTCTTGGGGTTGCCCGTGCTGGCTGTACCCATCGATCATTACATTCCAGCAAACCTCGTCTTTCTCATGCATGGAATCAAAGAGACGTCTTGCTTTGACAAGATCTCCGTGCTTGGCGTAGCAAGTCAGCATAGTTGTCAGGGACACCAAACTTTTCTCAGGCATTGTATCGAACAGCTTCTGCGCGGAGACCACGTCGCCTGCTCGTGCGTAGACATCCACGAGACCGGTTCGTACGTACAAATTGCCATCAAGGCCGAGCTTAATAGACTGATATAAACGGTCCAAAGACGACATCTCAGATACGTATACGAAGTCACAGCGAGTATCTGTATGTTGCTTAATGATCACAGGAAAAAGGGAGAAAAGGAAGGATACCTGTGAATGGATGATTGTTCCGGGACCAACCTTGCACGATTTCAAAACTGAGGAGAAAGTGAAAGCATTGGGCTCAATGCCGTCATTTAGCATCTGGTCATACAAGGACAGAGCATCGCGATGAAGCCCTTGCTGGACGTGACTATGGATGATAGCAGAGTAGAAGAACACATTCGGCTCGTCTGTCCGCTCGAATAGAGAAGAAGAGAAATCGAGACGTCCTAGTGAGGCATAAGTTTTTTGGAGCTTGAAGCTGAGGATTGGGTCCGTCTCGTATCCGCGTCGGAGTATAGCAGCGTGGATTTGAAGAAGATTCGAAACGGACTTGCACTTGTCGATGAGAAAACCTAGCTGGTCCTGTTGTCGAAGCGGGAGTTGGCGGTTCTGAAGGTTTGGTTGGGGAGGCAGAGAGGTGGTTGTGGGTGAGGGAGCTAACCGGTAGCTGGTAGCAGGGGCGGGCAGTGTGGGTTGCAGGGTGGGCATGGCTTCGATTTTAGCTTTGCTCATCTGTTTCTGGTCTGGATGAGCTCCGTAGTAGCTTTATGATAAGGTCCTGCTCATACAGCTTCGTCTTGAAAATGCATCCAACGTGCAGGCCTAGAGGAAGAGTATTAGGGTCATTCATCATTCATCATCTTATTTGTGAACGCGTAGTATTTCTTCGACGTTTAAATTTAACGCAAACTACATATGGAAATCGATCTCTTCACAACACCGAGCATGGATTTCTCACCGCTTTTAACGGGAGGGTGCTTCGAGCGAGCTTACGACTAATGTTAGAATGAAATGATCCAGCAAGCAACTATTTCCGGTAGAACCATTACAGAGAAATCCAAGCAAAGGTAATTACGCCAATTTTAAATCCTCAGCACAACATCATTGTAATTCTTGGGTTGTAGCGACACTTTATGGCGTAAATACAACAAATAATTCACTTCCATCATCACCAATTCAATCCAGATGAAATCTAAGACTGTAAGGCGAAATACGAATTGGCTATACACAACATATCAACACTGGATCATCTGCAATTTGACACAATAGGTAACAGCAACGCACCCTTCCCATAGCGATTCTATCAAAGCATTTGAAGCAAACTCGGTCCTCAGCAACTTCTTATCTCAGAGGATGAAGAGGTTTTTGTGAATTACCCAGAAACTAGAACGGAATTTACAATATACCATTAATCACCCAAGACATAGACTTTTTCCGTCTTCAACTATGGACATTTTCAGCTAGTTTTTTCAGTGAGAAGGGCAACAAGGTCCTCCCTAGCTTTAACAAGAGCAGTTGATAAATTCTCAGGCTTCCTTCCGCCTGCTTGAGCGAAGTTTGGCCTCCCACCTCCACCTCCTCCACACATTTTGGCTATTGGTCCAATGAACTTTCCCGCCTGAATCCCCAAGTCATTAACTCCAGGTGTAAATGCAGCGACTAAACTTACTTTATCTGCACTTGGAGCAGATCCCAATATCACAGCCGCTGGGTCTGAGAGATTTTCGATAAGATGTTCAGCTGCACTCTTTAGTGAGTCAGCGTCAACATCATCCATTGACTCGACCAAAACCCTGAGCAGTTCAAGTTATCATATTAATAAAGACACAAGAATTCTGACACTGGAGGTTTCTCATTCTTTTTAGCTCTCCATCTATAAAGGACAATATGTTCATTTACAAGAAATCTGAAAGTTTCAGTTTAAAAATTGTAGATCTTAAAAAACAGCATTTACCTGATCTTTTTGGAGCTTCCAACATCAAAGGCCTTCGAGGCAATAGAAGATGCTTTGTAGATTGCAGCTTTTGCACGAGCAGCAGCCACTTCATTCCTTGCTGATCGTAACTCTACTAGTAGACTGTCAACCCTGGTGGTTACTTCCTCTGCCTTCACCTAAAAGAGGAAACTCACGTCATCCAGTGTAAGCAAAATAAATAAATAAACCTTATATTAGTCTGTTTGTGTAGTGGCATCAAAGGTTATCATACTTATCTTACTTTGAGGGTGGAGCACAGCTTTTTCATGTAGCTATCCCTCAAGGTGACATATTCAATGAAAGCATCACCCGCAACAGCTTCAATTCGTCTAACACCGGAGGAAACAGCCTGCTCAGAAATTATTTTGAACCCTCGTATCTCAGAGGTATTACCTACATGGGTCCCACCACATAATTCCATTGATACACCGGGAACTTCTACGACACGCACCTAGATATACAATAGCAGAAAGAATAAAAATTTAAGGTGTTAGAACCATAGACTAAACTAGAAACAGGTAATTCTGAAATACCAGAAAATCCGCTTCCCATAGATGAAACCAAAAGAGAAAATTTGCCAAAAAAAATAAACCTGCTCTCCATATTTTTCTCCAAACATTGCAATAGCTCCTGCAGTTTTTGCATCAGCTAGAGCCATCACTTTAGTTTCAAGGAGTGTGGCATCACCAATCCATCCATTGATCAATCCTTCAATTGCAAGGATCTCACTCTCCGATAGTGGTCGGTGAAAGTTAAAGTCAAATCTGAGACGATCAAATGCTACCAAAGAACCAGCTTGTGATGTTTCCTGACCAACAACTTTCTTCAGAGCAGCTTGGAGCAAGTGAGTAGCAGTGTGATGAGCCTACATATAACCACAATCATTCAGGCTGGGAACAGTTTCACGTTAACTGACTATCTTGAACACTGAAAGTGAATTCTTGAAGAATATCCATAGAAACTAAATACTCCGTATATTTTACTGTACAATAATATCACAAAAACAAACAAACCTTAGCCCCTTGTCGAAGCCTGGGATTGACTGTAGCTTCCACTTCTTTGCCTACTTCAACAATTCCCTCTTTAACCTTTCCCTTGTGCACAAATATATTGCCAGAAATCTTCTGCACATCATTAATCTCAACAACTCCGCCATTAATGTACAGATAACCATTATCACCTATCTGACCACCAGATTCAGCATAAAATGGAGTTCGGTCCAACATGATATCCACCATGCTTCCTTCACTGACCTGGATCACTGACTGTCCATTTTCTAGTATGCCTTCTATCACAGCCATGGCACAAAGTGAATCGTACCCAAGAAATTCAGTATCACGAATATTTTGGGTTATATCTGCTGCATCATCGACACTGAGTTTCACGGCATTATGTGCTGCCTGAGATTGGCTTCTTTGTTTCTCCATCTCAAAATTGAAACTATTCATGTCTACTTTGACTCCTCGTTCCTCAGCTTCTTCTACAGTTATCTCCACTGGAAATCCATAAGTATCATACAAAAGAAAGGCATCTTTCCCAGACAAAACCTTTCCTTCACCCTTGGATGATGCATCATCAAGCATTTCATCAAGAAGTTTTTCTCCTCTCTCCAGTGTCTGAACAAACCTCAACTCTTCTCTTCTCAGCTCTTCGAGAATGCGTTTCGAGCTATTCATTACATCGGGATCTATTTCAGTGCTCATTTCTATCACTTTCTCTGCAACTTCAGGTAAGAAAGCGCCTTCTGGGTTTCCTTTACCATCACCTCTTATGCCAAGCAGCCTGCCAGTTCGAACTGCCCTTCTGATCAATCGCCTGACAACATAACCCCTTCCAATATTTGAGGGGACAACACCATCTGATATGAGAAACACAACTGCGCGCATGTGATCTCCAATGATCTGGTAAACAAAACTGAAGTTTGTAGCAGTTGATGAAAGATATTGAAGTAAAAATCAAGCTCGTAAAGGAAGGGTAAAGATCTTTTCAACTGACATACTTTAAATTTCAACTTTGTTGCCTCGTCAGCAGAAGTATAAGAAACATATGTAAGCTGTGAAACCTTCTCGATTATTGGGTAAATCAAGTCAGTTTCATAATTGTTGGGAACCTGCATGGAGAGCGGCACAAAGAAAAGAAAAAAAAGGATTAAGAACACTACAAAAGTCCAATGCTGCTCTAATCTTTAAGATTCAAGTCACACCCTCATTCAATGGAAACAAGTGATAAAATACAGCAACCAAGGGTGAACAGAATATCTAAAGACCTGCTGAAGGATCCGGGCCATCCGCTCAAGGCCAAGGCCTGTATCTATATTCTTCTGTTTCAAAGGCTCTAGGGATCCATCATCTTTCTTGTTGTACTGCATGAAAACAAGATTGTAGAACTCTATAAACCTTGTATCATCCCCTAGGTCCTGCATGTCAACAGAGAATGATAATACAAGTGTTGTGAACAGGAACCGAGGTTCTGGATAACATATAAAGTACATGCAAGTATAACATACATACAACATCTGTATAACCTCTCTCAGGGTGGAAGTCATAATAAATCTCCGAGCATGGGCCACAGGGGCCAGTAACTCCACTATTCCAAAAGTTGTCCTCTTCCCCCATCTTTTTTATACGCTCTTGGGGAACACCAACCTGACACAGCACATGAGCAACATTCATCTCTGATTGATCGAATCTATATACGATCAAAGTTTGCCTTAACATAGAGTAACATGAGGGCATCATGCTCATAGAAGTACTCACTATGATTTATTTCCCCACTGAAGTAGTCATACATCATACCAAACAACCATTTGAGAGAAAATAGTGGCAAATCAACAAACAATAAGGGGAATGACAAAATGCTCGAAAGAATCGACTATATAAGGCCACTAGTTATTATGCCCATTCACCAGCTTACCTCATCGCGCCATATTGCAAAAGCTTCATCATCATCTTGGTAAACACTGACCCATAATCTCTCTACTGGTAATCCGTATCTGTTTCAAGAAATATCTATTACGAGTTTCACTTTTTGTTTTCTTCAGAAACTAGAGAGAAAGGATGAGTAGCTCAAAGGAAATCAATTGAAGATCACGCATATTATGTACCAACTAAAGCTATAACATATAAAAGTATCACAAGCACCATTAAGTTCCACAGAGAGTTGAATCAGTACTGAGCTCCTATCAGAGGCTTATCCTATCTAAACCCACAGGAATATATAGGTTTTCAATGCATATAATACTGAAAGTAAAGGACACTCCAGATGCTTCACAAGAGCTGTTTTCTATTCCACATCTTCATGCAGTAGGAAAGCATGTGTATCCCAAGGCTAACAGCATTTGAAATACAGAATAAGGACAGTGCTATCTTCTGCAGGGCAAATATCTAATTTTCAGGTAGTATAACATATTTTCATGCTAATTTCATTAATCTCTATCTTCTGCTTAACCTCATACTTTAATCGACAGAAAAAATGCTTAACACACTTGTAAGATGTTGTCAAGTACTTGATACGCACTCTAATGTAGATAGTTCCCATGCCCATTTGATTGCATCTTTCTTGAAGTAGTCCCCAAAGCTGAAATTTCCAAGCATTTCAAAAAAAGTATGATGTCGAGCAGTCCGGCCAACATTCTCCACGTCATTTGTACGTATGCACCTCTGTGCAGTGGTGGCCCGAGGAACTTGTCTGGGAGCCTGTATAAGATAGCAAATCTGGGAAATCAGATCTGTATCCATAAAATGAAGGCACCATTAAGGGTTCAAGTTGGAAGCTCATCCAACAATCATGAGACGGTAAGCGCGGATAAGCTAGGATGATATTAAAGGAGCTCAATTAACTTTCAGCAACCTAATCTCCTTCTGTGTTTGGTCGCCAAAAGCTCTTGTTTTTTTAAAAAAAAAAATGGAAAAAGACATCAGCCATTTAATAGCTACAAACCCAGTTCATAAATCCGGAGTCCAGATTGAGATCAAGCTCATTATTCTCTCTCTAAAATCTTTAAATTACCCTCTAGTTTTTTCCCTGACTTCCAAGGGACAAATAACCTTGGATTAGGCCTCATATTGACATGAGTAAATGACCCAAAGCAAACATAACAAGAGAAAAATATACCTTTCCAAGAAAAATAGGCTTGAACTGAAGCATTCCGGCAATTGTCAAGAGGACTGTTGGGTCATCTGGGACCAGGGATGCACTAGAGAGTATCTTATGACCACGGGCAGCATAAAAATCAAGAAATTTTCGTCTGATAGCATTTCCACTGATTGGTACATCCTTGGTCTTCTCTTGGATGCGTTCTTCCGTCAGAGGTTGAGCAGATGCTGGTAACAGCACGCCCACAAATCTCAACGCCAGAATTATCGCTATAATCAACACGCACTTCTGACACAGTATTCAAATTACTACCTGATATCCTTCTGGTTGCAGCTAGTGATACTTGTCTTCTCTTTGCACAATGATTCCGCAGCGAGAGGTTGAATGGAGAGACCAGTACTACAGTCCTCAGTATGTGGCTAGGATAAAATCTGGAGTCTGTGACAATGAAAAGAAAAAGTCACTCCTGTAGACTTGCTCAAATGCTCCGAGTCATAATTAACCTTTCCTTCGATCAGCAATACAAACTAGCCTAAAGCGTACAAACATTTCGGTTGAGGTTCCCACTGATTAACAAAGTGATTAGGGAATAGTTCATTCAGAACGATGGATTAAACGGGATATTTCCAGGCAGCAGTGATTCGCCCTCCACAATTTAGTATAACTGACGACCGAAAGAGGATGTGAAAGGCAAATGGAGCAATAAAGAAGGAATAGACAAGACAGCGCCAATATTACCGTGTAAGAGGGAAATTCTGGGTTTCATTGTTCTAGAAAAACCTGTCCTTGCGACCACAGATGTACGCATACAGCCATGGCCTGCCATGACCGCTGTCCCTTATCGTCAGGGAGTGGTGGTGTTATACGAAGAAGGTTAACTGATTCCCAAACGCTGGCTTCGCGCCCTTCTCCAAGAGATAAGCTATGCGGATATGACCACAAACAATCTACTCGAGCCTGCCACTGACTCTGCTTCGCTCGGGACATCTAAAACGATCAACGGGCCCACTCACTCAGTGAAATGCTACCAGGAACATTGGAGCCAATTGTTACCATTCCTCCCCAATTCTGTGTATTTGGTGAGTGGAGTATTGTTGTATTCAACCAGGGGGAATGTTTTTTCTTATTATCTAAAAAATAGTACTCCCTCCGTCCTAAGTGACTGTCCACTTTACTATTTGGATGGATCGTTTGACTTCAATATTTAACATGTAAGATAATATTTTTTTAAATTTTTTTTATAATGGAATCCTTATGTGAAAAACTATATGTTGTCAAAATTATTTTTTAAAATTATTTTATCTTATATATTTAATATTGAAGTGGAAAAGCGTGCCAAAAAGCAAATGGGACACTTATGATGGGACGGAGGTAGTAGGAATTTTGTTTAACATTATGATATCAGCTTGTCTGGGCTACAACCGCACGTAGCCATCAGTTTTTTTTTTCCTTTCTTTTTTGCGGCAGTGCCTTACGCTATTGGTTTTTCTTTTTTTTAAAAAAAAATTTTTATTTTCCATTTTTTATCACAAAACCTTTAAATTGTTGTAACTTTTAATGTATAAGTCCAAAATGAAAAAAAATTATATTATTATTCATCTAAATTCAAACTCTTCAAAACAAGACCAGTCAAAGATATATTTTGACAACTTTTAAAAATTATTTTTACATGTATGAAGCACAGAACGTAAAAGAAAACTTGTACAGATGATCATACAAATCTGTACAAATGTTCACTAAAACATGTACATCCTCACGTAAAAACATGTACATTAAAAACATATAGATAGTCATATAAACCTGTACGAATCATTAAATATGTACATTCTTAGATTAAAATATGTACATATATGGAAGAACACTTGTACAGACAGTCATACAAACATGTACATATGGCCATACAAACATGTACATATGTTCATTAAAGAACATGTACATTCTCACACTTAAACATGTACATCGTCACATTAAAACATGTACATTCTCACATTAAAATATGTACATACATCCTCACATTAAAATATCATAGTATACATGTAAAATAATTTTTTTAAAAAGTTGTCAAAACATATCCATGAGTG
The DNA here is from genome assembly GCA_023374045.1 of Limonium bicolor. Classification (NCBI taxonomy): domain Eukaryota; kingdom Viridiplantae; phylum Streptophyta; class Magnoliopsida; order Caryophyllales; family Plumbaginaceae; genus Limonium; species Limonium bicolor. Next base: position 308,902,448 of record CM041778.1, read on the forward strand.
GTTTTATTTTGAAGAGCTCGAATTTAGATGAACAATGATATAATTTTTTTCCATTTTGGACTTATATATTAAAAGTTACAACAATTTAAAAAATATTGTATAAAAGAAAAAAAAATTACGCCCGCATAGCACTCCATTTTTGTTTGTTTATTCTATTTTCAATCTTTTCCCACTATATTTCATTAATTACAAAAATTACCCTACTCTAAATTTTTATTTAATTTGACTAAAATCTCCTTGAATGTAGCCAAGATGGCTACATTCACATGTAGCTAAAATTTGTGTTATGATATTGAATATATAAAAACTTACCTAAATTAATCATTTTCCTCTCAAGCGAATGTTTCATTTTCCTTCTTTCCTCTCAAGGTGAATGTTTCATTTTCCTTCTTTCCTCTCAAGGTGAATGTTTTATTTTCCCTTCTTTTCCCTTTCTCCCCATACTAGATATGATTCCTCTTAAAGATTATCTAACTAGTTGTTTCTTGTTCCCATCTATATTTCCATGTGAGCTAATCTTTCTACATATCACAAAATTTTACATGCAAACCTTGATCTTCCTCTTTCCTGTATGCATGTATCTCTTTGTCTTTCCCTTTTTCTTGATGGTTCATCCTCGACTGTCCTTCTCTCATCTTTTCTTATTTTTGTTTGTTCTTTTTCCTTTTCTTCTCTTCCTTCACTCAAATCCGGGAGTGGTGGCTTTGCTAGTCAAGAGATTATGTCAGGTACAATGGCAATGGTTGATGATCTGTTTGGGGGTTTCCTAGAGGTATGATTTGTTTGGTTGCTAAGTGTCGAGGTGTAGGTGTAACACCCCTACTCTAATAGGCTCCTAATCATCTTAATTAACATTATAATCGCAGCGGTAATCTCAACAATTGAACTACTGGTGTCACCATTCTTACTCGCCCATGCGAGTAATAACGTGCTGATTGATATATTCTTAAATACGAAACAATTTCCCACAGTGACAACAAGAGATAGATCTGACCTTCCCAAACCAATATAAAATACATTCACAATGAGCATTCTAAGTATCCCAATCCTATACACGTTTCTAAGTTCGTATCAAAATGCAACAGTGCATATTAAAACAACTATAATTAAACTACCCAGCGCGTCCCTCTATTTGCCGACACCGGAAGCTGCATACCTGCAAAAATGGTTGTTTGTGGTATGGAATCAGCCTCTGCTGAGTATGTTACTACATAATTGTCATGCCCCCTCGGACCCTCAGTTATTTGGTCGAGAGCATGCAATTCATTTTCATGCAAGTAGTTTAATGTTAAAACTGTAAAGCAACAATATATATTGCAGTAAACTCAAATAACAAACAAGCCCCCGGCTTCACACATCGCATCGTAGTAAACCACTGAAAGCGTTTCAACGCTTATATGAGTTCAGAGACTCCATTCCAACAAACACTTAATAGTTCATAATTGAGTACGGCGACTCACTCGACCAAACAGTCCACCATAATCTACACATGAGTACAGCGACTCGACTCAACCAGTTCACAACACACAATATGAGCACAATGACTCGTTCAAACAAATCTACCAACATACCACACATAATTACAAAGCATAACCACTGAGCAACAAGGCGAAAATAACGAGAGTTATAAACAGGTATAATTACTCGTTTTTGGCGTACAAGCCCAAATAATGTTCGCCTAATGTACGAGCTAGTATAGTCGTTCGTAATTGTTCAGTCACGTCTAATGACAACGTCTCGTTAGAACGGTGTGTCTCTAAGTTACCCATCTCTTATGGCGGGTCACCCACGGCAATAGCCACTACAGCGGTAGAGTCTCTGTCCTACGAACAATCTGTAGTTCGTTGGAAATTTATCCAGATACTTACGGTTACCACACAGTATCCTAGTATCGTTAATGGATCACAGTTCACAGCAAGAGCCACATCCTCTTGATAAACTTATTTATTCCATCGCATCGTTTTACTATTCTTCTTAACACAGCAGACTAAGGTCATCAGTCCAATCCTGAGTATATCGACTCGGGATCCAGTGTTAGATACGAGAGCGGCGTTAAGCAGGCCAGTGCTCCGTATATAAGTCTCGGATAATATATATATATATATATATATATATATATATATATTATATATCATCCTAATGCTACAATGTTTTTACTTACGTTACCGTTCACCCTGAAGTATTACGGTGGAGTATGATTCAGCTAGATCCGATGCTCCTCGTGTCGTCTCTAGCAGTCTAACAATACATAACGCTACTGATTAGAATCCCGTACAACAACTTAACTCTACGGTACCCTACCGTCGCTATTACCTCCCGGTTAATCCCCCGTTATTAACTGTCAACATTTGCCGGGTTTTCGGCTTAACTCGGAATTTGGAGAAACGCCATATTTCATGCGTGATTACGTCGAGTATATTAATATACTTAACTTTAAACGTTTTTTATCGCATGTAATTTAATACACATTTGTGTATCATAGTTTATCACTATATTGCATGTATATCTTAATCATATACTTATACATTTCACCTTAGTATTCATTTCCTAAGGTTTTGTTTTTCCACCATCCATTTTAATACATGGTTTCTAACCATAATATATATTCATCCTTATATACATTTTTCTTGTATATGTATATATTTACCACATAGGTAAGTTCCATGAGTTATAAACTCTTATATTATATGTTACATTTTTTTTTCATCTTACATTAGATGATTATTCCCATTAGTTGTATTATTATACAACTCCCAAGGTTTATTCAATAAATACCTTAGCTTTATAAATCTCATTTATTCATAGTTTGTCACATCATTTAATGTGAATATCCTTACTTACTAATTCCATCTAAACCACCTTAATACCATAAAATTGTTATAACATTTATAACATTATAGACCATAGTCTAAAATTCATTTTCCATCTCTTATAATTCGGTACAACCCTTATATTTCTTTTAAATTCCATTCTGACCACATAACATTATGTAATGTTATACCATATGCTAATATCATATAATATGATATTTTTATTTCCTTTAATTTATAACCTATAGTTTATGCAAAACTATTTATTATTGCCGCATGAGCACCATATAAAAAAACCATATTCTTTTTCATATACCATAGTTTCCTTTATTTACAAATTCACCCCATTATTTATACCATGTTATATATATCATATAATATAACATTTTTAACTTATAAAATGGTATAACCTATGGTTATTTTTTGTAAATTCCGAACAGACCCAATATTATTCTATAATTTTCATTTGGCCCAATTTATAACATATAGTTTTATAATATCATTAAAACTATATATTATACACATATCTTAATAAATGTTCTTATATAATTCTAAAAATCACCAAATTTCACCAAAGGGTTATATTTACCCTTACTAACCATATACTTTCGGTATTTATAATTCTACCACATCTATTTCTCCAAAGTGTCATAATGACATAATAACTATATTTTATACCTATATAGTTTATTTTAATTCCAAAATCAACCCAATAAATTCCTAAAAATTCCTTATAGCCCATGGGTGTTTATAATACCATTTTACACCCTTTTTTTTGATAATAACATATTTACCACATATGTTATAAAATTGTTACAATTAAATACATAACTTATTATAAAACCTTAAATAAGTTATCTAACTTATTTAATTTGGTCAAAACCTACTATATGGTCAAGGTTGACCTCCTTAATATTTCCTTGACCATTAATTCCTTATAATTACGGTTTATAACCATGTTTTTCAGAACCATTAACCCCAAAAACTTAATAAAATCTTATAAACTTTATTTTAAATCCTTTTTAACTTCTAATTTTCGGCCTTATTATTACAAAGCCCCCAAATTTAATTTATTTACACCTAAGACCCCAATTCCTTGCGGTAATAATTATATATCACCTAAACTTAAATAAAAGCTTATAAATGCTAAATAAAATGGCCTAAAGTACATGGCCTTATTACAAACATTAGCTTATAAAATAAATTACACATAAATGTCCATAAAAGCCTAAACTCTCAGCCCTTACACATATATTTTCTTTATTTACCAATTTTCCATATATGTCTTAAATTTGACAATTATGCTAATTAATTAGTTATAAAATTTACTAAACCATTCCTTAATCACCTAAGGTCAAAATGAGACCTTAAATACCTTGTTCACTCATGGCACAATTTATATAATGTGTATAAGCACATATTATATACCAAGTGAAGGTTTAAGTGATTTATACCTTGTTTTTGCCTAGTATATGCCTTGTTTGGCCATGGCTGTATGGAGATTTATTTTCCACAGCTTAGTTTACATGCTTTCAAACAGCAATTAAGGCATGATTAGTCTCCAAGCAAGATCTAACCATAAGAAGTATTTAATGTCAATTTTCAAGGTAAAATTTACCTTAGAACACCAAGTAAACAAGGTTGGTCTCGGCCTGTTTTTACAGTAGGCAAAGAGTGTTAAAAGAGCTAATAAAACCAAGTTTTAAAGTGGTATAACTCAGATTAGAAGATAGCTAATCTTTACCTTGTTTAAAATGCCTAAAATGGTGTTTTTGGCTTGGATCTGGTTATACTTCGAAGCTCTTGATGTACCAACTGGATAAGTATGTTAAGATGAAGATTATAAGCTTAGAAACAAAGTTTCACAGCCGAATTTGAAGGGAATCAAAGATATGCTTAAAGCACATTTTTATACCTTAAGAACAAGATTAGCTTTCTCCACCTTCTTCCCTTGTTAAGGCCGAGATACACCCTCCATTTAACCTCCAAAACAACCTAAGAATATTGATTAAAGTGGTTGATGCTTTGCTCCTTTGAAAAGGAAAGAATTGTGAAGAAAATGAACATTTCAAGGCTTAATTAGCTTACCAAGATTAATTGATGTTCTCTTCTGTTCTTGGTGAGTTAGCCACGACTTGGAGAAGCCAAAGGGAGGTTTGGAGCTGCTGGTGTCGGCAGGCAAGAAGGCAAATGAGAGAGGTGAGTCATTTTGCCTTATAAGTCAATTATTGTTACTTTAATTTGCTTTTTGAATTGGTAATTAGGTGACTCATCATAACTGGTTAATTGATTGAAGATTGATAATCAAGTGGGCAAGACAGCTGTAGGGGGGCGGCAGCCTTTGGTCAAGGCAATAGGTGAGCTTTGACCATGATTTAAGTTAAGTTAAGTAATTAGTTGTTATTTTTTGGTACTATTCATACTAAATTGCCAATTTTGATTTTTATTTTTAAATTTGATTTAGACTTTATAATATAGTCTATAATGTCACATTAATGTTATAAAGAACTTATTATAGTCTTTACAGTGACAAAAGTCATTATCTTAGAGCTCATAGACAAAAACGTGCTTTAAGGGATTTTTAGTGCACATTTTGAGTCGCAGGATGTTTCTGAGCTCTGTTTTCTTTGATACGGTTTTTTGTGTTCCTTACATGATATTTGATCATGGTATCCAATTTTATATCATTTAGAGGTCATTAGACCTTAAGGTATTCTTAGAGCACATGTTTGCCCTACTTGACCTTGAAGTATGTAAATGCCTGTTCTTTGTGTTGGAGTGTTGTCCAACAATTGTAACATGTTTATTAATGTGTTAGTAAGCTTAGGACAAAATATTAGGTCCTAAGAAGTTCATTTGGGTATTTATTTACCTAAACAGTCAAAGGGTAACATCTTGCTTTGTGTTGACCACTGTTGTTCTCAGTTGACTTTTAAGGCATGTTTAGGCCTTAATCAATGTGATTAAATATTTAATCCATATTTTATTAGTTTGGGGTATTTCAGTCTACCCTCCTTAAAGAGACTTCGTCCCGAAGTCCTTACCCATCTTCAGTTTACCTAAGGAATCAAGTTCCACTAAGTAATCACAGACAGATCATCACTAGGGAGTACATTCCACTACGTTCAGACCTAGTCTTTATGTATCACATTTGATACAGCATCAATCTCATTACATATAGTCAATAATCATGACACATTCATTCATAAACAACACTAAACAAGGTGCAAAACTCGTAGTACACAGCACTAGACAAGGAGCAAAACTCATGGTACACAGCACTAGACAAGGTGCAAAACTCAATAAAGTACTCAAAGGTGTCTCACAAGGGGTACTCCACGCACCCCTATTCATATGCAAGTATCTCGCGAGGATACCTCTACACCACTCCGCGTGTATGTGTATGCATATCTTTAACGATGGCAAATCACAGGGAAGCAGTCATGAAGACCAGGACTTGACGATCCCCAACCCCATGCTAACCAACGTCTACTACCCGTGGACACACCGGTTTAATAACGAAGGACACTGCGGTCCACGGCTCCTCGGACAGTAACACCTAATTTCCTTAATCACCCGCAGACACACCGGTCTAATGACAAAGGGCTCTGCGGTCCACGGCTCTTTGGGTGATGTCACTCGCAGACACACCGGTCTCATGACGAAGGACTCCACGGTCCACGGCTCTTCGAGTGACGCCCTAAATTCCAATTTCTATTCATATCTGTGTCCACTTGTAGGAAGTTTCGAGAGTCATTCAACCCCGACGTGGTCAGCGTCAGTGTTGAACTATCTCTCACCTCAATTTGTGTTCGGTTTCGCTTGATCGGACCAGGATCAAGTTCAACTTCCCACGTCAATTTCAATCAATCAATTTTTATTCACTTCTAATCTTGTTTCCTCTTGATATTTGCCACCTTGTGTTCTATAGATACACAAGTCAACTAGTGTAATTAATCCAATCACCGGCATATAGGATCATGTGTCCTAACCATGTACCAAGTTCTTTCAACTTATAATTCGTACAACTCCTAGAGGTTTTACCTCCACTAGGTTACACATCGGTCTCATGCCGATTCACTCATCACATTCCAATAATCGGTTTCATACCGAGTCATGAATCATATAGTATGGAGCTTTCTACTCATTCTATTTGAAATCTCCCATCGGAGCTACCAGATAAACCTACTTGAACTCTCAACCGGAGATAACAAGTTAGGCGTTTATGTGTTTAATGTTCGCAACGTTTGCATAAATAATCGGAATTAGGATAGGAACACTCTATCTGTCCTCCCTTCCCTATTCGCCACAACAATGCGAACTCAATATATATGTGTATTTATACACATAATGCATCATAATATTACCTCAAGTAATATAACACAGTCATAATACTTGTACTCTATGTACAATAATAGTTTGCCGCATGTGTACCATGCACTACGTACTCCTACGTACGGTATATTTTAAGCGTGCGAAATCGCTCTACCCCCCTTAAAAATGATTACGCCCAAGTAACCTATGAATATATCATCGTGAAGTAATAAGTTCAAGATGTTCCATTCCAGTGGAATTATTCGTGCACTAACGTGCTACATTTTCCATTACCCCTCTTTATAGGGTCGGGCTTAGTCCCTCAGGCTATACTGTTTATCTCGGTTAGGTGTATGTATATTCATATACGGTTTGATCGGGGAGATGTAAACACATCATTTGTTTCCCCGAACCCGCTAGGTACGTCAAACCTAAGCAATATGGGCCCACTCGCTCCGCAAGCAGTATGCCCAACTACTTTATGGTTAGTTTATCCCTCTTAGGTAGTGGTTTCATGTCGGTTTCAACTCCACGTGACGGTGTTTTCTGCACGGTCTTCCATAATTATGGGAATGGATTAATTTATTTCGTTGCGTGGTATCGTTGTCACACACGCTCATTATTTCAACTAGTTATTCTATTCAGTCTTCCTGAATTCTATACATGCTCATGGTATACTCTCAAGAGTTCATGCCACTCTACCGAACTAACCTTCGGTATGCTCTAGCACATAGTGCTTGTAGTAATTTCCTTAAAATGTCAAAACGAGTCTGATATGCGCAACTAACTGGCGCCTCATGACTCCAAGTTATTTTCTTCTAAGATGGGTTTATTCCTTTGGTACCTTATAGGTCCTCTTTTACTGGTGTGAACTCGTATCCCTCGTGTGTTGGTATTTTAGTATCCACATATATGGTTCATCCCTCTTCTCGATTTGGGGAATCCATTTGTTTATCTGATCTTCCACCTTCTGATTCTCACCAGCATAATTCGGTTAACAGTTATTATAATGGTCGCTTTGTTGCGCACCATATACCAGTCGATTGGACGGTTATCCGCCATTGCGGTTTGCATGGAGTATCTAATCTCCAGCTTAGAGTATCTCTTGTAATGCTCGCTTTTGCCCTTCGTCTGTAAACATACAATACGACTGTGGGTTTTAGCTTGGCATTCGTTTTCTGTTCGACTCTAATTGGTACTAACATACTAACGTTTTATGGCTTGAGCATGTGGTTATTATTATTTAATGCGATATCATCGCAGCGCCCTCAGCGCGTGGTATAACTCTCTCTGTGCCCCCTTTTCGGGTAGCATCTATTACCACAAAGGTTCCTCTAATATAACTTCCTTAGATACCACAATCCCTCTTCTCATTCATGGGTTCAACTTGCCATTACCATTAAATTGGCCTTGGTTTCCTTGTTTACTAAAATCCCCAAAACTTATGTTCTAACTCCTCCACTGTGGAGTTGCGACCTTATGTCACTTTATTATCAAGCTATCCTTGGTTTTTCCTAACCTTGTTAGTTTGACTGAGGTCTCTCTCGTCAATACATGGTTTACCTAGTCAGGGTTCCATTCGCTGACTTAGACACAGAGTTGACTACCTCCTGGGTCCTTACACTACTCGTTTACATACATGGGGTACCATACTGATACATTACTACTTACCCAACTAACTTAATGTGAGTTCTGTCAGGCTCACAAGCTCCTAGGAGTGCGGTCGTCCCATGTCTCGTTTAGTGCACTCGTAGCGTTCGTACCCGGTGGTTATCGTACTCTTAGTCCTGGTAATTTATGTTTAAGTAATGCTGCCAATTCTTAACCTTTAATGAGAATGGCCCTAATACTAGGTTCTATGGTTTCCTTGATTAATGTGTAATTCCTTTACCTTCACTAAGATAGGTGTTTGACTTATCGCCCTAATTTTGGTTTCCACATGCTCGTCGTCTGGTATCTGTGAGTGGGGATCAGTTACTACTTATTATCTCTCCCATTCACTCCTAGGCTGTTAACGCCTTCAGATATGAGTTTTCAGTTCTAGAACTCCACCCAATCCATTGGGTTACACCCTCAGGTGTAGTCCGGACTCCATGATAAAGGTTGACACCTCGTGTTTCCCCTACCTTATGGTAGTCCCTCTTTAGCCTGATATTAATCAGTATTTGTGATTCATCACCTTTGTTCTCCTAGTTTTTGGGTCATTTTTTTTTGGTGGTACTAAGGTATCCTTCCGTAGGCCTATGCCATACGATATTAGGCTCAGTACTTATTCTGATAGCTAGATGATTGTTGGTCTGTTATTTAATTTATTCTAGTTGGTTCTAATACTTGCTCCTAAGGTTACAATTGGATATCCATAACTTAATGGTTCCGCCAATCATTGCTCTTCATTGTGTAATCCGTACTCTATTCAACTCATATTTCTCCATCCTCTTCAAGGTAAGGTATCTTCCGCCCTTGATAAATTCATTGTTTAATTAATATCCACTGCCCTCCGTACGGGAGTCTAGCAGCACTATGGATACACAAACACCATCCGGTGTGTGTGGTGCGGGCATAACATCAGCCCCTTTATTGCACGTTAGCATCCTCCTAATTTTTTTAAAAAAAAACTCCAAAATAATTTGCCATAACGGTACTTGTCTATTATTTTCATCCACTCAATCGGATAGGTTTATTTAGAGTCTTGGCTCATATAGCTCACTTCTTGCCCTCTGGCACGTTCAATGGTAGTGGTTTAACCACAAGTGTCGCGCACTCCCTAAGTATGGTTATGCTGGTCTTGAGACTCGACACTCCCCACCCGTGATGATTGACGTTTAATGTCCATACCGGCACTGGGGTTAGGCTTGTAGGCACTAATTATCGTTTATTTTCATTTCCTTCTTTTTTAATACTCTACTAATGGTGTATTATTTCCGGGTTTAATGGTAGACCAGTTAGGTCTTCCCGAGGTTTTATCGACCTCCAACCCAAGGGTTTCGTACCTTGCCTATAAGAAGGCTATGACCCGCTTTCATTGCATTACGGACTCACATAAAAGTTTAGTGCTTATTGGTAACTGCCTGGACCACTCGGTCTTTAGGGTTAGTTTATCGTTGCTGCACTTGCTGTGGCAAGTGCGCAAGGCAGGTTGAAATTTAATATTTTGGTTATGTGGCACTTGTAGTGGCAAGTGCGCCATGCAGACTGAGCCACCAGTACGGTGTGTCAGTGCAGTGTTATCCCTAATCGGGTTCCTGTTCTGGTCAAAAGTTCTTATTCAAATTAATACAGTCTCACTCCCGCACTCGTTCCACAAGTTTACCGTGGTAGTAAGGTCTCACTTTCCTCTCGAGGCGTTGCATGATAGCGACTTAGCGAGTTCTTGTTTCTACAGCTCTCATAATCTCTCCTCATACACATAGGCCATTTTGAACCTTCAGTATTGCATGGATAGAGTTACTCGCTTCGGGTGAGACTTCTAAAGGTAATTCCTTCCGTCTGTTACATATCTCATAACTAATCATTACCGTCATTTCCACTTTCTTTCCCCGAAGTGCACTAATCAGTGCTTCCTGGATGTAGGACTGGGTTGCTTTGCTTATGCAAGCAAACCCCATTAGTCCTACGGGAATTATCTCCTCAACCTCGGTTTAATATTCATCTCATCTCATATGGTAGACATTACGTCATTACCAGGACCTCCGTCCTAAACATTACACAAAAACACTAAGTCTTATTCTCTACATTTAACGTAGTTCTCATAGCATCCACATCGGGTCTTCCCGATCAGGAGAGTTATCTCGTGGCGCTTCTCATTTCTTGTGTTACCAGGTAGTACTCGAGGTACGGGCTGCGGCGGGTGGGGTACCATTGCAAGTTTCCCCGGGATGCTCTCCCATCAAGTGCGAGTGTTTCATACAGTCTTCGCGTTACTTGAGGTAGCTGGACCCTCACCACCTCCCGCTGCTCCGTGCTCTTCCTTAGTACCGTTACCCAGACCTCTCCTGACATAAGTCAAGAGGACGGGTTAGACCTTTACTCGGTCTAATACCGTAGTCTCGGTCGTTTAATATTGAAGTGCCTCTACGGCTATGGTGTGCAGCTTTAAGCATTGCATCAACCCCGCAAGATCACGTATCCTCACAACGTTTCCCGTATTCCCAAAACCTATGCTCACTGTGTAAATCCTACTATCTCTTGTCATCAGAGCGGTACTCCGCTCTGATACCATTTTTGTAACACCCCTACTCTAATAGGCTCCTAATCATCTTAATTACCAATAATCGCAGCGGTAATCTCAACAATTGAACTACTGGTGTCACCGTCTTACTCCCATGCGAGTAATAACGTGCTTACTGATATATTCTTAAATACGAAACAATTCCCCACAGTGACAACAAGAGATAGATCTGACCTTCCCAAACAATATAAAATACATTCACAATGAGCATTCTAAGTATCCCAATCCTATACACGTTTCTAAGTTCGTATCAAAATGCAACAGTGCATATTAAAACAACTGTAATTAAAACTACCCAGCGCGTCCCTCTCTTGCCGACACCGGAAGCTGCATACCTGCAAAATGGTTGTTTATTGGTATGGAATCAGCCCCTACTGCGTATGTTACTACATGACTGTCATGCCCCCTCGGACCCTCAGTTATTTGGTCAGAGCATGCAATTCATTTTCATGCAGTAGTTAATGTTAAAACTGTAAAGCAACAATATATATTGCAGTAAACTCAAATACAAACAAGCCCCGGCTTCACACATCGCATCGTAGTAAACCACTGAAAGCGTTTCAACGCTTATTGAGTACAGAGACTCCATTCCAACAAACACTTAATAGTTCATAATGAGTACGGCGACTCACTCGACCAAACAGTCCACATAATCTGCACATGAGTACAGCGACTCGACTCAACCAGTTCACAACACACAATATGAGCACAATGACTCGTTCAAACCAATCTACCAACATACCACACATAATTACAAAGCATAACCACTGAGCAACAAGGCGAAAATAACGAGAGTTATAAACAGGTATAAATTACTCGTTTTTGGCGTACAAGCCCAAATAATGTTCGCCTAAGTACGAGCTAGTATAGTCGTTCGTAATTGTTCAGTCACGTCTAATGACAACATCTCGTTAGAACGGCGTGTCTCTAAGTTACCCATCTCTTATGGCGGGTCACCCATGGCAATAGCCACTCCAGCGGTAGAGTCTCTGTCCTACGAACAATCTGTAGTTCGTGGAAATTTTTCCAGATACTTACGGTTACCACACGGTATCCTAGTATCGTTAATGGATCACAGTTCACAGCAAGAGCACATCCTCTTGATAAACTTATTTATTCCATCGCATCGTTTTACTATTCTTCTTAACACAGCAGACTAAGGTCATCAGTCCAATCCTGAGTATGTCGACTCAGGATCAGTGTTAGATATGAGAGCGGCGTTAGCAGGCCAGTGCTCCGTATATAAGTCTCGGATAATATATATATATATATATATACTTATTATCCTAATGCTACAATGTTTTTACTTACGTTCCTTATATTACACATATAAGATAGCATCATTGTCGCTAGTTTCGTTTTATAATATGTTCATATATACGAACGGTACTGTTATCATTCAACAGTAATAATAAAGCAGCATTAATACACAACTCAAGCATATTAATTCACACAAGCAGACATTCACTCTTTCCACAGATTTCACACAATGTCTGAACTGAGGAAATCCTCAGAGACAATCAAGCCACATAAATAACATACCGCTCACCCTGAAAGTATTACGGTGGAGTATGATTCAGCTAGATCCGATGCTCCTCGTGTTGTCTCTAGACAGCACCTAACAATACATAACGCTACTGATTAGAATCCCGTACAACAACTTAACTCTATGGTACCCCGTACCGTCGCTATTATCTCCCGGTTAATCCCCCGTTATTAACTGTCAACGTTTGCCGGGTTTTCGGCTTAACTCGGAATTTGGAGAAACGCCATATTTCATGCGTGATTACGTCGAGTATATTAATATACTTAATTTTAAACGTTTTTTATCGCATGTAATTTAATACACATTTGTATATCATATAGTTTATCACTATATTGCATGTATATCTTAATCATATACTTATACATTTCACCTTAGTATTCATTTCCTAAGGTTTTGTTTTTCCACCATCCATTTTAATACATGGTTTCTAACCATAATATATATTCATCCTTATATACATTTTTCTTGTATATGTATATATTTACCACATAGGTAAGTTCCATGAGTTATAAACTCTTATATTATATGTTACATTTTTTTTCATCTTACATTAGATGATTATTCCCATTAGTTGTATTATATTATACAACTCCCAAGTTTATTCAATAAATACCTAGCTTTATAAATCTCATTTATTCATAGTTTGTCACATCATTTAATGTGAATATCCTTACTTACTAATTCCATCTAAACCACCTTAATACCATAAAATTGTTATAACATTTATAACATTATAGACCATAGTCAAATTCATTTTCCATCTCTTATAATCAGTACAGCCTTATATTTCTTTTAAATTCCATTATGACCACATAACATTATGTAATGTTTACCATATGCTAATATCATATAATATGATATTTTATTTTTTTTAATTTATAACCTATAGTTTATGCAAAACTATTTATTATTGCCGCATGGGCACCATATAAAAAAAACCATATTCTTTTTCATATACCATAGTTTCCTTATTTACAAATTCACCCCATTATTATATACATGTTATATATATCATATAATATAACATTTTTAACTTATAAAATGGTATACCTATGGTTATTTTTTGTAAATTCCGAACAGACCCAATATTATTCTATAATTTTCGTTTGGCCCAATTTATAACATATAGTTTGATAATATCATTAAAACTATATATTATACACATATATTAATAAATGTTTTTATAATTCTAAAAATCACCAAATTTCACCAAAGGGTTATATTTACCCTTACTAACCATATACTTTCGGTATTTATAATTCTACCACATCTATTTCTCCAAAGTGTCATAATGACATAATAACTATATATTATACCTATATAGTTTATTTTAATTCCAAAATCAAACCCAATAAATTCCTAAAAATTCCTTATAGCCCATGGGTGTTTATAATACCATTTTACACCCTTTCTTTTCGATAATAACATATTTACCACATATGTTATAAAATTGTTACAATTAAATACATAACTTATTATAAAACCTTAAATAAGTTATCTAACTTATTTAATTTGGTCAAAACCTACTATATGGTCAAGGTTGACCTCCTTAATATTTCCTTGACCATTAGTTCCTTATAATTACGGTTTATAACCATGTTTTTCAGAAATTACCATTTAACCCCAAAACTAATAAAATCTTATAACTTTATTTTAAATCCTTTTTAACTTCTAATTTTCGGCCTTATTATTACAAGCCCCCAAATTTAATTTATTTACACCTAAGACCCCAATTCCTTGCGGTAATAATTATATATCACCTAAACTTAAATAAAAGCTTATAAATGCATAAATAAAATGGCCTAAAGTACATGGCCTTATTACAAACATTAGCTTATAAAATAAATTACACATAAATGTCCATAAAAGCCTTAAACTCTCGGCCCTTACACATATATTTTCTTTATTTTCCAATTTTCCATATAATGTCTTAAATTTGACAATTATGCTAATTAATTAGTTATAAAATTTACTAAACCATTCCTTAATCACCTAAGGTCAAAATGAGACCTTAAATACCTTGTTCACTCACGGCACAATTTATATAAATGTGTATAAGCACATATTAATATACCAAGTGAAGGTTTAAGTGATTTATACCTTGTTTTTGCCTAGTATATGCCTTGTTTGGCCATGGCTGTATGGAGATTTATTTTCCATAGCTTAGTTTACATGTTTTCAAACAGCAATTAAGGCATGATTAGTCTCCAAGCAAGATCTAACCATAAGAAGTGTTTAATGTCAATTTTCAAGGTAAAATTTACCTTAGAACACCAAGGTAAACAAAGTTGGTCTCGGCCTGTTTTTACAGTAGGCAAAGAGTGTGTTAAAAGAGCTACTAAAACCAAGTTTTAAACTGGTATAACTCAGATTAGAAGATAGCTAATCTTTACCTTGTTTAAAATGCCTAAAATGGTGTTTTTGGCTTGGATCTGGTTATACTTCGAAGCTCTTGATGTACCAACTGGATAAGTATGTTAAGATTAAGATTATAAGCTTAGAAACAAAGTTTCACAGCCGAATTTGAAGGGAATCAAAAGATATGTGCTTAAAGCACATTTTTATACCTTAAGAACAAGATTAGCTTTCTCCACCTTCTTCCCTTGTTAAGGCCGAGATACACCCTCCATTTAACCTCCAAAACAACCTAAGAATATTGATGAAAGTGGTTGATGCTTTGCTCCTTTGAAAGAGGAAAGAATTGTGAAGAAAATGAACATTTCAAGGCTTATTAGCTTACCAAGATTAATTGATGTTCTCTTCTGTTCTTGGTGAGTTAGCCACGACTTGGAGAAGCCAAAGGGAGGTTTGGAGCTGCTGGTGTCGGAAGGCAAGAAGGCAAATGAGAGAGGTGAGTCAATTTTGCCTTATAAGTCAATTATTGTTACTTTAATTTGCTTTTTGAATTGGTAATTAGGTGACTCATCATAACAGCTGGTTAATTGATTGAAGATTGATAATCAAGTGGGCAAGACAGCTTTAGGGGGGCAGCAGCCTTTGGTCAAGGCAATAGGTGAGCTTTGACATGATTAAGTTAAGTTAAGTAATTAGTTGTTATTTTTTGGGTACTATTCATACTAAATTGCCAATTTTGATTTTTATTTTTAAACTTTGATTTAGACTTTATAATATAGTCTATCATGTCACATTAATTTATAAAGAACTTATTATAGTCTTTACAGTGACAAAAAGTCATTATCTTAGAGCTCATAGACAAAAACGTGCTTTAAGGGATTTTAGTGCACATTTTGAGTCGCAGGGTGTTTCTGAGCTTGTTTTCTTTGAGAACGGTTTTGTTGTGTTCCTTACATTATATTGATCATGGTATCCAATTTTATATCATTTAGAGGTCATTAGACCCTTAAGGTATTCTTAGAGCAATTTTGCCCTACTTGACCTTGAAGCATGTAAATGCCTGTTCTTTGTGTTGGAGTGTGTTGTCCAAAATTTTAACATGTTTAGTAATGTGTTAGTAAGCTTAGGACAAAATCTTAGGTCCTAAGAAGTTCATTGGGTATTTATTTACCCTAAACAGTCAAAGGGTGACATCTTGCTTTTGTGTTGACCACTATTGTTCTCAGTTGACTTTTAAGGCATGTTTAGGCCTTAATCAATGTGATTAAATATTTATCCATATTTTATTAGTTTGGGGTATTTCAGTAGGTGTTCCCATACAGTTAGGTTATTCCGACCTAGTCCGGAG
Source organism: Limonium bicolor (assembly GCA_023374045.1). Lineage (NCBI taxonomy): Eukaryota > Viridiplantae > Streptophyta > Magnoliopsida > Caryophyllales > Plumbaginaceae > Limonium > Limonium bicolor. The sequence goes on from CM041778.1 coordinate 308,919,049, forward strand.
GAAGTCACCTGGTTATAATAACATTGGTGTTCTTACTTGTAGATGCAATTGGTTGGGTTTTTTTTACGCTATACTATGATTTTTTGCTGTAAGTAAGTATGCATGCGATAGGCGAGTTGTTGTACTTGGGTGGAAGGATTAGGATGTTAGTATGTCCTCCTCTTCCTTCTTTTTTAGTACACATCCCACAGTGGTGGATGGGGATGTTTTTGGATGTGATTTGGTATTTTTGTGACTGTGGGATTTTGGTGGGTTCAATGGTGAATTTCTATGTTTTTCAAGGAGAGTTTTAAGGAAATTCCTATATAGTGTTTGCGAACGGTGTCCAAGTGTAACACTCATATGGGTAACTGTCTAACTCCCAAGTCATTTGACTTGAAAACTAGCCACTTTTGGCCATTAACCTTCACCTGGGCTTAAAAGTGGAAGACCTTATTGTTGTAATCAACCCATATGTATCCTTATAAGCCACTCACATTACTACTCATATCCTGATGTGAGGGGGGGGTATTACATACTCCCCTACTCAAAGAACATGACGTCTTCGTCACAAGCCTAACATCCAAGTCCCATTGACCTCCTCGATAGGTGTCGGGTAGCCCATCTGAACACGGTTTGAGTCCGCTCTAATACCATTTGTAGCACCTCATATGGGTAACTATCCACCAACCTAGCTCTCATGTCATTGGCTTGAAAACTAGCCATTTTATGCCCTTAACCCTCACTTATCGGAAGGTCTTGTTGTTGTAGTCAACCAATATGTATCCTTATAAACCACTCACATTACTACTCATATCCCAATGTGGGATGAAAGTATTACACCAAGATGGGATCGAGGCTTTAGTCCTCGTGTTGATGTTGTTTTATTTAATCCTAGACAAATCCAAGGCACAAATATAAGTAGTAAAACATCTATTCTTATGTTTGCTAGATAATGGAGGGTTCGAGCAATGGTTGGTTGCTTAGTTACCAAATGTCTTTTGATCTTTCAGCCTCAGCGAGGAATCTCGATTTCGCTGTTAGTCTTATTAGTAGGGTGAAGGAGGTTCAAATGTGGAATGCTTGTATGCAAACTGTTGTTTGTGGGTTTGATAGTAATCCTTGTATATGTCTTGTGTTGGTGCTCAAGGAAGTAATTGAGTTGTTTAGATGGGGGGTGCTGGTATGTATATGTCGCGATATGTTTTGTAAGTTCTTTTTAATGGAATATATGGTTTGTTGTTAGAAAAAAGTTCATACACATTTTTGTCAATGAGATTTTTAACTTAATACTTTCTAAAACACTTTGTGCATTTGAAATAACTTTTGAAACTACATTTGGAATAACTTATGATCAATAAACATTGCTTATAGTTTAAGAGGTGCAATAAAACTATTATTATATTTTGGAACTGATAGTGTTATGTTTGCATCAGTAAAGTGGTGCAATCACAATCTGCTCACAGTGAAGAACAAATTTGTCTAGGATTGTTTTAAGAATTAGATTGGGATATGTGTACAAGTGTACATATCAAAACATATCGGATTTCTTGAGTTGTATATGATAGCATCGTTGATGGGGGGAGTGTATAATTCTCACAACAATGATCATTTATATGGTAGTTTGCTAGAATAGACAAACACTACACTAGCTGTAGAGATTATACTAAAAGAAATAAGGGACCATATTTTATTTGAATATAATTGTCCAGGTATGTTTTACATGAGATAGTATGCTGGTATAGATGCCTTGGAGAATGTGATTGGTATACTAAGTCGAGGTCTACTACTTCAAAAACATAGGAACATTTTCAAACTTTGCACAACTGGGGTTAGTATATTATACCGTTTCCAAAGGTCGAAGCACGATGTAGCATGTTTGGGGAGAGAGAAATGCTCCCTCTCTCTCGTCCCCTTTCCCCATTTTACCTTGTTACTATTACATGCAAACCCATCTTTTTCCTCAAAAGTCTTCATAGCCAAGCTCATCTCATCCCCATCCTTTATTCTACCTTCTTCCATTTCGTTTTTGTTGGTGTATGAAGGTGTTGCTGAGATAGTCCTACAATCGAACAAGTCAATCAACAAGAGAAGTGTTTATCCCTGCTGAAAGATCGAGTGGGGTCCTTAGTCGAACAAGTCTTTGTCTATACTGAAAGATCAAGTTAGTCCATCCATGTGGGTTCATCCATCAGTTAAGAAATTTTTAAGGAGCAACGTTCACTAAACCACAACGGTCATCAACCATCAGCCTTGGACCGAAATTCATACAAATGTGAGTAAAATTCGAAGCCTTGACTTTCTGATGGTTCGAGAGAGTCCGTCAATAAGTTACAAGAATTAAGGAGCAATGTTTTACTCCCTTTGCCGTAAATATTTGCTTCAGTAAGCTCAGTCAAGTGAGCAACGTGTTAAATCCGAAAATATAGCATATGGACATTGAGGTCCTAAAATTTTAGAACTGACAGAGTCGGTCTGTCAGGTACATCAGACGTGAGAATCATCATTGAACGTTGCCAAGTCATCCAATGGCTTGGTAATTGTCCAAAAATTAAGGGCTAAGGCTTAGCAACGTTCACAAAGAAGTTTATGACCGATTTTTAAGCAACTACAAGTAACTACAACGTTCAGAAAGCAGATATTTCAGAAAACAGACTCTCTCAACAGCTCCAGAGGCTTTGCTATATAAAGAGATAGAATTCTCAGTTTCATTTGTGCTTTTTGCCCCAATACTTCCTATGTTAGGGAAAAGTCACCAGGAACAAGAGTTTTTGTGTCATTTTTAGTTAAGATAGTTTGTACTTTATCGATAGACTCAATCTAGGGTGTTCCTAGGCTTACTACACTCATCAAAGAGCTGATCAGATAATGTGTAGGGTGAGTGAGTGAGTTCCATATGTAGATCCTTTCTACTTAGTGGGCAGTGTAAGTTGTTTGTATTGGTATTCTGCTGAGTTTGATTAAGTCTTTCCATCTTTTGAGTACACTCTAAATTATCTCATTTGAGTCTTTTCACATTTCGAGTTCGAGTAACTGCTTCCGCGTATTAGTTATGTTGAGTGTTTCCACATCATCAGTGCTTCCGCATACTTAGCACGATTGAGTCAAACCATCTCACAGACTAACACCTTGAGTTGGTTGAGTCATCCGTATGATCCTACAATTGGTATAAGAGTGAGATTTGGCAACCCTTTTAAGCTGAGGATTCATTGTGATGGGCAACCCTTTAAGCTGGGGTTGCCGTCGATGAGGCTGAAGCCAATTGGGAAGCGGCCTTATTCCGAGTATGATTCATTCCTTTGTTATGGAAAAGATTGACCGAGAGTCTTGGGGATAGGAGCCCATTGAAGTTTTGCCCTTTTTTGGGAGGGTCCCAAACTTTGCAGCTTCTTTGCCTCCTCTGTGAGCTTTCATCGAGACGGCAGTCCAGGTTGTGTTTCCTAATACACCCCAGGGTTCGTCATCATCAGGAGTAGCCAGGTTTGGGGGGAGTTTCCAAGGGTCCTATCAACACCATCAACCTTTCCTCGGTTGCTGTCTGGGGAGGTGAAGCTCTGTCTCCACAACCATTGGCTGAGTCAGACCGATCCATGTACTCCCTCCACTTGAAACTTCTTCTCCTGTGACATCTTGGGTTGGAGGATGGTTTTGCCTTATGAGACCACAAGCTATTTTCCATGTATTGCCGTTGTAACGGTCTCAAAACCGGACGAGTTTTGAGACCGTCACACGCCGCGCACTTACTACCTAAGATACGCAAGGCTCTAATTGAACACTTAAGGAACTAAAAAACATACTTATATTAATAAAGTCAACAAAGGTTTACAAAGCTCCAAATCACAAGTCAATTACATAGTCACAAATGAAGGCCCATAGGCTATAAATAATCAAATAACATGTCCGAAACTAAACAAAACATGGGAGAGAAAGTAGTCTAAAACTTCTCAAGTCAGAAGTAAAACCGACACTGATCAATTTGTAATACGTATATGTGGAAAGGGGTGAACAACCACAGCCCAGCGGATAGCAACACCTCTTCAATGAAGTATGCTCAAACATTTGAAACAATAAACGATACGAAAGCAAAGCTTACAGAATTGACTTTCTTAAACAGAGAGGATAAAAGTAGCTAATCATACTCAAAACAGAACGGAGCATAACCCGAACACAAATCAGCTCAAACCAGAGAGATCACAAAACAGAGTGGGACACTAGTCATAAGCACACACATATAGAAAAAGGGTTGGAGACCCATGGATCAAGAAGATCCCTCAACAACGCAGAAAGGCCCAAAGACCAATGGGCCGTCAACCCAGAACGGAAACGGGTGGTAGTACTCGTTGCACATAACAGAATGACGTTACGTAGCATGCTACGGGATAACGACCCGGTAATCCACTGCTCATAATCAAAGTAACTAGGTCCCAAATCAGAAGTTCAATCTTCAGAACGGATGTAACACCCCTAGTCCTAAACCTGTTCTAGCGTCGTAAGTCGTAGCATAAATAAATAACGTCGAGCGGAAAATAAATCTACCTAACCTTGGTGTTACACGCCGTTACCCACCTTGTGAGCAACAAGGCATCCATACTCTATCCATCAACTTCTCAAACGCTGTGATGAACAGATACTGAGCACTCTAATTATTACAGACCAAATCCAAACTAAATGAGCAACTAATGAAATACAACAATCTCCAAAAATATAATACATAATAAAACTATAAAGTGTTTATTTTAACACGGCAGCTACCCTTATTCCCCGCACTCCGGCTTGTGTCTTCTTCAGTAACCTGAAATGTTTTGCCCAATGAAGGGCTCAGCAATCGAAATGCTGGTATGCTAAATGTAGTCCTAAGTCATCTAGATTTCTTAAGTCGTTTTAGCCATCTTGATATTAGATTCATTACATAAAATACCGGTTTACAATAACCACAGTAATAATGTAAACATTTAAACCATCACATAACAGTTCACCTGCATCATCAGTACATAGTATACATCAACCAGATAATCAACACAAATAACCCCAAACAGTAAAACACAAGTCAAACGTATTAATAACCTGCATTTGTTAGTTGGTCACATGACCCTTATTCTTTAAACCAACCACTTAACCTTTCCAATTATACCACCTTGGGCGTCATGTCAAGACAACCCTTAATAACTTTTATTAATGGACAGTGTGTCCCCTGGGTTCCAAAGGAACCGTCACCAGCTGACTTATGGCCCTGGATAATTGACCGATCCGGTCAAACCTGTGCACCAACGGCAGTGCCTCCGCCATCATCTAATGTGACTGATGGATTCCCTTGAGTGACTCCCCATTGAAGTCTCTCGTAGTGATCACGATGCGCAACCAGAAAGTCGAAACAGTCTGGATTCCTCTCTTATACATTAGCTCTTTTGTCAGTAGTACAATAACCAGTAACTTGAATAAGACTATAACAATTGACCATCAGTTAGGCTCAATAATACCTAAAGGTCAATTAGTCTTTTCCAGTTTAAATGTATAACTTCCGGTCATAAGACGTTCGTGTATAAAATACAACGCAACAGTTTAAACAATACAGTACACCATATCATATACATAAAATCATAGATATCGCTCTTGATAATTAAACATATAATGTCTGGACCTTAGGATAATCCTTAGGACATTCAGACCACACAATTAACATACGTTCACCTTGATAACAGCTAGCTTGACAGTTCACGCTCTAGTAAATCTTCCCGTACGCTGGTATTTATACATACAATAACGGGTAATATTAATATGACTGTTCACTAAATATCACAGTACTGTCTCTATAGAGTTTATTCTCGTTGTATACTAACATGTATGTTATTTATTTTCCCCTGTTATTTTAACAGTGGTTCAGTTAACCTATCAGTTCATTATTTTATGTGGAGTTCACATGTGATAATGAATTCTACCCTTTAGTATATTTCTATTCTTAAATCATATTCTATAATTGCTTCCACTTATTCTTTATATTATATCCTTGGTTATTTTAGTATAACCATGATTATTTTATAAACTTGATATATATCCATAATATTACCACAATACATTATATTACTTAATCTTAATTCCTTTCTTCTTAATTACAAAACCACCATAATAAATCGGTATTTATTCTTGTACACATAACTCTTTCATAATTCACCAATTAACCACTTAACATTTCGGTAACTACAAAATGATTATTCTAATTTTTATAAATACAAATGGACCCAAATACTTTCGGTTTCAAACATATATAATTCCTTTATTACAATTTACCCCAAAACTTTATATAAGTTACATATTAACTTGTAAACTATAGTTTTAATATTTAATCTTTCTTAAATACCGAAAAGACCCTTATACTTTGCAAATTATGTATTCGCCCCAAATTAAATTCGGTTTTCCATTTATATTTCATAAATTACATATTCACTCCAAAACTTTTATAAACTTAATATTTTATGTCATAAATCATTTTAACCCAAAGTTTTGGTCAACACTTTGACCAAGACTTAATTTCATAATTAATACTTCAATATACCCATAAAATCATATATTATCTCGGTAAAACTTTAAACTTCCAATAATTACAAAATAGTCCCAAAACTTTATAAAGTCTTAAAACACTTAAGCACTTATTTAAATTCTTCAAAATTCTTAATATTAATTCCTACCTTATATTATATCATAATTATGCCAAATAACCCTTATGTTCTCGGCAATTAACATTTGTACACTAAACTTTTCAAAAATTACATTCTAACCATATAACTTATTAAAATAGCCATTTAAATACTTGTAGCTATTATTTTTTAATATTCCCAAAATTTATAATATAAGTTAATACGCTTATATATATTTCAAAATTCACCAAATCTCATATATTGCTTTCGGCTTTAAATAAATTTTAACAAATGATTTAAAACTTGATTTAAACTTTATAATATGAATATAAATGTATATAAGGCCATAACACTTCTAAAAATTATGCTAATGGCTTTAGAATGATTATAAACTAAAAATAGACATTAAATCCTAGACCATTCGGTTCTATATATTATATGAACATAATTAATTTCTGTGACCCAAAAAATACCTTAGGGTAATAACTTCCCTTATATTGTATAAATTATTTTTTTGATACTTAAACTAATATTTCGGCCTTAATATAACATGGCCTAACCATGATTTTCATACAAAGTTTGAAGCTAAATTAAACTCAAAACTCAAATAACCTACTTATATAAACTTAACCTTAAATCAAGACGATCTTTGTTTGTAACTTGATTTTCCTTGAATTCGCAAGCTCTCCAAATGCTATTTTGTGATGAAGGTATTTCGGCCTACTTGACATATGTAGGAGATCTTATGTGGTTAGGACTCCTAATAAGGAGTTATAAAATAATATTTGTAGTAATTTTTACAAGAGTTTACCTTAGGAATTTAACAGGTATTTGGTACACCTTGGAATGATTGTAGATCAAGTTTACTTCATGACAATAATGAAGAAAATATGGTTTAGAAGTTCCTAAATTTAGAAAATACTATAAGGAATTTACTTAGTTTCAACAAAAAGTATTACCTTAAATTGATCTTGTTGTTCCTTGAGTTGTTGTGGAATTAGGAAACTACTTGGAGCATATAAATTGTAGGAGTATTAGGTGATTCTTGCTTCAGACTTGATAGAACAACTAGGAAATGAAATACCCCAAACTTAGATATGTGTTTAAATGATAAACTAAGATATAAGGAGGCTAAATAATGCCTTAGAAACATTAAGAAACATTTCTAATCAAAGAAAATATAAGGAAACACCAAAAGAGTTTTTAACAAAACGTGCTCTAAGCTTGGAGAGACTTGGGAGAGTACCCAAATATTGTTCTAAGACCTTAGTAATATCCTAATGGTCATTTAAATCAATTACCAAAGAAAACCAAGCTTGAAACAAGTTAAAACACAAAATGTGCTTTAAGGAGTCTTAAAGCACGTTTTTGAAAAATTGTCTTGTAAATGAGTTTTGAATGGCTAAATGTCCATCATTACTCTTTAATTAACATGTGTACTATATAGTATCACATTTGGAAGTCTATATCAATGGGAAATCAAAAATTTCACAACAATGTGCCTTGTTTTGGTGAATAGTGAATTAATTAAGCTAGTTTATAACATAAGTCTATATAAGTGAGACATTTGGTCAACAAAGACTTAATTACCCTCATTATAAAAGGGGGGCCGGTTTCTTAGGAGGTGAGTCACCACCTTCATGAGTCATTAAGTAAATAAGAAAGCAAATAGAGTTATAAAGTAAAGCACTATTCACCTTTTACATAAATATCACACTTTATACTTCTCTCTCCTCACTTCTTCATTCTCCTTTGTTTCCCACGGTTTGAGCTGCTCTCTCCCTTCTCCATTCACGTGAAGCAACCTCCCATGAAAGCTCCACTTCCTTGGTCACTCTTGCTCATTTTAGCTCCAAATCCAAAACAAAATACATATTCTTCTTAGTTAGCTCAAGCTCCTTCTTTCTATCTTTTCAAAACTTCAAGAGCTTCATTTGGTGCCAAGTCAAACCACCATTAGAGGAGGAAATTCAAGTTTGGACTCCATTGGCATCTCCATTCTCTTAAGGTAAAGAAAGTGTAAGAAAATCTAGGTTTCCACCATTTTCTTCACATGTCCGAAAATTATACTCATGGACTCCATGTTTATGCCTTGTTCTAGCTTGTTTCTACTCTTCAAAGGAGAGAGGAGGTCCTTCTTGCTTCATATCCAAGTTTGTCTTGAGAAACCAAGGTAAAACAATCACATTAATACCTTAAAGCATATTTTTAACCTAGGGTTTGTTCCTTAGGGTTAATGTGTTATCTAGTACTCATTGGAGTCATTGGATATTGGTTAGAACATTGGCAAGGAGATACACATTGGTGACCGAGATTGAACAAAGAAAACCTAAGGAAGAAAGCTTTTAAGCTTGTAAAAGAACAAGGTAAATTACTTACCTTAAGATGTCTTGTTGTTAAGGGAATGGGATTTAGGTATATGATGAGTTTAGTGTAGAGTTTATATGGGAAGGTGTTATAAAAACCTAGGAGAAACAATGACTATACTTGTGAACTTGTGACTAAGGAGCAAATGAGAAAAAGAGATAGTTAAAATATGGGGTGAATACAAGAAGCATTTTATTTCAATGGGAGCCTTGTTGAGTGTATTCGCAGGTTGAAGGCAAATATATGTGGAAATTCAGTGGTTAAGATTATTGTCATTTAAGGGCCTAAGTGCCAAGCATTTTGAGTTTAAGCACTATATGATGATGTGGTGAAGTTTTAGTGTAATTGTGTGTTAAGGTGTTGTATGAGAATTTGTGTGGTATTGGTTGTTTGATGGAGAAAAACCATGTGTTAGGAGGTATATATACTAGAGAACCCATGGCAAAATTTAAAGGAGAGCTTAAGTGTTTAAGATATTCTAAGGGAATTTAATGACTAAGGAAGTACTAGGATGTTCTATAGGTTGTCTTGATGAAAAAGGGTGAGTTTAAGGTGTTTTAATGACTTATATGACTTAGGTATCACCATGGAGGATTTAGGAATCAAGAGAATGTATTTGAGTATTTAGGACTTAGGCAAATGTTGGTAAACAACTAGGAAGGAAATAATGTGTTGATGATGGAAGTTTAAGTTGTGAAGGAACATTAAGTAAATGCATAAGAGAGTTTTAGATAGTGAAAGATGCTTGGGAGATGATGTTATAGTGGTGAGGAAAACATTTGGCATAGTGGTTACATTAGGTATGAACCACCACCTAGAAACCTAGAGGAAAGCATTACAAGTGTTAGCATTATTACAAGGAAAATGTATAATGATTAAGGTGAATCTTGGTGAATGATTTAATGTGTTTTGAGGATGCTTAAGGTGGGTTTTTAGAGTCTAAATGAGGTTAGAACATATTGGGAGGCTGAGGAGGTTTAGGAAGATTGGCAAAGTTTGGGCATGTTTTAGTGGCGTCCGACCCAGGGTCCGACCCAGTTTGGGTCGGACGGCCTCTGTTTAACGCCAGGGAAGGTTCTGGAATGGTCCGACCCAGAGGACTTGGGTCGGACATGGGTCGACGGGTGATTTTTTAAAGGCAAATAATTTCTGGAATGGTCCGACCCAGAAGGTTGGGTCGGACGTGGGTCGGACATGAGAGGTTTTAGAAGACGGAAAGTTCTGGAATGGTCCGACCCATTGGTTGGGTCGGACATGGGTCGGACATGTAGGGTTTTCCAAACCGAAAGTTACTGGAATGGTCCGACCAGAGGGTGGGTCGGACGGTGGGTCGGACGCCCTTAACACTTAAAAAAAAAGAAAATTTTGAATTCTAAGAATGTAATAGGTAATAAGGTATACCTTTGGTAGGGTGGTAATGATTGGGACCCTAAGAACTTAAGGAATAAGTTAATTAAGTTAAGTATAAGTTTTAATGTTTAAAGTTAAGTTTGTAAGCTAAGTGGCAAAGACTTGAGAGGTTATTGAATGGGAATCTTAGAGACTAAGTGAGTTAAGTAGGTGCAAATAACTAATGACCTAAAAATGAATGAATGTTTTAGGTTTGTGAATTGGGACCCCGAAGAAGGTTAAACAAACAATCGACGGTGAACGGTACAATCCTTCTTGTGACCTGCTTGCTAACGAGGTGTCCCTCGGCTTGTGTGCTATCTGTTTATTTGCTATGACTAAAACAAGATAAAGCATGCAACCGGTTATATTTATTCTCGTTGTGTTGTGTTATCTTTACACTAACCCGCGAGACTTGAGATGGTTACTAACCAAGTTTAGTACTTACTGAGTTAAGAATAAGAGTTAAGTTTGATGGTTGTTGGTTAATGCCCGTTAAGGCTTAGCTAGCACATGGTGTTAAGATGTCTACTAACTGGAACTTGAGTGAGGAAACCCGGGACCGATCTCCGGTCATGCATGCTAAGGAAAAAGGGGGACGGTATCTGAATCAGATCCGCCCTCCGCTTAAGGACTTGTCTTCGGACTTGTAGCCTAGGGCCGGTTGCCGGCTCAGCTACGCTGGACTCCCGTCCAGAGTAGGTGGCATTAAGATGGTGCGGTGGGATCACCTAAATCCCAGGTTCGAATTAAGCTACAACCAATCCCTTCCAGGAAAGGTTTGTATACTGAGATTAAGATTAAGATTAAGGTAAGGTAAGGAACTGAGATTAAGGAAATGAGGACTAAGGAGGGGGTTACTAACCCACTTGATAAGGGAACGCTTGAGTCGTTCATTGTTTGTGAACTATATATGTTCATCTGTGGTTATTGTTATTGCACTTCATATTATGCTTGTGTATGTAATCAATTTCCATGCTATCGACAATTAGTCGTCGTAGCCCCGTTAGCTTGGGGGCCATGAGAGGGTGTACCAGCATTCGTGCTGACCCCCTCGGGGGCTATTTTTACACTTGCAGGTAAGAGACCCATGAGGACGCACTACGAGAGTAGGAGCGGTTAGACTTAGGGTGGGATGTTTATTTTGAGTTCGGGTTGCGCCTGTGCACCCGACTGTTTATATTAAACTGATGTAAGTTTGAGATTATGTTTAAGATACTAGTACTCGGTTGGTTGTGGTATTGTGAATGTTGATGTTTTGATTGGATAAGTATTTTGGATAAGTATTGTAACGTTAAAGCCGGTATATTCTAACGATCAGACCGTGGCAAGGTCCAGGTGTTATTATTTCCGCTGCGACGTATTCGATTAAGTGTTCAGTTTGATAACCACGATAGGCTTTGGATGGGGTGTTACAAAAAGTGGTATCAGAGCGTAGTTACGCTCTGATCAAGAAATACCGGACATGAGTAACCACCGAGTTAGGATATAAGTTAAGGAATAAGTGTTGGGTTAAGGGTGTGAGAAGTTAGAGTGAGTAGAGTCAGATGACCACTAATAAGTGTGGATTGTCTTTACCGTCTACGGACGTTATAAATTTACTAACCAAACAGTGGTGAATACGAATCTAATGTGAGTTATGCTTGTTCAGATGGCAGGACGTCCTAGAGGAGGCCGAGGTCGCGGCCGGGTGAGGATACTTCAGGGATACCTGGAGGGCAGACGATCGCAGAGATCGTAGCTGCCGCTTTAGGGCATATGGGCTATCAGCCTGGTGTGGGTGCACCACCTCCACCGCCACAACCTAGGGAACCAAACTGGGTGAAGAGTCTAGCAGATCTTCGACCCGCGCATTTTAAGGGGGAGACCGATCCCGCCAAGCTTGAGGCGTACATCTCCGAGCTGGAGACCGCCTTCGAGACCCTTGATGTCCCTGCTGGGATCAAGGTGCGTTAGCTGCTTTCTATCTCTGAAGGGGGCGGCAGGCGATTGGTGGAAGCTGGTGAGGGCCGAGCATGTGGCCAATCCAGAGTTCGGCTGGGAGCAGTACACCGCCTTGCTACGAGCAAAGTACTACCCCGCCCATGTCCAGACGAAGAAGCGCTTACAGTTGGATGCGCTTAAGCAGACGGACAAGATGACAGTGGACGAGTATTACTCAGAGTTCACTGCCTTGCTCCGTCTTCTGCCAGGTCTAGGGTATTCTGACCAGATCTTGGTGGACCGCTTCTATGGCGGGCTTAGCCATCGACTCCGCTACGGCATGGGGCCGACGAGTTACACTACCTTGCAGGTAATAAGAATGATTGAGATTTGAGTAAGTGATGAATAAGATTTAGATTATGAGAAATAAGTAGGACTAATACTATGGAAAAGCAGGAGTGCTATCATGCCGCTGCTAAGGTTGAGATTACCGTCCAGCTGAGGGACGAGGAGAATGCAAAGAGGAAGAGTGCTGGTAAGAGCTCAGAAGTCAGGGCAAGGAGGGTACAAGAAACAAAAGTACCAGCCTCAGGCCCAGAAAATCAGAACCCAAGGGGAAGGAGGAAAAGAGAAGGCTTCGGAAGAGCCATTGAAGTTGACGTATGCTATTGCAGCTACACCCCTGCGCTCTAAGGCGCCAAAGGGTAAGGAAACTGATATTGAATGAGTTAAGAAATAAATTAGTAACCGTTTGAGATATGAGAATTGACATGTGAATCATCAGGATCTGAGACTGAGAGGGAGCCGGTGGTGGCTACCAGCGACGCTTCATCTGTAGGGTGTCACAAGGACCACCCGGGGCTCGACTGTAAGGGAAATAAGGTGGAGTGCAACTTTTGTGGAGTCTACGGGCATCGAGCATATGAGTGTTACCGGAACCCTGCTAGCAGAGCCTATAGGCCCGATACCAGGGGCAAGGGCAAGACCGATCAGGGAGCTGGATCTGACGGTCAGAGGAAAGTGCAGCAGCCGGCGGACAAGAACCCACGGGTGACCCAGAAGACGGGCCCACTTTACACATGGTGGACCGGGACGATGAGCCTGAGCCCTCATCGAGGCCAGGTACCACTATAACCATTTAGTAATAAAACTACCTGCTTACCGCATTATCATGCATGTTTGGTGAATAAATGAGTTAAGTAAGAATAAGATGAGATTAGAACTTAAGTAAGATATAACCTACTACCACTTTAGGAAGATTCAACATCTGCTACCCTATACCATCTACATCTAACCCGGAGCACACCGACATCGAAACCATACACTTTCCAACCGAACAATGTCAGGTTATCCGCCCAGGTATGATTTTATTAAGGGGATACCTGACACCCGAAGCACAAATAGCCATCATCAGGAGATGCAATCAACTAGGAATGGGACCGGGAGGTTTTTACACACCGGAGTACCCAGGGGGAGCAAGGATGAAATTAAAGATGATGAGCTTGGGCAAGGATTGGAATCCGTATGCCAAGAATTACCAAACCATGAGGGAGCAAGATGGAGTCTCACCACCGGGAATACCCGAAGAGTTCCATCCAGTTATTACACAAGTCGTGGAAATCGCTCAGCAGTTGGAGGCTGAACCGATTCCAGACATCCAAGCAGACATTTGCATTGTAAACTTCTACGAGAAGGACGGGAAACTGGGACTACACCAGGATAAGGACGAGACAACGGAGTCTCTCGAAAGAGGGATACCCGTAGTGTCTTGGTCCATTGGAGATGATGCGGAGTTTTTATACGGCGAGCAGAAGCGTGCGGACCGTGCAGATAAGATAGTACTTAAGTCAGGTGATGTATTAATTTTGGGAGGAGAATCAAGGATGTTATACCATGGGATTAAGAGAATCAAGCTGAATACAGCACCATCAGCAGTAGTCAATGCGACGCATATGAGACCAGGAAGATTAAACCTAACCTTTAGACAATATTAGCCATGTAATGTTAGAATGAGATGAGAATGAGATGTAAGATTGAAGCACATGTTGTAAACAGGATGGTCATGAATAAAATAACAGTGTTGTTCATATAAATTGTTACGACTCTTGTTATACCATCAATACTCATGGAGCTTGTGAACACAATTAGGTTATGGACTCGGTACGGAAGGTGCACTAAGCATACTTACAGAGGCACAGGCCGACGCCAGCGGTACTATCCTCACCGGCACCTTTCCGATCAATGGGATTGAGGCATCAGTTCTCTTCGACTCAGGGGCCTCGCATACCTTTGTCTCTGCATCATTTGCGAGCAGGTTGGGGCTAGACGCTGATGAGCTACCCGACTTCACGGTTACGCTCCCGTCTAAGGAGAAGGTTCGTTGCACTCGTTACTACCGAGGAGCCATTATCAGAATTAAGGGGAAGACTTCCAGTCAGTTTCATTGAGTTCAGTAAGCTAGGATTTGATGTTATCTTCGGGATGAACTGGTTGGAGCGGCACAAGGGACGTATCCTCTGCGCCGAGCATAGATTGCTGCTCAGGAGTCCGTCTGGGGTAACAATATCATACCGCCAGAGGCCCAGAGAGCCTTCGACTAAGATCATCACCGCCATGGCAATGCATAGAGAATTAAGGAGAAAGGAAGAAGTATACCTCTGCTATGTACAGGACATAGAGAGAGACCCTGAGTTCGACCCCGACTTACCGGTAGTGTCGGAGTTCCCCGACTTATTTCCACGGGAACTGCCCGGCATGCCACCCACTCGGGAGGTAGAGTTCACCATTGAGCTGCTACCTGGTATACCGGACCGATAGCCAAAGCACCATACCGTATGGCTCCGGCAGAAATGACTGAGTTAAAGAACAATTGAAAGATTTGTTGGATAAGGGATTCATTAGACCAAGTGTGTCACCATGGGGAGCGCCAGTCCTCTTCGTGAAGAAGAAGGATGGTAGTCTCCGCCTCTGCATCGACTACAGAGAGCTGAATGCAGTGACAGTGAAGAATAAGTACCCACTACCCCGCATTGACGATCTGTTCGATCAGTTGAAGGGAGCATCTGTGTTTTCCAAGATTGATCTCAGATCGGGGTATCATCAGATAGCCATTAAGGAGGGAGACATTGAGAAGACGGCATTCCGGACACGATACGGCCACTATGAGTTTACAGTGATGCCGTTCGGTTTGTCGAACGCACCGGCAAAGTTTATGGATCTGATGAACCGCTTGTTCCGGGAGCAGCTGGACAAGTCGGTTGTGGTTTTTATTGATGACATTCTGATATATTCAAGTCTAAAGTTGAACATGAGGAACATCTGAGGAGGGTATTGGAAATATGAGGGAGAACCAGCTATATGCTAAGTTCTCCAAGTGTGAGTTTTGGCTTGACCAGGTCTCTTTCCTAGGTCATGTCATCTCAGATGCTGGGATCGCAGTGGATCCAGCAAAGATTGATGCCGTACGTACCTGGCCAAGGCCGAAGACTGTTACCGACATCCGGAGCTTTCTCGGTCTGGCAGGTTACTACAGGAGGTTTGTTAGAGATTTCAGCAAGGTCGCGAAGCCGATGACCAGTCTGATGAAGAAGATGCACCATTTCTGTGGACAGTTGACTGTGAGAGATCATTTCAGCGCTTGAAGGACTCACTGACCACTGCACCGTTCTGACCATTCCAGACGGTACAGAGGGCTTTGAGGTTTATTGTGATGCATCCGGCAGAGGGCTGGGTTGCGTGCTCATGCAACATGGCAAGGTGGTGGCATATGCCTCACGCCAGTTGAAGAAACATGAGGAGAACTACCCCCACATGATTTAGAGCTGGGAGCTGTAGTCTTCGCTTTGAAGATATGGCGCCACTACTTATATGGGGTTAGTGTCACGATCTACATCACACGATCACAAAGTTTGAAATACATATTCACTCAGAAGGAGTTAAATCTTCGACAGAGGAGATGGTTAGAGTTTCTGAAAGACTATGACATTGACCTCCAATACAAAAGGGGAAGGCCAATGTTGTAGCAGATGCCCTGAGCCGTCGAGCACACTCACTCCATTCGCTAGTTTCTTTCTCCAGCTTGGTTGATGAGGTGCGAGAGGCTCAGAGGACAGATGAGTACATGAGAGAGGTCAGACAGAAGCTGACAGATGGTACCTTTGAGAGTCAGAAATACGACTTCAGACTTCATGATGATGATCTGATCAGACTTAAGGGCCGATTATGCATACCACGAGGCAACACGGATCTGAAAGACCGTATACTTAGAGAATCACACTGTTCTTCAGTTTCCATCCATCCGGGAGCCTCTAAAATGTATAAAGACATGAAGAGATACTTCTGGTGGTCGGGGATGAAGACAGATGTTACCGAGTTCGTCTTGAGGTGTCTCACATGCCAGAAGGTGAAATTCGAGCACCGACGACCGGGCGGAATGGTACAGTCGATGCCAGTTCCGGAGTGGAAGTTCCATGATATCTCCATGGACTTCGTAGTTGGGCTTCCACCTGCTAGGGGAGGTCTCAACATGATATGGGTGGTGGTGGATCGCCTTACCAAAGTAGCCCGATTCATACCGATGAAGGATACTTGGAAGGTGACCAAATTAGCTGAGTTATTTGAGAAAGAAATCATGAGACATCACGGCATACCAAAGACCATAGTGTCAGATAGAGATACCAGATTCCTTTCGAGGTACTGGAGAGCTACCAGAGAAGCGTTGGGTACAGAACTCAAGCTGAGTACCGCGTTCCATCCTCAGACAGATGGTCAGACTGAGCGTACTATTCAGACACTCGAGGACATGCTGAGAGCATGTGCCTTAGACTTCCAGGGCAGTTGGATTGACAGATTGCATCTGATCGAGTTTTCATACAACAACAGCTATCACGCTTCGATCAAGATGGCACCTTTTCAAGCGTTGTACGGTAGACCATGTCGTACACCGCTCTGCTGGGATGAGTCGAGTGAGACGGTCATTATAGGACCAGAGTACTTAGAACAAGTTAAGGCTGAAGTTCAGCAAATCAGGGAGAACATGAAAGCTGCTCAAGATAGGCAGAAGTCGTATGCTGATGTTCGACGACGGGACCTGGAGTTCGCAGTGGGCGACCAGGTATTTCTGCGAGTTTCACCGATGAAGGGTGTATTCAGGTTTGGGCAGAAGGGCAAATTAAGCCCGAAATTTGTTGGTCCTTATGAGATTACGGAGCGGGTGGGCCCGGTTGCTTACAGGTTGAATTTACCTGCTGAGCTGGGTAAAGTGCATGATGTTTTTCATGTTTCACAGCTAAAGAAATACATGCACCACCCCTCCCATGTGTTAGAACCTGAGAGGTTGACTTTAGAACCAAATATGAGATCCGTGGAGACTCCTCAGAGAATCTTGGACAGAAGACTAGGGACACTCGCCACAAGTCAGTGCGACTGGTGAAGGTTCTCTGGTCTAACCAGGATGTCGAAGAGGCCACGTGGGAATTAGAGGATAAGATGAGGGCGAAGTACCCTTCTTTATTTACTGACTAGATCGTCTGTATAGGGTACGGGGCGTACCCCTTTTTAAGGGGGGTAGAGCTTCCTCGCTTTTGAGTTAGGAAACGATCATGTTTGTCGTTTGTTTGGTTGTTTAAGATGTGAATTTGTGTAAGTTGCTACACTTCGGTGTAAGTTTGAGTTATGTATAATACTTATGTATTGTATTTGAGATTGACCTTTGAGTCTTGAGATGTATGAATGTGAATATAAGATGTGGTATTAAGATTAAGAGAACTGTGTACCGTGAATGGTTAAGCACATGTGTGAACTTTGAGGACAAAGTTCTTTTAAGGGGGGTAGATTGAAATACCCCAAACTTAGATATGGTGTTTAAATGATAAACTAAGATATAAGGAGGCTAAATAATGCCTTAGAAACATTAAGAAACATTTCTAATCAAAGAAAATATAAGGAAACACCAAAAGAGCAGTTTTAACAAAAACGTGCTCTAAGCTTGGAGAGACTTGGGAGAGTACCCAAATATTGTTCTAAGACCTTAGTAATATCCTAATGGTCATTTTAAATCAATTACCAAAAAAACCAAGCTTGAAAACAAGTTAAAACACAAAATGTGCTTTAAGGAGTCTTAAAGCACGTTTTTGAAAATTGTCTTGTAAATGAGTTTTGAATGGCTAAATGTCCATCATTACTCTTTAATTAACATGTGTACTATATAGTATCACATTTGGAAGTCTATATCAATGGGAAATCAAAAATTTCACAACAATGTGCCTTGTTTTGGTGAATAGTGAATTAATTAAGCTAGTTTATAACATAAGTCTATATAAGTGAGACATTTGGTCAACAAAGACTTAATTACCCTCATTAATAAAGGGGGCCGGTTTCTTAGGAGGTGAGTCACCACCTTCATGAGTCATTAAGCAATAAGAAAGCAAATGAGAGTTATAAAGTAAAAATCACTATTCACCTTTTACATAAATATCACCTTTATTAGTTCTCTCTCCTCACTTCTTCATTCTCCTTGTTTTCCCACGGTTTGAGCTGCTCTCTCCCTTCTCCATTCACGTAGAACTCAACTCCATGAAAGCTCCATCTTTCTTGGTCACATCTTACTCATTTTAGCTCCAAATCCAAAACAAAATACATATTCTTCTTAGTTAGCTCAAGCTCCTTCTTTCTATCTTTTCAAAACTTCAAGAGCTTCATTTTGGTGCCAAGTCAAACCACCATTAGAGGAGGAAATTCAAGTTTGGAGACTCCATTGGCATCTCCATTCTCTTAAGGTAAAGAAAGTGTAAGAAAATCTAGGTTTCCACCATTTTCTTCACATGTCCGAAAATTAGTGCTCATGGGACTCCATGTTTATGCCTTGTTCTAGCTTGTTTCTACTCTTCAAAGGAGAGAGGAGGTCCTTCTTGCTTCATATCCAAGTTTGTCTTGAGAAACCAAGGTAAAACAATCACATTAATACCTTAAAGCATATTTTTAACCTAGGGTTTGTTCCTTAGGGTTAATGTGTTATCTAGTACTCATTGGAGTCATTGGATATTGGTTAGAACATTGGCAAGGAGATACACATTGGTGACCGAGATTGAACAAAGAAAAACCTAAGGAAGAAAGCTTTTAAGCTTGTAAAGAACAAGGTAAATTACTTACCTTAAGATGTCTTGTTGTTTAAGGGAATGGGATTTAGGTATATGATGAGTTTAGTGTAGAGTTATATTGGGAAGGTGTTATAAAACCTAGAAGAAACAATGACTATACTTGTGAACTTTTGACTAAAGAGCAAATGAGAAGAAGAGATAGTTAAAAAATGTGGGATGAATTACAAGAAGCATTTTATTTCAATGGGAGCCTTGTTGAGTGTATTCGCAGGTTGAAGGCAATATATGTGGAAATTCAGTGGTTAAGATTATTGTCATTTAAGGGCCTAAGTGCCAAGCATTTTGAGTTTAGCAATATATGATGATGTGGTGAAGTTTTAGTGTAAATTGTGTGTTAAGGTGTTGTGATGAGAATTTGTGTGGTATGGTTGTTTGATGGAGAAAAACCATGTGTTAGGGTACTATATACTAGAGAACCCATGGCAAAATTTAAAGGAGAGCTTAAGTGTTTAAGATATTCTAAGGGAATTTAATGACTAAGGAAGTACTAGGATGTTCTATAGGTTGTCTTGATGAAAAAGGGTGAAGTTAAGGTGTTTTAATGACTTAGGTATCACCATGGAGGATTTAGGAATCAAGAGAATGTATTTGAGTATTTAGGACTTAGGCAAATGTTGGTAAACAACTAGGGAGGAAATAATGTGTTGATGGATGGAAGTTTAAGTTGTGAAGGAACTTAAGTAAATGCATAAGAGAGTTTTAGATAGTGAAAGATGCTTGGGAGATGATGTTATAGTGGTGAGGAAAACATTTGGCATAGTGGTTACATTAGGTATGAACCACCACCTAGAAACCTAGAGGAAAGCATTACAAGTGTTAGCATAATTACAAGGAAAATGTATAATGATTAAGGTGAAACTTGGTGAATGATTTAATGTGTTTTGAGGATGCTCTAAGGTGGGTTTAAGGTCTAAATGATGTTGAACACATATGGGATGCTTGAGGAAAGTTTTAGTGAAGATTTGGCAAAGTTTGGGCATGTTTTAGAGGCGTCCGACCTTGGGGTCCGACCAAGTTTGGGTCGGACGGCCTCTGTTTTACGCCAGGGAAAGGTTCTGGAATGGTCCGACCCAGAGGTCTTGGGTCGGACATGGGTCGGACGGGTGATTTTTAAAGGGCAAATAAGTTTCTGGAATGGTCCGACCCAGAAGGTTGGGTCGGACGTGGGTCGGACATGAGAGGTTTTAGAAGACGGAAAGTTTCTGGAATGGTCCGACCCAGTTGGTTGGGTCGGACATGGGTCGGACATGTAGGGTTTTCCAAACCCGAAAGTTACTGGAATGGTCCGACCTAGAGGGTGGGTCGGACGGTGGGTCGGACGGCCCTTAACACTTAAAAAAAATTAAATTCTAAGAATGGTACCAGGTAATAAGGTATACCTTTGGTAGGGTGGTAATGATTGGGACCTAAGAACTTAACTAAGTTAGTTAAGTTAAGTGTAAGTTTTAATGTTTAAAGTTAAGATTGTAAGCTAAGTGGCAAAGACTTGAGAGGTTGTTAAATGGGAATCTTTAGAGACTAAGTGAGTTAAGTAGGTGCAAATAACTAATGACCTAAAAATGAATGAATGTTTAGGTTTGTGAATTGGGACCCCGAAGAAGGTTAAACAAACAACGATCGACGGTGAACGGTACAATCCTTCTTGTGACCTGCTTGCTAACGAGGTGTCCCTCGGCTTGTGTGCTATCTGTTTATTTGCTATGACTAAAACAAGATAAAGCATGCAACCGGTTATATTTATTCTCGTTGTGTTTGTGTTACCTTGCACTAACCCGCGAGACTTGAGATTGTTACTAACCAAGTTTAGTACTTACTGAGTTAAGAATAAGAGTTAAGTTTGATGGTTGTTGGTTAATGCCCGTTAAGGCTTAGCTAGCACATGGTGTTTAAGATGTCTACTAACTGGAACTTGAGTGAGGAAACCCGGGACCGATCTCCGGTCATGCATGCTAAGGAAAAAGGGGGACGGTATCTGAATCAGATCCGCCCTCCGCTTAAGGACTTGTCTTCGGACTTGTAGCCTAGGGCCGGTTGCCGGCTCAGCTACGCTGGACTCCCGTCCAGAGTAGGTGGCATTAAGATGGTGCGGTGGGATCACCTAAATCCCAGGTTCGAATTAAGCTACAACCAATCCCTTCCAGGAAAGGTTTGTATACTGAGATTAAGATTAAGATTAAGGTAAGGTAAGGGAAATGAGGACTAAGGAGGGGGTTACTAACCCACTGGATAAGGGAACGCTTGAGTCGTTCATTGTTTGTGAACTATATATGTTCATCTGTGGTTATTGTTATTGCACTTCATATTATGCTTGTGTATGTAATCAATTTCCATGCTATCGACAATTAGTCGTCGTAGCCCCGTTAGCTTGGGGGCCATGAGAGGGTGTACCAGCATTCGTGCTGACCCCCTCGGGGGCTATTTTTACACTTGCAGGTAAGAGACCCATGAGGACGCACTACGAGAGTAGGAGCGGTTAGACTTAGGGTGGGATGTTTATTTTGAGTTCGGGTTGCGCCTGTGCACCCGACTGTTTATATTAAACTGATGTAAGTTTGAGATTATGTTTAAGATCTAGTACTCTCTGTTGGTTGTGGTGTTGTGAATGTTGATGTTTTGGAGTTGGATAGGTATTTTGGATAAGTATTGTAACGTTAAAGCCGGTATATTCTAACGATCAGACCGTGGCAAGGTCCAGTGTTATTATCTCCGCTGCGACATATTCGTTTAAGTGTTCAGTTTTATGATAACCACGATTGGCTTTGGATGGGGTGTTACAAGGAAATTTCATTAAAATGGTGTTAGGAACTAGTACACCATTATGGAGTTTTTAGCACTTAGGAATAACTTAGGAAAGAAGGAGAAAAAGAGAGTAAGAAGAAGAAGCTTACCAAACGGTTGGTGTGGGCAAGTGAAATGAGCCAAGACTCACGTAAGTATAAGGCAAGAATGAGAAGGACTAAACTTGGAAATTATTGGCTTCTCATAAGTTATTATTTTATGTCTTTGATTTGTTTATTTGACTTGACAAATCTGATCACAATTGTCTCCTAAAACCCCCTTGTTTTACGGTAATGGAGATAGCATTACATGGATGATTACTAAGCCTAAATTATAGGTAATCAATCAAGACAATTATCTAACATTAAATGTGTTTAATTAATGAATCTATTGTTGTCTTTCCATGCAGGTGATCGGCTGCAATGGAGCACATAGGCAGCTCCTAATTGAAGTAGTCTTGCGGCTAATGGATGGTAGGAGGCCAATCAAGACTTGTTTAATTCTAGGCATTAGATTAGGCTTAGTTAAGTATTGTTTTTATTTGATTGATTAGTATTAATTATACTCCTTTCCTCTTGCATGTGAACCGGCAGCCACAAGTCTAAGCCATAGGTTATTCATTAGTTAATTGTCTTACTATAAAGACTAGTTCTAGACCTAGTATTTTTTTATGACATTATTTTCCATGCTAATCTTATTGTTGTTTAATGCAGGTCATACGGTGCTGCACTCCCAAATTGACTGAATTTTATTGCTACCTTATCATATAGTATATGCTAGGTGAGTCACATAATCATAAGTTAATTTTTTTGAAGCAAAACTAGCCAAAATAGGCCTTAAATCTCGCCCACATGGAGGTCAATGGGACTGATTTTTCATTTGATTTTTGCTACACTATATTGTACTAAGATCATACTAATATGTGTAATAGTTCCCGCATTAATTGGTACATTTTTATTATGGTAAAAGATGAAAGTTTTAAGGTAAAAATGCTGATTTTAGGTACCTTTTTGTCCCAAAAATCGCCCCCATTTGTACTATGAATTTAGTACTGGAATCAATTGATTTAGATGGTCATTTATCCCCTTTTAAGTTTATCAACTCGTGGCTCCTCAAAACTTCAAGGCAATTGCGTAAAACGCATTTTTGTGACACCCGAAGGTGCGTTTTTGTGCTTTAAGGAATTTCTGGAAAATAAGTAGTCGCTATGTGTTCCAAGTGTTTATAAACATTTTTTATAGTCAATAATAATATTAAGGTGTTACATTGAGTTTATGGGGTTATACTAACTCTAACACAATTCTCGGGCTACCCGGGCAAAAGGAGCGTTAAGAAATCCTCCCGAGTACTTCGTCTTTAACTGAGAATTTTCTTGAGAACTTCATCTTAAATGTTCATTAAGGTACTATTATGCATTTAGAATGAGGTGTAATGCCTTACTTTATTTAATAAGGTATTTCTGGACTTTCGGGCCTTAAGGGGCCTTTAAGGGAACTCCCGAGCCATTTGTATTTTTATTCAATTTTTTGATGAAGTCCTGTGTTCCAAGGGTCATATAATGATCCTTGATTATCTTCATATGAAGTTTATAGCTTATATACTTGTTTACTTACTTAAGGTCGGGCTTTAACGCACGTTTTTGACCTTAAGGAGTTTTAGGTGCGTTCTTAACGCCTGAGTGTTTATATACTCTCTTAGGGTTTAATAATCCCCTAAATAATATATATTTACCATTATTTAATTATTTAATTTTTAGGGGTATTTCAACGGAAGTGCGTTAAAAATACGCCGTGATGTGAGTAAATCACTTATTTAGACTTAGGGGAACATAACCCCTCAAACAGAAGTCAAAATGGAGCTCAAACGAGCATTCTCGGCAAAAACAGTCACTTGTCTGGGCATGTGTCCAGACTTGCAAGTTCGGACACATATTAAGACTAAAAATAGAGACGTCTAGATATGCGTTCGGGTTTGTAAGTCCGGACGGATGTCCGACAAAAATATTCGTGGTGACGTCCAAACATGCGTCTGGACATGGATATTTGGACATATGCCAAACTCAAATACATAGAGCAGTGGGACATGTCCCGACTTACAAGTTCTGACACAATCAAACTGCAGGTCCGAAATCAGTAGATGAATTGTACGCGCCCGAGCCCTATTCGGACGGGGCTAAAACCAGAAACAAAAATGCAAAAACTTCTCAATTCATAGGCAAATCTCACACGTTCAAAATCAGAGCAATTGCAAAGGGAAACCATGGGGGTATGAGGACTCAAACAGCGATAAAACAAAGAAGTAAATCATCCATAAAACACAACAATCACGTGAACATAAATGTCCATTTTCATAAACTCCCATGGACGAACAACCACATCAAATCTGTTCACCACCTACCTCGATCGAATCGCAAAAACCTAGAACTGGAGCCGTACAACAACCCAGCAATCCCACGGACCAACTGAACCAAAGCAACACTGAATAACAATTCCAAACACCAAAATCACAATAAAAACCAAAGCCAAACCCGGACCAAAACTCACAATCCAAACCTGAGAGCAGACGAAGAATCACCCGACGCCAAAGCCTCGAATCCAACAACGCAGCAGCACAACCAACCAACAAAGAAGATTGAAGATTGAGGAGGAGGAGGAAGAAGAAGGGAGAATGAGCGCTCAACTGAGAAACTGTTGCAGTGAAGAATGAACGGGAAAAAGAAATTTCTTTTTTGATTTTCCTTACCTTAATTCAGAATAGGACAAATGATAATCTTCCTTCTTTTCCACCTCCTCAAAACCACAAGACAGCCTAAAACAATATAAAACCAACTTAATACAAGTTCATGACATAAAATCCTACTTATAAACCAGGTTATAACAGTCGTAGTCATCTGAGCCATGCTTCTTCCCCATTACGAATGTGTGTGGCTCAGCCAGGGTCTGTAGGGGAAAACTTCTTTAATCACCGTTAATTTGTCAGAATGGTCTTTGGATTAGTGGGTGAACAAGCCACATTTGAAGCAGATAGCCGACATGTGCTCGTATGTAACACGGAGGATTGTGTCAGTCCCTTCAGAGGAGATGGTAACACATCACATTACTGGATTACTGATATCATGCAGGATCTTGATGCACAGGTAGTCCACTCCTAGGCACGCTCCCTCCGTTCCATAGTCAAGAAAACACCCAAGCTTGTTGCCGAGCTTGCAGGCGAATTCCTTGTGATGATAGGCAAAAGGAACATCATAAAGATGGGCCCACATGGGAATAAAGTTACAATTATGATCCCGCGGGGTCTTGTGCTTATCAGTCCGATCAAACGCTAGGAGGGCTCCATCAATACACCATGGTCCTTTAGAAATGACTGCATGAATTATTTCCATCCTATCGAACTCAAACAAGTAAAGATTCTTACCTATAAATTGGACAGTGAACTCTCCTTCGAGCTGCCATGCTCGACCAAAGGTGTGTTTTAGCACGCGGGTGTAGACACCAAAATTCTCACCCCATAAAGCAAATTCCGAAATAATAAGAGGGGTCGTCGCCTTTTTTTTAAAAAAAAACATATTAGCGTGCGTGCTAAAACGAAACCATCATTTTATAATCTTTTTCAAAGCATTTCATAAAAACACGAATTTTCGAAAATGAATTTCCAAATGACAATCCGGTTTTGAACCCATCCCTTTTGTTAATTTTGTCTACTAATTGCCTTCTAGCATTTTTCTTTTTCTTTTTCTTTTATTTTACATTGTTATTTATATCATTTTATGCGGCCTTTACTATTATTATTCAGTTCTGAGTTAGCATAGTTGGTTAGAATATTCACTAGAAGGTCAACGGGTCTTGGGTTCGAATCCTAGTGAAATCAAGCAGCGTTTTATTTTACAGTTCAGCTCATCAGAGAATTGCATAGTCGTCTTTTGTGGTCACATATTGAAATGTTGATGCAGCTCAGTTGGTTAGAACACATAAGGGGTGACCCAAAGGTTTTGGGTTCGAGACTCACAAGGAGCATGACTGGAGTCTTTAATTTTTGATAGGTCATGAGTCTTGCCAAACCAAACGTGGCCTTTCCCCCTTTCTCTTGAATCCAGATCCAACCCATACACATTCTTTTTTATTCTCTGTTGCCCGAACTTCCCATTGGCAAGAAGACCACGCTTGGTCTCTTCTTGTTTCGAAAACCACCATGAAAACCCATGCTTCCTCGATTCAACCCAGTAGACCCATACTCCTCTGTCGGTCTCCTTCTCCATTCGCCATACCCCTTTGTCGGTCTTCTTCCCGATTCTCCACCACGCTCCTCAACATCACCATCGATCTTCTTCAACAATAAAAGAACAAAAAAATCGTTACCCAAGCGGCTCTCGACTCTTCTTCGACTCCAATCTTCAGAAGAACCTCCGGATTCACGTCTGAAAGCTCTCATACCCATGTCCGAGAGTTCCTTTGTTCTTCCTCCACGGAAAACCCACAGTCCTCCTACGCTTTCTATATTTTCACACTTCCAAACCCAGAAGCTGCTCCAACACTTCAAAAACCTGTGCCTGAACTCTAGAATTCCGGTAGGGGCCCAGCTCCTTCTTCGATTTCTTCTTCTCGGTGATTCCTTCTCCTTCTTCATCTTCAACATGTCGACATTGCTACCCCCAATGCTTTCCCGTGCGGTCGTCTTCTTCACCCGCCTCCACTCTCTCTAAAAAAAAAACTCATTCTCTCATCTTCATCTCCCTCGATTAACCGCCGCCTCCTTCATTCTCTTTGCTCCCGGTAATTATTCATTCTAGCTGGCGAAACAGGGAACTGCTTCGCCCTTCTTCATTCCTTTCGATCTCGGTAATCTTGCAAACCGACTGGCAAACAAGGAGCAATCCGCTCCTCATTCCTTCATGACGGCAGACAAGGAGCAAATCTGATGTTCATCCTCTTTCACGACGGTACTAATTCCTGTGGTTCCATTTTCCTGACACGATTTGGGTTTTCTGGTTAGAGACCATTTGAATCCCTGGTGGGGAACTCCGTTGGCAATTCATTTTTCTTAACACACGCCCTGATCTTGACGGTGAGAACTTTTTTTTTTACCTTATGAACCATCCTCGACGGTCACCAGTCGCTAGTTTTTTCACTAAATCACTAATTACGGTGTACTGCTCCTTTGTCTGTGATCTTTTCAAACCTTTCCATATAATTGAATCTCTACCTCGCCCGATTTTCTAGTTCTTGCGGTTTATTTCGGTAATTAATCTCATTTTTCTGGTCTGATTCAAACAGAGGCAAGTTTTCTCTGTGTATGATTTCTTTTGATTTGGTCTTTAGTCGTGCTCTAGGCGTAAACGGTCCATGTCACTATGGTTGACTGAATTTTTATTTCAGAGTTTGGGGCTGCTAGTTTGAGTTGTCTACAAGTGGGGTTTGATTGAAGCGGGTTCTATTGTTTTGCTACTCTTTCGGACTAATCTGTTTGCAAGAATTCTATATTGACTCATCCATTTTTTCTGTTTTGCACACTGAGATCTGAATCTGAGAATGAGTTGATTAACTGAAATTAGTGTTGATGGTTTGATGGAGTGAGCCGAATCATGCTCTATTCCTTCTCCTATTTTGCGCTACTGCTACTGGAGATGGGACTTCGGTTTGTTAATTAGGGCGCTTACAACATTAACTTTGTCCTCTCTCATGCATTGATATCGGTTCCAGAATTACATTACTTGTAACATCACACATCTTTCATTTTGCCTATAAATGACGGTTTGGAACTTGAATCTGATTCGAGTATTTGCTATTACTGTTGGTTATTATACTCCATTTGCTCACTACTTTTCCTTTGCCATTTGACCGAGGCATATACATACATAACTTGGGATGAAGAAGAGGCTAACCGTATGAACTGCTTGGAGTCGTCTGCGGGTTTGCCAAAGTTGTCTGTTGATTCAGGGGAGTTTATTCCTGCTCTTATCATGTTCACGTTTCTGGGATGTTTGTTGTGCATCTGTCTGGTCCAGCAATTTAGTGAATACATGGGTGATTCATCAGATCTTTGTAGATTAAAGAACTCATTAGTGCGCTTTGTAAAAAATGTTTTAATACTTGGCATATAGCTCCTGACTTTGCTGTTGACTTACAGTTAGTATTTTTGTAAAAGGGGAATCGATTTAACCCAATTCTGTGTGCTTTGTAGTGTGGTTGCCACGTCTGTTTTCAGTGCATGAGCGGCCAATGCAGTAGATAACTTACATTGACATGACGTTTTAGTTTTGATTAGTTTGGGTTCGATTGAAAAGAAATCAAGAGAAAAAAAAAATAGCAGAAGAGAAATGACCACTTGTTTGTTTCGGTGCATGCTTAATATTTGGGATAGGTGATTTGCTGTCAAGTTTGATTGATATACAAAAAAAATCGCTAAGGAAAATCTCCACCTAGATGTAGATAGCAAGACAAACACCTTGTGGATTCGGCTCGCTTTTTATCAGTTTCATTCTATTACTCATGCGGTTTACCCTTTGGATTCATTTTTTACAGTATACATGTATATGCTTTGTATCTAATTTGGTTACAATCTTTTAATTCATTGTCTTTTGTTGTTGATTATTGTTTAAGCCCTAGTTACTATGTCCTTAGGACCAAGCCTTAGGATAGAGGGTGAGCCCTTGTCAATGGTGAGCCATGGTCCCACCTAGCAAAGGGTGATCCCTAAACCCAAACCACATCTTATTATAATAACATGTATTAATAAAAGCACCAATTTGATTCATTATCTCTTCCCAAATTTTCCAAAGCCTATCAGACCCAAAAATCAAAAGCCCAAAACTCAAAAAGGCCCGATATTCGGCCCAATCTCAAACAAGACCAATCGTCGACCCAATCTCAAACAAGGCCTAATTTTCCCAATCTCAAATAAGGCCCTTAGGCCAGTTCGACCCAAAACCAAATCAAGCCTAATGTATAAATCAGGCCCAAAATAAAATAAGGTCCCAATTGACCCAATATTCGAAAGCCCGGCCCAATCCAAACTCAGCCCAATTCAAAACCTGGCCCAAATACTCAACCAAAGCCCATTAAACCCACTTCGGCCCAAATAAAAAGGCCTAAGGCCTATTTCAGTCCAAAAAATAATCTTCAGCCCAAATAAAAGGCCCAAGGCCTATTCCAGCCCAAAATCCAATTCCAAGGCCCAAATTCTAAACCAACCCAAAGCCCACTTCGGGCCCAAACATCAATTCACTCCAAAATCCAATTCCAAGGCCCAAATTCTAAACCAAACCCAAAATCCCACTTCGGGCCCAAACACCAATTCACCCCAAAATCCAATCTCAAGGCCCAAATCCATTTCAAGGCCCAAACCCACTTCAAGGCCCAAACCCACTTCAAGGCCCAACACATAAAAAGGTGTAAGGCCCATTTCAGCCCAAAACAATCTTCAGTCCAAATAAAAAGGCTTAAGGCCTTTTCAACCCAAGTTTGACCAACCAAACTTTGACCAACCCAAACTTTGACCCACCAAACTTTGACCAAGACCCAAAAACTTTGACCAAGACCCAAACGTTGACCGAGACCCAAACTTGACCAAGACCCAAACGTTGACTTTGACCCAAGTGTTAACTTTGACCAAACCTTGACCTAACCTAACCCGTTTTCCAAGCACGATTCAATTTAATCCAATTCAAACTCAATCCCATTAAAACCCAAATTGTAGATTCCATTCAAACTCCAAATCCAAAAAAAAATCTCTTTTTCTCAAATTTCAAAAAGTCGTTTTATTCACACTTCATCAAGTTTTCAAAAGAAACCATTTTGTGGAATTTTAAAGGAAAACTCTTCTCACATCACAGAAAACTCTTCTCAACCGCAGAAAGTTCTTCTCACATATACAGAAAGTTTTCTCTTAAAACATTTCTCAAAATCAGTGTTTCTTTACAGAGAATTCCGAACAAACTCAATAGTTTTCCAACTCAGTTTGCAAACTAAAAAATAAGCCATTTTCGGGGAACATGAAATGTCTAACACTTTCAAAGCACTTTCCTCCTAGTTAAACATCACTTGTCTCCCTTCCCAAAATAAAAATCCGAGGCGGGGCACTGGGGACATAATCTCCCTTGTCGCAGTCTGGATCTCTTTAGGCGGGGCATTAGGGTGACAAACCTCTCCTAATTGCAGCCTAGATTTCTACAAGGGGGGCGCTAGGGAAGTAACGGCCTTCCTAGTTGCAGCCAGGATTTCAGATCGTCTAACTCGTTCTAACTCCCTTCCACTCGATTTCAATATTTTCAGCTTTAACGTTTTAAAACCTGGGAGTTAGAGACGTTATTAGGGTTCGACCGAGAACATCTCATTCATGGTGTTTCTCTCTGAATCCTATTTTTCGACATAAATTCATTGCCCCATCTTTCGAGCCTCGGCACTTACCATTAATTAAGTGTCGTGTTCGAGGGGGTACATAGGGTAATCCCTCGGGATTATCCGCCCTTATACAACAAAAAAATGATTTAAGAGAAATGATTTTGACAATCAATCCTCCAAACATTCAGTCTACTATCATCTCATTTCAAATCCCGAAACATCCCAAAACATCAACCCTTCATAATCTCAAATCCGAAAAACCCGGGACTTCTCCCAAATTCCAAATGCCCCACATACTCGAGTCATCATTCAAACTCCAACTCACCTTAAACTCAAATCCTCTTACAAATTCCAACTTCATTCAAACTTCTAAAGTCTCACAGACCCGAGCGTCTCACAGACTCGAACATCTCACGAACTCGAATGTCTCACAGACCCGAGCGTCTCACAGACTCAATCATTCTGAGATTTCAATGCCTCACAGACCTGGGCGTCTCACAGACTCTAACCTCCCAAAACCCGAAACTTCTTGAAACTTCGAATCCTTCTAAATCTCAAACACTACAAATATCCTCAAGCTCCACAAACATCAAAACTTCCAAAACCCAAACATCCGTGAACTACGTAAGGTCTGATCTCAACAGGGAGTTGAGTACGTAGGCAACCCATCTAGGGTGCGACCCCGTTCCAAATAAAAAACCCATTTCCCCCCTTAAGGTGTTCTTCATACATTTCGAAATTCCCAACCCTTCTTCGGCTCCCACAAACTTCAAACCATCAGACTCCACGTCTTTTCTATTCACTCACCCCCCAGTTTTTCCCAAATCTTTCATTCTACACTCATTCAAATTCACCAATTCTTCTTGGCGCTAGCTTGACAGAAAAGCTCGCCTCTTTCACTCATTTTCTCCCCTCCTGTCCTAATCCTATCCTTGGCTTTTAAATGAATCTCTCAATAAGGTTTTGAAAGAAGGCAATCCTGACAATTGGAGACCGAGATTTCCTCGGGCACCAATCCGAAGTCGTGGTCCTTGCCACTTCTAAGGGGTGTAACCCAGTGCGAACCCACAATAGAATCTCTGTGAATGACCAGATAAGCCCTATCCATAGGCAACGATTTCAGAGTCAATCAACGGTTCCTAGAACCCAATCTTCCTTCCTAGTATTCTTAGGTTAAACTAGGTGGCGACTCTAGTCAAATCCGCCTTATAGAGGCATCAGTCCGCGTGGGGCCCATTGAGAGCGGGTGTAGTGTTCACTCACACTCCCCTATATGCTTTCTGAGAAAGACGGACAATTTAGTAGGTATTTGAGGGGTGCCAGAGTAACGGGTTTTCACCCTCCACAGAATGGCATTTTAGGAACTAGGCTTTTCAGTCAAGAACCATATTTAGACAGACCCCCCCCCCCTCATACCGAAAAATCACCCTCCACAGCGGGCGTCGAGGCTTCTTGGGGAAAAAGGATTTATAGATGAGGCATCTTTCAAAGGGTAAAGCAAGCGGATGGTTATCAATGTCATACAAATTCGTTGCCTCTTCTCTCCCTGATAAGGGAGAGTTGGACACATCACGTTGAGAGGTCTTCCATGCAAGGGTGTTTTGACCCTGTTCTCCAAAGGGGAAATCCAATGCAGTATAAAAGGAGAAATGAGGGTCATCAAGCTTCGATCAGGAGGTCTCGAGGTGGGAGAAGAAAAATGAAGTGGGAATTCCCTAGCAAGGAAGTGGCTAAGTGTGAATTGTCGTCTTGCATGCAAATATTCATCAGTAGGTTCAAGTTTCAAGGCCCGCCTCAAAGATGAATTCCCGCACTTCCGAGCGTGAGGTTTGGGAGGCGAGCTGAGACCCGATCCGGTGGGAAGCCAAGCAATTGGGCGGAGGTAAGCACCAGCAAGGGATGTAGTGGGCAACAAAGGAGGAACGGGCAAGAGAGGGCGGGCTAGACTCCCGACAAACGGAGAGGTAGGGAGGACTACTGCATCTTCATTTATAACCAATTAGTTTATGCTTGTTGGACCTATCAAAATAAAGCCGACATGATTATCAAATAGATTAACTCATCATGAACCTACTTAATTAACTATGTCAAAAATTTATTTTCAAATTGCATAAACAAGATATGTCAAAAAAGATTTTTGAACCCATTCATCCTGTTTCATATTTCAACAGGTTTGAGCTACATCCGAATGTAGTCATCCTGGCTACATATGCTGACTTGACAAGTATATTGATAGTTACATCTGGGGTAAGTTTTGTAATTTATAAAAATTGGGAGAGAGAGATGGGAGGGACGCGCGCAACTGTGCCCGATTTGTTTTTTTTTTCTTTTTTTTAAAAAATTATTCTTTTTCTTTCTTTATCACAAAAATTTTAAATTATTGTAACTTTTAATATATGTCCAAAATGAAAAAAAAATTATATCATTGTTCACCTAAATTCAAGCTCTTCAAAACAAGAATAGTCATGGATATATTTTGATAACTTTTAAAACAAATTATTTTTACATGTATAGTGAATAGAACGTAAAAGAAAACTTGTACAGATGGTCATACAAACCTGTACAATGTTCATTAAAAAATGTACATCCTCACGTAAAAACATGTACATCATCGCATTAAAAACATACAGATGGTCACATAAATCTGTACGAATCATTAAATAAGTACATCCTTAGATTAAAACTTGTACATATAAGGGAGAAACTTGTATAGATGGTCATACAAACATGTACAGATGTTCATTAAAACATATACATTCTGATAATTGAACATGTACATTCTCACATTTGACATGTACATCTTCACATTAAAACATGTACATTCTCACATTAAAATATGTACATCATCACATTAAAGTATAAAACGACTTTCAATAGATTACCCTAACACCCACACCCCTAAAACCCACCTTAGAAAAGATAAAAAACGTCGAAGGCATTTTTAAGGCTTGTAAAGACCCTAAACCCGCTACCACAAACCCTAAAAACCTGTCGAGTTAGTTGCTACAATGTAAAGTATAGAACAGCTTCCAAATAGATATACCCTACCCCCCCCCCACAAACCCTAAACCCACCCTAGTAAAGCTAAAAAAACGTTTTTAGGGCTTGTAGTGGCGGGTTTAGGGTACCCGCTACCACAAACCCTAAAAACATGTTGAGTTAGTTGCTATAATATAAAGTACAGAACAAATTCCAAATAGATTACCCTACCCCCAAAATACCCCGAAACCCACCCTAGGAAAGTTAAAACGTCGAAGGCATTTTTAGGGTTTGCAGTGGCGGGTTTAGGGTCTAACCCTAAACCCGCTATCACAAACCCTAAAAAACCTGTCGAGTTAGTTGCTACAATATAAAGTACAGAACAATTTCAAATAGATTACCCTACCCCTAAAACACCCCAAAATAGGAAAGTAAAAAATGTCAAATTCACCACTTATTACTTAATGAATCATAATATCAATTTTAATGAACCATAATACAAAATTAATGAATCATATTATCATTTTAGTGTATCAAAAATATTTTTTAAAAAAAGTTGTCAAAACATATCCATGATCGGTGTTGTTTTGAAGAGCTTGAATTTAGATGAACAATAATATAATTTTTTTTCATTTTAGACTTGTATATTAAAAGTTACAACAATTTAAATTTATTGTTGTTTTGATAAGCATAAAGAAAAAAATGCAAAGAAATAGTTAATCCCGTTTGCTGCGTGCACGCTCCCCTTCCATTCTTTTGTTTTTACTTGGCTATAGTCACCCGTGGCCAAGAATTTCCTTCATATTTTTACCAGCTGAAAAGTTGATGGTAGGAGCTACATAAGATTTAAAAAAAGAGGTATTTTTGTTCAAGGGAGAAGCATCCCGCGGCAAATCCGCGCAAGTTGCCATTTGCTTTGCTTGTTTGTTGACTGGGAATTTTTGACAAGATGCTCCACCCAAAATTCGGACACATTTAAATGGTGGGTTGCATTTTCTTACGCCATGACATCATTCTCGATTAATCACCTCATGTTCACAAAACCATACTATCTGTTATCCTGTCGTTTGCTCATGTTGCAGGCACAAGCCTACCCATCAGAGCAAAAGAAACAGACTAAACCTAAGCACATGTCGGGTAGGGTAATCTCTTGGTACTTGAAAGAAGGACATGTATGATGTATCACCTAATTTAATTAGATCAGGATTGATAGAGACATAAGAAGAACAAGTACGTCATTAACCTCCATCTCATATATCGACAGCAAATTCTCCACCTTCACTGATATTTATTAGTTCAATTCTGTCCAAGAAAAACCAGCAGCTCCCATGTTATCTTCTTCAATTGTCAAGGCTTTCACATCACGGCTTTAATTCTCTTCAGCTATAGATAGTACTGAAATCATGCATCTCCTCAATCCAATACTTAGCATTCATATAATCATGTATTATATATCCAAGTTTCCAACCAAAAAAAAATACCTCCTCTCTAAGTTCATCTACCAGTACCATTGCACCACCATATCAAACCCCTTTCATCAAATCTTACACAGCCAAATACAAGAATGATCAGTTCAAAGAAAACTCATCAAGATGGGGAGGAAATGGCAGAGCCTAGCAGAAGCCAGCAGTAGAAAAGGGTTACTAATAATGCAACGAACAAAAAAGTCTCACCGGATCATTATCGTCATCTCACAAACGGTGGTGACTGAGAAGGGCCATTTTGTAGTATACACAACAGACGATAGAAGATTTGTTCTACCTTGGAGTTTCTGGAATCAGAAATATTTAGAGAGCTTCTCCAGCTGGCTGAAGAAGAGTTTGGACTTACCAGCAACGGTCCAATTACCTTAACGTGTGATTCAATCTTCATGGAATATGTTGTGTCTGTGATACAAAGACAAGTGGTTAAAGAGCAAAGCAAGCACTTTGTAACATCCTCATCTAATCACCACCGTAGGGGCGTACATGTCAATGCATTTAGGCAATGAACAGTCAGCACTTAGTTGCTGCTGAAGAGAGGATTGAATTAGGATTGTCTTCTATTTCTTTTGTAAATTAAACTAGCTAACTGGTAGATACATCAACAAAGATTTATGTACATATGTCCCATGGAGATATTCATACTCATGAATATTCAGGTTGATTAGCCAATTTGTAATCCAAGTTGCTTATTAAAGAATAAATGTCAGATGATTTGCTACTAATCCAACAAAACAAACACCAGTGATGGATCCGCTAATCCATGAAAAGTGAATTATTTTTAAGACATCACTTGATGCTTGAGAGACAAACATATAATGGCAATATATATCACTTGGACAATTAAGAGCAAATTACTTAGCACTCTGTCTGAAACCTTGCTTCCAGAAATGCTTCGTGTAAAATGGGCAATAACTGAAATGGGGTGTTTGGTCTTTGTCTTTCTGATTCGTCTTAGTTATCTTCATGGATACTTGATCTCTGTTTCCACACCAGCCGCCCACTTTCAGGACAACAACAGTGTGCCAGCTGTTGATTCGGTATACAAGAAGATCACCGAACAGTATCTAAAATTTCATTGTGGACTTCCATGATTATGGTCAAGAAGAAGCTTTTCATTGTGCCTTACCATAACACCAAGCATATTACAAAAGAAGTCGATTACGCCTGAGCCAAACAGTTTGACAATAGATTAATTTCTATTATTGATGCCTGATGTGTTCCACGGTGCAGGTCCTACCAGGAAGCAAGGACCACGTGATTGACAAGCTCAGGTGGGCTGTCATCTGTCAATTTGGAGTCTGAACATAGGTACTGTCAAGTAGGACCGCAGCTTCCAACTTATGCATGCCGCAAAACAAGCACATGTCTTTAATTCAGAGCTTTAAGTACTTATCCATTATCCACTTGAATTATTTATATTTGATACCAAAAACGCGGGCAAGTGTACATCACAACAATGCATATGCCAAACCGGCTACACCTCGCGACAGTCATTAGTCCAATTAGTACCCACTTGATTTTGCTGCTCCCTTCCTTGACGCTAGCTATGTATAGTATTATAACAACTAAACCAGTGCTTTCCACAACTCCAGATCAAGTGACTCCAACACTCTCCTAACATCCTTACAAATAAATCACAATTTTACACAACTCTCCTTCCATGAGTAAACTCCTGTCTCAAATTTACCCAACTCATTAAGAAAGAGAGAATGATCAGCACCAAAAAGCTCATCAGCATGGCCAATTTTAACAAGCAAGAGAGGCTGAAAAAGGGAGCACCATTCGCTTCCTTGTTGGACGGGCATTTTTGGATAAGAACATGATGCATTACGAGGACATAATGCTTAAGCCAAATGCAAGGACTTGTCATGCATTATTCTTGATTAATCTTCAGTTGTTGACAAAACCGTTGTCTATTCTCATGTCGTTTGTTATGTAGCAACCCTAGCCTACCCACAATAGCCAAAGAAAAAGAAAGAGTAAACGGAAGCACATGTCTGTGGGGTTATCTCTTGGTACTTGATAGGACATGAAAGATGTTAATGTATCACCTAACTTAAATGCGGAGCCAGCATAGACCAGACACAATAAGAACAAGTATGCCATGTGCCTTCAAATAATGTATATTGATAGCAAACTGGTCCTCCACTGAACAACCAAAACCAGAACACTGGATAGCTATACTTATCAAAGACTTCACCCGCTTTTCATTCTTCTATCCAGCTATATATACTATATCTGAGCATCATTGCATCTCCTCAATCCAAACCTTAACATTCTCATAAATTATCACGATTTCTGAAGCAAGAAAAAGAAACATATAAGTTCTCTCTTATCTCATCCACCCGGTACAGAATGATCAGTTCCAAGAAGCTCATCCAGATAGGCATGAAATGGCTAAGCCTGTCAGAAACCAACAGGAAAGGACTACTCATTTTACAAAGAACTAGAAGTCTCTCCAGATCATCATCGCAAGCGGAAGTGACCGAAAAGGGTCAACTTGTAGTTTACACAGCAGACAACAGAAGATTCACCCTCCCTTTGGAGTTTCTTGAATCAGAAAATTTCAGAGAGCGAGCTTGCAATCGGCTGAAGAAGAGTTTGGGCTCATCAGCAACGGTCCAATCACCTTAACTTGTGATTCCGTCTCCATGGAATATGTCGTGTCTGTAATTCAAAGACAAGTGAGTAAAGAGCTTGAGCGAGCACTTGTAGCATCCGTATCCAGTCATTACGACATGGTGACCTGCGCCTTGTCAATGCATTTACCCAGTGAACAATCAGCACTTAGTTGCTGCTGCTGAAGTATGTAACTAGAATTGTCTTTCAATTTCTTAGTAATTACACTAAGTCTAGAAGCTAGGAGCTGAATACACTTAATGAGGATTCTGTACAGATTTTGTTTTTGATAATTAACATGGGAGATGCCCAGAATCTATCTCACATCTTCTCTAGCTATTCACCTCGTCATTTTTTTCTTTATATTATTTCCCTAATAAGTTCGACAAATCCATCTTGAAAAAAGTAATGATGTAAGATGATTTACATTTCCATTGATGTTAAATACGTAAAATAATGCCAAAACAGAACGCCACTTTGGTATTCAAATGGGATTGATTTGTTGATGATGTGGGAGGCAGTGAGTATTAGATTAGTTACAATAGTTGTTATTCGGCTTGTAACTATTTCTTTTCCAATACTCTGTGTTTCATGTTTCTTAGCTTCGCATATAAATACAGTCTCCTCTGTATAGAGTACTATTCTGGAAAATACATCTCACTCTCGTTTAATAAAAGAAGTTCTACCGAAGTTAGTTCTTCATGTCGCTTCTCTTCTTCTTCTTCGATCCCGTTCTTTGTCCTTCTAAATGGTATCAGAGCAAGATCCTTCTTGCTTCGCTTAATCGTCCAGCTTCGATTCTCCTCCTTCAATGGCGAGTGAAGAGGTGGCCGCTCACGATGCAGAATTTGCTGCAACTTCTGTCGGCGGCTTCTACGAACACTGGAGGCAGGATACGTCAATCGTCAAGTATACACATGACATACACATCCGAGCGATCATCCAGGTATGGTCGTGGCTACTCAGTTTACCGGATCGAACTTCCACACGTGGAAGCAGTCTGTCACACTATCTTTAGAATCTAAGAATAAAATTGGCTTCATTACCGGAGATGTCGAGAAGCCGGTTTCTGATAGTGCGAAACTTTTGAAATGGAAAAGGTGGTGCGATAGTTTAGTCGGATCCTGGATCTTGAATGCTTTAAAGCCTTCCATAGCGCAGAGCGTGATGTTCGCACTCAGTGCGAAAGAGTTATGGGATGATCTCTGTAGTCGATTCGAAGTTGCTAATGGTGCTCAGTTGTTTCAGATTAGACGTGATCTTACTAATATGAAACAAGGCAATGATAGCATAACAGAATATTATACTAAGATGAAACATCTCTGGGATGAGTTGAGGTTAATGAGTAAACTTCCAGCCTGTACGTGTGGTTTTGTTAAAGAATGGGAAAAATCTTTTCAAAACCAGAAGTTGTTAAGAGAGTGCTAATGGGGTTAAATGACAATTATAGACATGTGCGAGGTAATTTGTTAATGATGGTGCCTCTGCCAAGCGTTAGAACAGGCTTACTCTATTCTTGTTCAAGAAGAAAAACAGAGTGAAGTCTCTACTGGAGCTGTCAAAAACTCAGACAGAGAGTATGAGTTTCTCTACTGTTCGAGCAAACCTGGACAAGAACTAAGTGGCTGCAAAATGATCCTGAGAAGAGAAAAGATATTCGTTGTGTTTATTGCAACAAGAAAGGGCATACGGTCGATACTGTTATGCTAAGCATGGATATCCTAAAGGATTCAAACAAGACAAGAATAGAAAGAATGTTAGCTTCAGTAACAATTGTTCTGATGCAGAAAGTTTCAAGACATGAGAAGCCTCTGATGGAAACACTGCTTCTACTTTGGGATTTACCAAGGAGCAGTTAGATTTTGCTTCAAACTTTGTTAGAGGAAAAAAGGAGGAGACTGCTTTCTGCAGTTTCGCAGGTATAAATCAGCAGACCAATACTTATTCCTTCTGTCTTAATTCTTTCACTAATGAAGATGAAAATCAGAACTTCTGGATTTGGATTCTGGAGCTACAGATCACATTGTTGTGATCTGAAACTCTTTCATAAGTATGAGACTTCAAATCAACAAAGACGGATTAAAATGCCAGATGGACACTTTCAGAAAGTTCAAATACAGGCTGTGTTAGTTTGACCACAGATTTTCAGATAAAGGATGTTTGTTTGTTCCAGGATTTCAGTTCAATCTGATTCTGTTAACAAACTAGCAAGAGATCTGAAAACTTTTATAAGTTTCAGTACTGATCATTGCTATTTACAGGACCCTTCCTTGATGAGTCATAACATCATAGGGTGGTGGTGAAAGGTTTGTATATCCTCAACATTGATCAGTTGCAGAAGGTCTTGGAGCTGTGGCAAACTACAGACAGCAGAAGAAGGGAGTTAGTTGTATGTCATGTCAGTTTTGAAGAATGGCATCATCGTCTTGGACATGTTCCTGTTTCAAAAATGAAGAGTTTGAATTTAATGAAACAATCTGATTTTAATTCAGATTTTGTATGCGATTCTTGTAGAAGAGCCAAAGGGCATCGTCTCTCTTTTCCTGAC